>OU015490.1:204936660-205026660 GCA_907164885.2 Dolomedes plantarius | reverse complement strand
GTACTTCAAGGTTGGTTATTAATCTCGCAAAATATAATGAAGCCCCTTTTGATGTTGTCAAAAACAGGTTGATAGGTCAAAGACAAAACTGCAAAAAACATCCTCTGCAGATTGTCTGCGCAAAGTTTGTAAATGAGATGGATTTGCTTGTTGCCTGAAACACAGTCTCTCAATGAGAATTTAGGCCTCAGCTGACAAGAAAAAGGATTAAATTATTAACATTTTGGGGGAGGGCTAAGAAAATTAAATAACTTTGAAATGATCAAGCAATTAAGTACAAACTAAATTTTCTTAACCTAGAAAAGTAGATTCTGGTAAAGTATTCCATAAAAGCAAGATTAACCTCTTAAATAACACATTTAACTGTCCAGTTTCAATGCACGCCATTTCTGCTGAAAGGCGGAGTCAAGTTTCTCGTATAGAGGGTGATCCAAAAGTCTCAGAAAAGGTAAAAAATCCAATAATTCGAAAAATATAGATAGTAGAACGAAGCGGTTTTCATAGAAATTCAGAGAAAGAAATGGGATATATTTTTAATAACGAAAAATTGCATTGACATAAAAGTAGTTTGTACAGTGAAGAACAGTTTGCAACATAACTAGGATTACAAATGTTCAATGTGACGGTCATCACTCATCAAATCATCAAAATAATATAAAGGAATAGTTTTAAAATTTTTTTTTAAGTATATGGTAAAAAAGTTATTGAAAGGATTAAATATATCAAGTATTATTAAGACCTTTCATAACCCTTTGTTATAATTCTTTATGTTCGAGTTAATGTGACCTACTGAAAAAAAAAAAACATTTTTGACATTCAAACTGTATGTAAAACTGATTATGTGCTTGCAAACACTCAAAGTAATAACACTCCATTATGGAGCTACCAGTATCCTCGCAATCCTGAAAAAGCTATGACGTATTTCTGAAATTTTTGAGTTCAGATCTTTTCATTTAAAAGATAAAGGATATGGTACAAGGTAAACACTTTAAGCACTCTTTCACGTGATATTCTTAGTATATGAAGAGGCTTTTTAGAGAACATCTATAAAATGTCCACTGACATTATCAATTACAATCTTGTACTCTACAAGAGAACTTACGAAAAGCTATTAACTTTAGTTTCCAGTTCTTTGGATAGTCATTGAAATCTCATCTGTACATGATGGTGCATTAACTGAAGAGCAGCCAAATATAGGCATATAAGAACATACAATTGAACTTGTCAATGTGACCGATTAAAAGAAATATCCTTGGTATTCAAAGGGTACATCTAACGGATTATGTGTTTGAAAATACTTTAAGTAATAACATTGCATTACGGAGTTACCATTATCCTGTCAATCCTGAAAAAACTGTGACGTGTTTTGTGAAACTTTTGAGTTGAGTCCTTTTTTTAACTAATCAGGTAGATGGTACAAAATGGCGATTTAAGTACTCTGTCACGTGATATTCATATTATATGGAGAGACTTTTTTTAAAAAATAGAGAAATATCCGCCTACAGCATTATTTGAAATCTCATACGCTTCAGGATATCTTCAGAAAACTGCCACATATTCTGGTTCTTTGGATAATCATTTAAATCTCATATGTACATGATGGTACAAAAATTGAAGTGCAGCCAAATATAGGCATTTAAGATCAGATAATTGGACTTCACGAATTTCTTCTAAAGTGCATATAAGAAATTTTTCTACGATAACATTGAAAAAATTTAAGTAGATCATCATATGATACAACTAAGGGGAGCACTGGAACCGGTTCCTAAGTATCAATAAGTTGCATAAAGATACTGGACTTTTCAAAATTATGGGCAATTAATATTCGCAGTGTTTGAAACTATCGCAACGTAAAAAAGGGCAATTAGATAGTTAGCATTTAACTGCTGAACGGACATTTTATGTTAACGAAGGGAATGAGAAATTATAACCGAGAAAATTTCCCTATCAATTTATAAATGAGGTATTTTCACTGATGTTTCAAAACCAAGTAAAAAAAGAATATTATTGTATGCATTTAAAAAAAAAAGAAAAGTAAGTCAAGTTTTCTCAAATGTTACTTATTGTTTAAATTTTAAAATGGTCTGTTGCAAGCAAACAATGCTGAAAAATTCAAATTCTGATTTGATGTTATTCAGTCTTAGAGTTTAAAAAAACAGTTAAAAGCAATCAAATTTCTACTGACGTACACTAAAGTTTAAGTAATTTTGTTTTAATTTGGAATACGGCAGGCACTTGACAATTTTCAAAAATAATCTGTGTAAGTAATTGTAAATTCTTGCGTGACGAGTATGGATTTACATTCTATACCTAGAATCTTAAAGTTTCTTTTTCGTTTTAATCTCATTTATAGCCTGCCTTTCTCTAGTTCAGGCAGAGAAACTTTGCCCGACCATGTCATTAATATTACGAGTTTTGTCGTTTCTATATTATTTATTACAGTTACCCTATCCTTCATGACTGAAGTGATATCTAATACTGCCGACTTTATAGGAACAATTTTCTTTCTTATAATAAGCATCATTTTCCGATTTTTATTTGCCTTGTATTTTAGGAAGCTTATGTCACTGAATCACGTCGAAGCTGCACCCCTTCCTCTGGAGAACAAAAATTTTAATCGCAAGTTAATTATCTGGGCATGGTTCAATATCTTCTTCTATGCTGCTTTCACTTTACTTGAAATATATTATGTTGTTTTCGAAAGAGATAACACTTTAAATGCAAGCCAATTCTTGTTTGGATTTCAACTAGAGTCACTGTATGGAAAGCAAATAATAATTATTTTGTTTCTATTCCTAAAAAGCACAGGAATTTATATGGCTATGAATACTTTTTGTATTTTTTACGTATGTATTTCTTTACAACTTCTCCAAAATTTACTATTCTATAAAAAATTACTATCTTCGAATGAAATTCCAAATTACAAGTACCTTTTGCAAACTTACATCATTCTAAAGAAAACAGTTGCAGAAGCCAACGGTAATTTCTCGACGTTGTTGTTTTTATTCCTGCTTTTCAATACATCAAGTTTGTACTTTGCGTACGATCTTCTTCTTAACAGTTCAAGTATTTTTATCAAACCACTTTATTGTTTACTGACTGCAAACAATATGTTTTCCTTCATGATTGTATGTTCTGTGGCTAGCAGAGTATCCAGTATATCATCTGAAATCGCAGAAGAAGCGAGTCATCTCGCTGAAAATCCCGCGCGATCGGACCTCAGTCACCTACTATTTCTCAGATATATTGATAGAGAATTAACTATGAAGATATTTGGAGGAATCCCTATCAAGAAAATTTTTATTCCAGTTTACATAGCAACAGTCATAACATATATTGTATTATTAGACACCTTACGCCGGCAGCAAGAAAAGGCTTAAAATTTAAAAAATAATTTTTAAAAACTGTTATTCAAAACAAGTTAATTTTTTGTCTCAATGGAAACGTTTATGCAACATTTTCTTTAGATTTTGCATTTTCTTGTTAGAGAAACCTGTATTTGTTAATGCCAATGAGCACTGAAATATATAATTAATGGCTACCCCAATTATTAATCAATTTATGTCATTCACCATTTATTATTTTTAGTCCTTAGTAGCATTTGGCACCTTGATTCCTTGGCTCCTTAGCACCTTTGTTCGGGAAATATGAGAATACACTGTTATGTGTAGTTTGCGTTTATCGATACTGTATTGTTTTTTCGTAATGTTGGAAGCATCATAAAAACAAAAAAAATGCACAATCTTTTACAGTAAAAATTTGTATCATGTAATTGTTTCCTTTTAAAAGGTAACAAATTTCTTTTATATCTTATATGAAGTACGCACAGGTTGCAGTTAACGCACTTTGTGCAGTTGGTGGCAAATAATTTACAGATTATACCTCTTACGGATTATACCTCTTACAGATTATACCTCTTTACAGATTATACCTCTTCGGTCTACTACTCCTAGTAGACCGAAGCACAATCATCTGTTATGCAATAGAAAAAGGTGTAAACAGTCTCATTTGGCTGGTTACATTGAATTTATTATCTTCATTAGATTAGTCCACTGCAGAAAGAATTTTAATGATATATGCTGCAACTCTTAACCTTGGATAATATGGAATCATGCAATATAGCAGAACGCTTGATTCTAAACTGATTGGATATCTTACCCACGTGAAAATATGTATATTTGAAAAAGATATTTACGAAATTAATACACAAGCAGTAATTTTATTAGATATCTTTTTATACATTGTCTGGAATAATTAACTAGAAATTTCAACCCTTTAGGATCTTAACCGTCTATGCTGCAACTATTATTATTATCATTATGTATAATGCATTTTTGTTCTTATCAATCTGCTTGTATGTCAATGCTCCTCCAGGCAATTACGTGAACTGAAATTGAAATATATATCAGAGGAATGCACAAGATTTTATTTATATTGAAATCTTCCTTTATTGTCACTTAACGCTTTGTAGAAATCACCGAGAAACTTCTTTTAATAATTTCTAAGCGTGTATTTCTCTATTACAAATGACTCTGAGACAACACGGGACTGAGTGATTTATAACCAATGACATTGCCAATTGCAGAAACAGGCAGCTCGCATCATCGATTTTTGTGATTGAGATGGCCTTAACGTCAACAATATCAAATTAGAATATATACAAATCTTGTTGTTGTTTGATAAAGCGGGGCCCATGTCACTGAAGACATTTGCTCTTAATCATCGAGAATTGTCCGTTGCTTTCAGTGGGGGCACCGTGCAGGATATACAGATCTTTCTACATGTTAAATTAAAAATTACCTGTGTCACAGTGGATCGTGACAAATGAAAAGTCGATAAACTTTCTTGACAAGTGAAAGAGAAGAAAGGAGATGTAAGACGTGAAGGGCCAGCTGTAGAGGAGAGAGATGTCGTAGAAGGGGCAAATGATGGGTCTCCCGCAGATTTAAGAGCCTAACCCAGTTTTTAATGAAACCTCCCAAGTGAAGGAACTCATTGGAAAAAAAGGGTGAGACAATGCACATGCAAGAAAAATATGTTGACGCCCCCGCGGACGAGTTGAGAAAACGACAAGAGGTTAAATAAATCATTGGCTGATGGGCCTGCACCCAATAAGAGACAAGAAACCCATACAGAATGAAAATTAAGAGAAGATAAGAAATAAGGAGATACGCTGAGATGAGAGATAACATGACATTAACTAGCAGCAGATGAATATATAGAATGAGGTTGACTTGCAGCAGAAGATTAGATGATAGAATGCTATTGACTGGCAGATAGAAAAATGAGCCCCGGTCTGGATGAAGTCAGCCCCGCCAAGTTGACCCGATGATGACGGAGCGGGACCCCTATGAATCGACGGAGCAGTAACCGATGCCCTACGGATGAGTCGGCGAAGAGATGACTAAAGACCCCCGGTATGGATGGAGCCAGTCCCGCCAAGATGACCCGAAAGACGGGGCGAGCTCCTTGGTAAACCGCCGGAGTAGTGATACCCCGCTGCCCTACGGATGAGTCGAAGAGATGATTAGAGACCCCCGGCATGGATGGAGCCAGTCCCGCCAAGATGACCCGAAAGACGGAGCGAGCCCCCTTGGTAAACCGACGGAGTAGTGAGTCCCCGATGCCCTACGGATGAGTCGAAGAGATGACTAGAGACCCCCGGCATGGATGGAGCCAATCCCGCCAAGATGACCCGAAATACGGAGCGAGCCCCTTGGTAAACCGACGGAGTAGTGAGTCCCCGCTGCCCTACGGATGAGTCGAAGAGATGACTAGAGACCCCCGGCATGGATGGAGCCAATCCCGCCAAGATGACCCGAAATACGGAGCGAGCCCCTTGGTAAACCGACGGAGTAGTGAGTCCCCGATGCCCTACGGATAAGCCGAAGAGATGACTAGAGACCCCCGGCATGGATGGAGCCAATCCCGCCAAGATGACTAGAAAGACGGAGCGAGCCCCTTGGTAAACCGACGGAGTAGTGAGTATCTGATGCACTACGAAAGCGTCTGCGCTACGACGAAGGAAATCGCCCTGGTGACAACGCCCGACCGATAGCCTCAACGCGCAGTAGTTCAACAGTATAGTGGTATGTGATCATTTGTCCCAGCATTTTGTGTCTATTACCATATTGGCTCTATGAAAGTTTGCATATTAGGTAGAATTGTAGTGAGGTAGGAGTTAATGCACATTTTAATGAATATTAAATGGTTTGATAATTAGCATAGGTTAAGAAGTAGGAAAGTGTAGGTAATTTGTGATAGGGAATGCAGGATAATTGAAATATGTGTAAATTAAGGTTATGATAAGCAGAAACTGGCTAGGTGGTGATATGAAATCCAATGTTATTAACGAATGTAAATGAATGTTGTAATCATATTGTGTGTTAATAAATCAATATATTATATGTATGATTTATGTCCTGTGTGTTAATTTAATGTGTGGTATATTAATTGAGTTTTAGAAAAATTAATTCACTATACGATCATCGGTTAGTAATAGTGATTTTCTTAGCTCGCTGTTTATTTAATTAATGTCTGGGCAAGGTGTGTCATTAAGGACATACTCTCTTTAAAATATAATCTTAATTTAAAAGAAATCCCATTACAACCTGTTCATTCTGGTCATTAAACTTAGCTGAAAAATATGAGATTCATATTTGTGTACTTAAAGATAGTAACCAGTTCGGCTAGAAACTGTTATTTTGGTACATTGATATTTTCAGTAACAAAGCTGTTTCGCAAAACATATTGAAACTCTTCATCGTGTTTCCGAACACGCATTGATAAAACATGGACATAACTGCAACCAAATGGCCTCTGCAGATTGTCTACGCATACTTGAATATGTCGAATGTAATTTGTGGTTATAATTTGCATTTTGCATCAAACACTTCCTCACTGAGTGGTTTTCCGAAATGAAGCTTTACCAAACAAGCAAACCAATTAGTTTTCTTAAGATTTTTTATCCGTTTAAAAAAATCAAACTACATTATAGTTAAACTGACTGATTAATTACAAATTTAATGTTATTCTCTAGTAAAGTTTCAGCATGAGATACCCGAAAAGAAAGAAAAGGGTATATGATCTGAAATAGCGCAACCCATTGCCCAGTTACAATGCAAGAAATTTTTGTTAAACGTCATTGTCCACCCTCTTGTATACAATAGAGTACTCTTTGACTGAAGTGTGGCATGCCTCATTGAATAAATAATATGTGAATGAAAATTATTAAATCAGATGAATTACCCGTTCATTTTTCAGGGTTTGCGGGGTATATCGAGGTAAAAAACTTCATCTAAAAGTCCAGTGTAGGTAAATCTTCTGAAAGTGAATACATGGATGATTAGTTCATAGAATCTTTCATTCTTGGACTGTTACACTATAAAATCTAAAAATATTTATCAAAATGCATCAAAAATGATACTTTATAACAATATGTCTCTTGTGTCTCACCTATATTAATGTATCGCAAAATATTCATTAATTTCAAACATTGAATATCTTAAAATTGCGCGAAAATGTTTACTACAGAAACTTTAATCTACAATTTTTCGCAACAAAGACTACTATGTAAACTTTTATCTACAACAAAATACTTAATCTAATGACGAATTGTACTAAAATAAATGTTACAATCATTTTAATGTTATCACCGAGATGATATTTCTGCGGAAATATTCTAAGAAACTTTTTGAATTCTTTCGAAAACTTTTGTTTTCGTCTGGGTGAGATTGTCATGGCCCAATTTTTGCTACACAAGGCCTAATTAGAACGGGACCTGCAGTTTAAAGTTAAATCCAAATGTGAACAAACATTCGTGCCTACAAGTGGGACTCGAACCTACAGGTTCCGGACTTAATCCATGATTTTATTTTTAGAATGATACGCACGTTTTCGTAATCCACAGGGATCTTTGTTTATCTAACTTATTTGATATGACCAACATTCTGTTCATAATATTTAAAACATTTTATTTTAAATCTTTCCTCTTGCATGCTATACTTTTTACACTCTCTATACCACGCTTTATAAATATTAATTCCGAATGTATGAAATACTAAAATCACAGGTCCCTGTTTATATTTGAAAATTAACAGATCAAGTGCCTTTTAAGTATTCTCTTTCTTGAAGAGTTTATGACTGAATTATTAACAGTTTAAATGGGGATGGAAAATTTCTCAGACGGAGAATAATTTAAAATTGTCTGAGAAAATATCGTCATCATACAAGTGCTGCGCTTTTATATGAATTCTAGAAATGTTATTCTGTAATAATGGATTGAGAAAGATTTTAAGATTAACTGGTTAAGACTGCTGTATACTAACCCTACTGGATTCGCTCACCTCAGTGTAAACCTATGGAGAAAATCTGTCCAAGGATAGTCGACTTAGATTTAAGTTTTTTTTAAATTGAACTCCGTAATAGAGAAAGATATTTTACACCTTGGGGCATTTTTCGTTTTTTCTTTAATTGTGAATAATATTTAAAATTTAAATTATTCGAGGGGAAATATCTGGTATAGTGTATTTTAAACTCTCATAAATTCATTTGGGGGACGAAATTTATAAAATGAAATCTGTTACAAGGTGTAGAAAAGTTCAGGTTATCTGAAAATACCATTTTTATTGGATTATCAGCATTTACGTAACTGTAAATAAAAGAAAAAATTTCTCTATAGGTTGACATTAAGAAGAGCGAATCTAATAGGGTTAATACACAACAGCCTTAAGTCTAAAATCATTTTTTTCAACATGGAAGGAAACAAATGACGCTTGTTGCAAATATAATTCTTGCAAGATACATGCAAATTATTTCTCGTGGTGAAATCTAGGTGGCGCACTCCTTCGCCTGTGGCATCCACGCTTGTATAAGAAGAACACATACAGCACAACACTTTTACCTTGACAGTTCGACGGAATGTCGAATTTGGATTGACTTAGATGTTTCAACTTGAATTCGAATTCTTTTGTTATTTTGCAATAAATGTTCTTCCTTTTATAAAGTTTTAGTCTTTTTGAGAATCGTTCCTATAGTTATTGAATTAGACATTCGAGAACCACCGATAGCTGATAAACTTTTTCAATAACGCTAAACATGTAAAAACACAAAATTAAGGTCCTCAAAAATGTACTCCTTGACGTGTGCACTCAAAAATAATCTTCATATTTTTTTCATAATGAAACTCCCTGAGAATATAGAATCGAGAAAAAAAATAATTTAAGGCTGTCTGCGTTTTGATGAAATCTAAAATATTTCCTTCTTCTTCACAGAATGATAAAGATTTAAAGATTTGTTGGTTTAGATTGATATGGATATGTTTTCTAACACGTTGGCTGAATAAAAGGAAAAATGATGTGTAAATGTATAAAAATACTGATGAAGGTCCAAGTATGCAATGCCTGCGCCGCGCACGCTAAAATAATCTTCATATTGAATTTTTTCTGACGACATCTTTAAGATTAATTCAAGAGATTCAAGCTAAATAGCTTATTAATTCGTTCTAAATAACTTTAGCACAAAATATAATGAAAAATGTTATTTTCAACGTCATAAACAATTATTATTAAATAGAGTGGTAGTGATACTCCTCCTGCCAATATTGGGTACGCTCAAACTTGTGTGCACTAGTTTCTAGGGTTATCGGCACTGGAGTATAATTAGAGAGAAAATTATAGTAGGAATACAGAAATGCTTACTTTCCAGCATGTGCCGACAAGTGTGGTGGGAATACCGAGTCGCTATTTTTCAACCTGTGCTGAAAAATGTGGTGAGAATACTAAGTCACTACTTGCCATGTGTCGACAAGTGCGGTGGGAATACTGGGTCGTTATTTTCCAGCCTGTGCCGAAAAGTGCGGTGGGAATACTGAGTCGTTATTTTCCAGCTTGTACCGAAAAGGGAGGTGGGAATACTGAGTCGTTATTTTCCAGCCTGTACCGAAAAGTGCTGTGGGAATTCTGAGTCGTTATTTTCCAGAATGCGCCGAAAAGTGTGGTGAGAATACTAAGTCACTACTTGCCATGTGTCGACAAGTGCGGTGGGAATATTGAATCGTTATTTTCCAGTGTGTGCTAACAATATCGTCCAAGGTCTGAGATTCATAGAGATTCATCGTAGGCAAGCATGCATTTCTCTTACTCATGTCTGGCATAATTGTACTTTACTTTTGCATTGTCGTATCGTTCTGTTATAAAATGAAAATCATTGATGTCTATGTTCTTTTTTGCAATTTAGGATCACTTTAACAATGAATTTTGAAGGTACTTTTTTTAACATTGATAATATACTTATAATAACTATTATCTAAATATAACTAGCATAAATCAAAACGTTTTTAATAGAGTATTGATATTCCTATAAATGAATTAAACTCGCCCAAATTACCCAGTTTCATAAGCACACAACAAGGCTTATGTATTGAATACAATCTTTATTTTTCTGTTCAATATGCCTCAATTTTTTACTTTTTGGAAAAATTCAAATCGCTTGATCTTCTGATATTCTTTACTTATATATATATATATGTATATATATATGTATATATATATATATATATATATATATATATATATATATATATATATATATATATATATATATATATATATATATATATATATATATATATATATATATATATATATATATATATATATATATATATATATATATATAAATAAAGCAGTGTCTCTATGTATGTATGTATGTATGTAACGTATACAAATCTACATTTCTTGACGGATCTCGTTAAAACTTCGTTTACTTATGTTTTGAAGCCTGGATATAATTCTAAGATTAGTTTGGAAGATTAGTTTGGAAGGTATTTTAATTCTAAAAGTACTTCACCGCTTCACTCAACCTGAGAAAACATGGCCGACATATCTGCCGACAGAAGGTGCAGCCATCTGTCGGCAACGACGGGAATGAAAATCGACGGGAACTTAACGGGGAATTGACAGGAACATTTGTATGGCCCTGAAAAGGGCCTTGTTTTTCATTTGTGGGGCCCGAGCATAGCCGGGCAAAGCCAGGCTAGTATATATATATATATATATATATATATATATATATATATATATATATATATATACACTGCTGGCCACTGTAAATGCAACACCCTGAAGAAAACATGCAAATAACATGAAATTTACAACATGCATTAGCGGAGGTGAGATATGCAAATGATTAGAATTTCAGCGCAGACGTATATCACGCGCGCCTGTGGCGCCACTTCAAAGCGCTATTTAAGACTTGGAGATTTCGACGATTTCAAGTCGGCAATTGTATTTTTCTTGTGCTTTTTTAAAAAACACGATCAATTATGCCTCGTCGAAAACAGCGATCATCTTTTGATCAAGTATCCGAGTTCGACAGAGGAAGGATAGTGGCCTACCGAGATTGTGGATTATCTTTCAGGGAAATCGGTAGTCGTGTTGGACGAAACCAAACAACTGTAATGCGGATATGTGATCGTTGGATGCAGGAGCGTACGACGGACCGGCGTGTTCGATCGCATCCACCTCAGCGCACCACTTCACGTGATGACAGGCAAATTGTGCGCATGGCAGTGACGGATCGCTGAGTCACATCACGAACAATAGCACAGCACATGCAGTCTGTAACCCATGATCCAGTGTCTGCGCGTACCATTCGACGCCGTTTACAGCAGAGTGGTCTGTCCGCAAGACGTCCATTGCTTTGTCTACCCTTGACGCAGAACCACAGACGTCTCCGCCGCCAATGGTGCGATGACAGAAGGATGTGGACGGCAGAATGGAATGAAATTGTCTTTACTGACGAGTCACGCTTCTGTCTGCAACACCACGATGGTCGCATTCGAGTCTGGAGACACCGTGAAGAGAGGATGCTGAACAGATGCGTTATGCACCCCCACACTGGTCCTGCACAGGGTATTATGGTATGGGGCGGTATTGGATTTCACTCTCGCACATCTCTAGTACGCATTGCCGGTACTTTAAACTGCCAGCGCTACATCTCCGAGGTGTTGGAGCCAGTTGTCCTTCCTTACCTTCAGGGCTTGCCCACAGCCATATTTCAACAGGATAATGCGTGACCACACGTGACACGCATTGTCCAACGGTTCTTCGTCAATCGGCAGATTGAATTGCTTCCCTGGCCGCCTCGCTCTCAGGATCTTTCGCCTATAGAAAACATGTGGTCCATGGTTGCTCTACGATTGACCCAGATTCCATCCCCAGCTGCCACAGCAGATCAACTTTGGCAACGTGTGGAAGCTGCTTGGTTTGCTGTACCCCAAGAACGCATCCAAAGTCTCTTTGAATCAATGCCGAAGCGTGTGGCAGCGGTGATCTCCAACAATGGCGGATACTCTGGCTAGTGATTTTGGCAGGAACCACACTTCACAGAAGTCTATAAATTTAATCATTTGATACTTGGTCAACCTGTTATCTACAAAATATATTTTGTTGTGATATCTCTTGTCTTTCTTGGTGTTGCAATCTGGGTGGCCAGCAGTGTTGTTATATATATATATATATATATATATATATATATATATATATATATATATATATATATATATATATACATGCATACATACATACATATATATATATATAGTATAAATATATATATATATATATATATATATATATATACATACATATATATATATACATACATATATATACATACATACATATACATACATACATATATATATATATATACATACATACATATATATATATATACATACATATATATACATACATACATATATATATACATACATATATATACATACATACATACAAATATATACATACATATATACCGGGTGATCCCAAAGTCAGGACGAACTTTAAAAATGAATAATTCGAAAACGAATAAAGAAAAAAAGATGCGGTTTGCACCAAACGGATGGAAAAGAAGCCGGGTTTTGTGTGGCAACGAAAAAAAATAGTTCTGTTGGCGACCAACAGAAGGCGCTATAGTTTTTTATTTCACCAAAAGAGGATTTAGAAATGAAAAAATTTTTTACAAGTTACAAGTCAGCTTAATTGCAGTTAATTTCAGTAAATGTTCAATGTGCTGTCCATCATTCAGAAGTACCGCTGTGAGACGAGTCACCACACCGTTCACAGCATTGAGTAGCATTTCTTGCGTTATGGCAGACACATTTTGGCGGATGGCATCTTTTAGTGCTGCTAGTGATGCCGGTTGATCGCGGTACACTTTTGACTTCAAGAATCCCCACAGCCAAAAGTCACAGGGTGTCAGATCGGGAGATATTGGAAGCCATGCGTGATTAAAGCATCGACTGATAATGCGATCCTCCCCAAATGTTGAGCGTAGCAGGCGTTGCACAGGCAAAGCAATATGAGGTGGTATTCCATCTTGCATAAAGATGACTGTTTGGAGTGCCTGTCGCGCTTGCAGTTTAGAAATAATGTTGTTCTGTAACAGTGCTGCATATCGCTGACCAGTGACAGAAACTGTTTTGAAACCCGTCTTTGTGACTTCCTCAAAAAAAAATGGACCAATTATGAAATCAACAGTGAAGCCACACCAGACTGTCACCTTAGGCTGTTGCAATGGTACTTCAACAAATGTATGTGGATTTTCTGTGGTCCACACTCGACAATTGTGGGTGTTAACAGCGCCAGAGAGTATGAAATGCGCTTCATCTGTCCAATTCACTGTGTGAAGCCAGACGTGCTGCTCTTCCATCTTATTGTATACTAAATTCGCAAAATCTTGGCGAGAGTCGAATTTAAGATGTTTCAGTTCTTGGTTATGTTGCAACTTGTAGGGATACCGTCTCACGGTTATTCGCAGTGCTCTCCAGACACTTACGTACGACACTCCTGTCTGCCTCGAAACTTCTCGAGTACTGCACTCCCCATGTGCAGAAACCTTCGACATGGATTGCACCGTCTGCTCCACTGTCGTGGCAACAGCAGCTCCTGCTGAGAGACGTCCACTTTTTGGTCATAACACCAAAGAACCTGTAGCTTCAAATTTATTCATCATTTTGTTCAATGCAGAAGACGTTATTGGTCCTTTGCTATCTCACATGCCCTTCATGTAGCGATATGCTCGCAATGCCGCAATGGCATTTTCCGAATTATTGTAATACAGTTTAACTAAGACGCCTTTCTCAACTATGGACATCATTTCGATGCATATAAGCTTCGACTACCATTACCCTCAGCAGTTGCTCATTTTTATCTCGTTTGTTGCTTTGCATAATCCTATATCAGAAATCCGACAGCGCCATCTGTTGGTCGCCAACAGAACTATTTTTTTTTCGTTGCCACACAAAACCCGGCTTCTTTTCCATCCGTTTGGTGCAAACCGCATCATTTTTCTTTATTCGTTTTCGAATTATTCATTTTTAAATTTCGTCCTGACTTTTGAATCACCCGGTATATATATATATATATATATATATATATAATAAATACAACGGTCAATGTATGCAATTAAGGCCAAAACAATAATTTCAAGATAAAAAGACCTTTTTATACACCATGTTTTTAAATTTTCTATTGAATCATATAAACTTGACGATTCTATGTATTAATAAATACTTTTTAAAATTTTTTTTGATAAATTGTTCCATCAACTTGAAAGAAAAGGAAGTTAACTTGCGTTTAACTTTTCGTTCATGTCCCGGTCGATAGATGGCTGCACCAGTCTAGAAAACAAAATTAACTGTAAATGAATTCAATCTGCTTAAAGATGGCTAAAAGTATTAAAATAATGCATTGTCATCGTGTTCTGAACTATTCTAAAAGTTTCAAATGTCTAAACTAGTCGGAAAATTAATTAAAAATCGATTGCAAGATTGGTACGGGACAAACACACAAACAAACAAACAAACATGAAAGCGAGTTAGTAAAAACATGGAAACAAAAAAACATATTTATAAAAAAATCGTAAGGGATATTTTTATAGACAAAATAATGCAGTAGAAAATATTGAAATTAAATCTAACAGAACATACCATAGAATATAGTACAGTTAATATAGTACAGTTTGAGGAACATTTCTTTTACTGTATTTTAATATTTGTTTGAATAATGTCTAATTGTCTGCTGCATTAGAAAGAAAACAAATTGGCAATTTATTTCATTGCCATGCACGTGATGCAAAATTAATTTAAAGTATCACAAAAATAAAGAAGCCACGTTATCAGCATTTAATAAATTAAATTCTAAAAATTAATCTTTATTAATTCACCAAAAAATCTAAAATTGTGATTGGAAAAAGATTTTATTTTAAAGGAATTTTTATAATGTTTCCCGTGATGAAAATTTTATAACACTGAGATTATTATTTTAAATGCAAACTTTAAAGAATATTGCAGAAACATCTTAAAAACTTAATTTAAAAAAATCTAAGAAGAATTTTCAAAAATCTTTCTTAGCTCACCCCTACACTATAAGAAGAATCGTCATGCAAAATTTCAACCCTTCAGGTCCATTGGTTTGGTGTGTGCGTTATCTGTCAGTCAGTCTGTCAGTTAGTTACGCATATGTTATATATATATTAGGGATGCGACATCGATGTCGATGTTTTCAAAACATCGATGTTTTGATAAAAACATCGATGTTCTAAGCATCGATTTATTGAAGCCGGTGTTTTTTTAACATCGATGTTTTGTGCTCGATGTTTTACGTTGTCTCGATATTTTTTTTTTAATGAAAAAGTACCATAATAAAAAAATTACCACGTAGCGTAATTTTCACACTCAGTAAATATAAGTTTGAATTCTAAAAAGGACGAATACAAAAGAGGGAACGATTCCTTAGCAAACAGACAAATGGCAATCAACAACCAATGAACCATTCAGAGCGCTTGGAATGTTCCTGACACTCCAGAGCCTTCCATGGGGTTTTATTTTATAAATAGTATATACACGAGAGCAGCCATTTAAGTTTTTGTTTTGTTCTGGTTTTATTTAAGTTGACGTTAATACTATTAGTAAGATGCCTCCGAAAAGTACCGTTTGGAAATATTTTTCCAAAACCACTGACAAATTGGCAAAATGCAATATTTGCCTCAAGTCCCTCAAAAATTCTGGAAATACCATGAATTTATCTGGACATTTGAAGGCCAAACATGGTGATGTTTTTGGAGAATTTTGAGTCATCAATGCAAAAGTAACCAAGTTTTTGTCATTTGTATCAGCCCAATCAGAGAGTAAAATAAAATCCCCCCTCCCCCCCCCCCCACGACTAACCAAAGTAACATTAATGTTAAAGGTTACTAAACCAGTTTTAAAAAATGGATGTTCTAAAACATCGATGTTTAAGAACATCGATGATTTTTGGGTGATGTTTTATTAGCATCGATGTTTTAATATTGAATATCGATGTTTCAAAACATCGATGTTTTGTTATCGATGTCGCATCCCTAATATATATATATATATATATATATATATATATATATATATATATATATATATATATATATATATATACAGAGGCTGTTCACACATTTTTTAGACGATTTTGGTAAGCGGTAATACAAAATCGTTTGCTGCAAAAGAAATAATTGCAATTGTACTATGTTTTTAAAAGTCAAAATTATCGTCTGCGGCTTGAAAGTTTTGTTTTTATTCAAAATGGCGTTTTTAACAAAGTAGTGGTTCGAAGGCTACATTTATGCTCTTTCCGAAGAGAAATATGCATACTCCGTTATTTAAAAACGATGTGAGAGTCATGGTTTTGTGATACCTAAAGCGTCGATAGGTAATATCGTCAACAAGAAAGGAAAAAAAACGTCAAATTGGAGCCTCAAGTGGGGCAAAAATTCCTTACAAGTATCCAAGTAAAAAACGGACATCTTCGACTATTGCAAAGGTACGTTGTTTAATGTTAAAAGAAAATCCCTCTAGTCAAATGACAGTTGCAAAATCATTAAAATACTCGGTGTCCACTGTAAACAAAATGATAAACTTTGATTTAAATCTTAAGAAAGCGAAAAAACGCAATGTGCATCGTCTTCTTCCAAATCATATCGCTGAACGCAGGACACGCTGCAGAATTCTATATGAGAAACACTTATCCAAAGAAAAATGGAAAACAATTGTCACAATAGATGAATCATGGGTGTATTTAAATGATTGCAACAAAAACAGAGCCATTTATTATGATAAAAGGGGAGAAAAAAATGTAAGTACAAGGTTCAAAGAATCGAAAGAAAGTTTTTGTAAGGGATTCATGATTGTTGCTGGTTTTTCTTATAATGGCAAGTTAAAAATAAAGAGAGTGGAAAAAATGTCAAGATTAACTCCAAATACTATCAGGAACATATTTTATCGCCAATTTTTCTGAATGAAATACCATCGCTTTACCCAGAGTGTCATCAATCTGTGAGATTCTATCAGGACAAAGCTAGCAGTCACACATCAAAATCCACTGTAAATTTCCTAAAAGAAATGGAACAAAAAACTGGTATCAAGGCCATACCCTTCACTGATATCCCTACTAAATCTCCCGATGTATCACCTATGGATTTTTGTGCTTTCGGACTTTTAAAATCTGAATTATCCAAACGTCGTCCCAAAACCCTTACAGGACTCTGGAAAGCTGTTCAGGAGGAATGGGATAGAATACCTCTTCTGACACTTCAAAAGGCATTATTATCCTGGAAATTGCGGTGTCGAAAGATAGTTCAGAATAAGGGATGTCAAATAGAATATTTAAAACACAAGAATTTTATGTAATTTAGTTTTGTGAATACATTATACATCGTCTAAAAAATGTGGGAACAGCCTCTGTATATATAGTATATATTTAGATAGATAACAATAATTATTTGTGTTTCTATTCTTAAACAACAAAGGAATTTATATGGCTATGAATGCTTTTTGTATATTTTACGTTACAGTTTGTTTACAACTACTGTATAATTTACAGTATCATAAAAAGTTATTAGATTCTAATGAAATTCCGAACTACCATAACCTTTTGCAGTCATATATGATTATGAAGAAAACAATTTCAAAAGCTAACTATAATTTCTTGGCATTGTTGTATTTGTCCCTGCTTTTCTATACAGCAATTCTGTTCTTTACTTACAACCTTATTCTTAACATCTTGCAATTCCTTTTTTTTTCCAACTTACACTAGGCTGTTTATTCTCTGCAAACAATATGTTTTCCTTCATGATTGTATGTCTTGTGGCAAGCAGGATATCAAGTATGTCCTCTTAAATCGCAGAAAAAGTGATTCACCTCCCTGAAAATCCCGCGCAATCGAATCTGAGTCACCTTTTCTTTCTCAGATATATTGATAAGTAATTGACCTTGATGATATTTGATGGAATCTCAGTCAATAAGAATTTTTTTCTAGCTTGCATTGGGACTGACATTACATATATAGCATTAATAGACACTATACGCCAGAAACAATAAAAGGTTTATGAAGAAATAATTTTTTTTAATTAAAAAATGTTATTCAAAACAAGTTTTTTTACAAACGTTTAAACAACATGAGTTAATGTTTGGGATATAAAATTTGATTACATATGGCTTGCGGAGGAGTATCAAAAGATATCCAACTTTATTATTGTCCTATATGAACTTGATTTGTCATAAATATACAATATCTTCAGTAATTAGATAACGTCTCTTCTAAATTTTAAAAAAAGTACGATTTTGGAAACCAACCAGTAACATTTAGGATACTGGTTGACAAAATCGTACCTTTCGGTCAATTTCATACTGGGGCAGACATATAAATAAGAAATGTTTACAAATGCATTTACTGTTTTGAAAATGTGTAAATAAAATTTAATTCTCTGATCTAATAAAATTAGTTTTTTAAACAGACATACCAGTTCTCCATATCATGCATAATTTCTAAGTGGTACGATTTTGGCAACTGTGGCCTATTCGTGAATGATGAGGAAAAATTGTGTGAAAATACAAGATCAATAATCAGACTCTTTCAACAATGATTATGTGTAGAAATCGAAAGTTAAATCACAAACCTATTATTTCGCAAAACGTATTGAAACCGTTTATGTATTTGCATAACAAACTTCGATGACACTTGAAGAAAACTGCAAAGAGCCTTTGTAGTTTGTTTGAGGCAAATGATATGGAGGGTTTGTATTTACCATTTACATAAAACTTTTACATGACTCTCTATTAGTTTTTTTTCTTTTCTAAATGACGCCGTAGTTTCGAAGCAAAATGACTGAATTTCTTACATTATTTTCGCAGTCCAAAAAACTAAATTAAATTATAGTTAAATCATCGAGTGATCAAATACAAATATAATACTTTTTCCCTAATTTCAGCATTAGATATCGAGAAAAGGAATAAAAGCAATAAATATCATCTTAATTGGCCCAATCAATTGCCTAGTTAAAATGTAAGTAATTTTTATTGAACAGCAGAGTCCAGCCGCCTGTGCATGTGCCTTTTTGTGACTTCAGTATCGCATGCCTCATTAGACAAACAATCTGTGAACGAAAATCATTAAATCCGATGAATTACCCGTTCGTTTTTAATGGTCGGCGGCAAGAAGCCAAGTAAAAAACCTTATCTTAAAGTACAATAACGGCAAATCTTCTGAAAAAAGAAACATGGAGTGGAGATTATTTCATGGAATCTTTTGTTTATGGGTTCGACTCTAAACCTAAAAATATTCATCCTAGTACACTACACATGACTCTTAAAAGCAATGCCAAGTGATGGCCGAATGGCTAGGGCGCTGGCATTCGGTTCAGATCCTGTGGGTTCGAGTCCCACTGTTGGCATGGATGTTTGTAGCCGTTCGGAATCGGCTTTAAACTGTAGGTCCCAGTCTAATTAACCCTCGTATATTAAAATGTTGACCGTAGCGCTCCAAACCAAACTTAAAATCAATATTTTCCTCTGTGTCTGAATGGCATTACATTACAGCAAAATATTCAGCAGTTTCAAAAAGTGAGGATTTTAAAATTGTAGGAAAAAGAGTACTAGAGAGACATTCATTTTTTTTAAAAATTAATATAATGAGTAGTTTTAATAAAATAAACTTTACCTTCGTTTTAATATTATTATCGATACATTTCTGGGGAAATATTCTAACATAATTGTTGTTGTTGTTGCTATTTGCCCCTGGCCGGAAGTGTTCCAAACCAGGCCTTATAGCTACTTTATAGCTACCTTATATTACCCAGCTAGCACAAGCATCAGATTCCTTCTTAGTTAGGTGCTTTATGATGCCCAAATGGCTTGGGCGCTGGCCTTCTGTACCAGAGTCTGTGGATTCGAGTTCCACTCTTTTCATGGACGTTTCTAGACGTTTGAAAACGGCTTTAAAGTGTAGGTCCCGGCCAAATTATCCCTCATGTAGGTAAAATTTAACCATAGTTCTCCAAACCAAATCAACCGTATTAGCTAGGTGCCACCTCAATTTTCCCAGAGCTCCCTCCAGTGGCGACATCTGGATAGATTGAACCTTCTTCCACACTATCTGACCTCATAGAGGGACTTTCCGGTCTTCAGATTTAACGTGCCCTTATACGGCCTAGACACAAAGGTATTTAATGGCGCATGTTGGGATATTTTGAATTTATCGAACGTTTATATTTATGGAATGATACCTACATTTGCCTAACCCACAAACGTCCTTCTTTTCACTAATTCAATATGATCCACTGAGATCAGAAATATTTTCATAAAATTTAATAGAAAATTTAACTCTTTCATTTTGTTCACTTTATTCACTCACTTTATCCCACTTTATAATTTTTAGCTCCGATTTCAAGGAAGAGTAAAATGGCAGTTCACTGCTCCTATTTGACTATTAGCAGATGAAGCATATTTTAAAGAATTCTCTTTCTTCAAGCGAATACGACTGAATTACGATTTTAAACGGGGATAGAAATTTTGACGGACGGAGAATAATTTGAAACATTCTTAGAAAATATGTTGGTTAAAAATAATTAAAGGGATGTCTTTGTGATGTATTCTAAAAATATTGTTCCCCCATAAGGGACTGAGAAAAATATAATATTTGTTGGTTTAGAGCCTTTCAATACTTTTTATCGACACAAGTTAAACGATGTTTTTAAACAAATCTTAATATGTGAGAATGAAGATTAAGGCTCATAAATGCACTCCTTGACTTTTGCACTCTAATCTTTATATTTAAATTTTATCGGAGTTTAAACTTCCTGAGTAAATAGATTTTTAAAAATAATTCAAAGGCGGCCTTTTGATGAATTCTAATACATAATTTTCCATAACAGAGTGAGATAATTTAGAGATTGGTTGGTTGGTTTAGATTGCTACCGGCATGTTTTTAACACGATGGCTTAAGACTGCTGCATGCTAACCTTATTGGATTCGTTCACCTCAGTGGTGACCTACGGAGAAATTTTGTCTACTATTTACAGCTACATAACTGCTGATAATCCAATAAATATGGTATTTTCAGATAGCCTGAACTTTTCTGCACCTTGAAATGGGATTCATTTTATGAATTACGATTTCCACCAAAGGAATTTATAAGCGTTTAAAATACACTACACCCGATCCCCGCCCCCAATAGTTCAAATTTAAAAATATTATTTGCATTTTTTTTTAATGAAAAATGTTCCAAGGTGTAAAATTTCTTTATCTTATCTAAAAAAAAACTTAATTCATGTTGGTAATCCGTTGACAAATTTTCTCCATAGGCTAACATTGAGGTGAGCGATCCCAATAGGGTTAGTACACAGCAGCCTTAATATTGTTCAAGTAAAAGTCTATGGTGACCTACGAAGAAATTTTGTCTACTATTTACAGCTACATAAATGCCGATGATCCAATAAAAATGGTATTTTCAGATAGCCTGAACTTTCCTCATTTTACAACAGCATTCATTTTATAAATTTCGTCCATCAAAAGATTTTATAATCGCTTAAAATACACTATACCAGATTTTCCACCGAATAATTTAAATTTAAAAATATAATTTGCATTTTTTAAAAAACTCGAAAAATGCCCTAAGGTCTAAATTTTTTTTCTCTATTATGGAGTACAATTTTTTAAAAAAATCTTTAAACCTAAGTCGGTAATCCTTGGACACATATTCTCCATAGTTTAACATTGAGGTGGGCGAATCCAATAGGGTTAGTACACAGCAGCCTTAATGACGGATAAAAAGAAATGTAAATGCATAAAAATACACATTAAGGTCCAAATAAGAGCTGTGTGCGCCGCAGATGCTAAAATATTCTTGATATTTGATTTATAATGCCGATGTCTTCAAGAATTATTCACACATAGAAAAATGATTTAAAACCTGTTAGCGCGAAATGTAATGAAGAATATTATCCCGCCACCTAAAAAAATCATTATTTCGCGGAGAAATTGTGATACTCTTCCTGCCAGCCAATGTGGTTTGTCCCCACACTGAGGACCCTGTTTTTCAGGATTAGCGCCATTGGGGGAGAGAGGGAAAATTAATCATGGCGGTGTAACGTCACGTAAAATTGGGGTATTTTTCCCACAAGCCCGCACACAGCTGCGTGTTTATCGAAATATACTTTCCGAGTTCCCAGTGATTTCGGAACACGTGGGAAAATTCCTCGTCTGAAAGTTAATCCACCGGCATATCGGTTACTGAAAGAATACGGTTGAAAACCGTGCGAAAGCCTCGTTATCGTACAACACCACTTGTAAATCTGTCTTTTTGGAACAATATCTTAGGGAGTTTCACACTATAGTGATCGTAAAGTTTGCCTAAATATTCGATGATAAGAACTGTCACCAGTTAATCCCCCGACCCCCGTTCTGGAAAACAGACGCATTTCTAGGAATTCGGATGGAAACCGACAAAGAGGGCCACGAAATACAGTGAGAAACTTGGAGTTTTTTGAGAGAACACCATGTAACAGCCAGGCGAGGCGGTCGCAATTTTTTAAGCTCCTGTAGTAGACTAACCGGGTCTCGGAACGTACTGTTAAATTACTCTGCACCTAAGTTAAAAGTCATTTGATTCTGCTGTACTAGTTTAATGTTAATTTGTTTTGTCTCTTTGTTGTTAAATCTATTAAATTTTGTGTTGTCCTCTGGCCTTATCATTTACAACTTGGACAACATTTACAACTTGGTTTCTCTTGGCCACGATTTTATTAATTTAAAAAAACCTCTGAGAATAGCCTAGGATACCAAAGTGGGATACTGAGTCACCGTTTCCGAGCGTGAGTTAAAAAATCGCACAAAAATATTGAGAAATTTTGAGATTCTCCGTAGGCTATAATGCGATTTACAGTTCTGCAAAATTCTTCTCGCATCTCACTGACTCATTTATTGTGCAAATGTTCTTAACTACTGGGCTGTCCATTTGTTGTACCTCAGATCTATTTTAATATTTTAATTTTTTTATCCATGTAGTAGATAAAAATACATCAGTGCTACTTTTTGATTCTCCAGAACATGAGGTTTAACTTGTAACTTTATTAATTTTTTATGTGAAATATTTTCCTGTTTTCTCGACAATTTAGAATTAAAGTGTCTTTAGGACCAAGATTTTACAACATGATGTTGTACGTTGGTCCGTTCCACGTTGTGCCTTGGTCCAACTGATTTTTATTTTTATTACTTATTTCAAAAGTAACAGTTTAGCCATAATCCAACCCTGAATTAAGAATTCGAGAAAAAATCACGTAAGTTGATCAATTTAACTTAATTATAAGCACAATAAAGACATCACAACTAAATATTAAAACAAAACATCAATATTTTTGTACACTGTAAGCTGCCAAATCAACCCATAAAAGGCTGCTATGTACAAAGAAAAAAAATCGTATTTCCCTTTTCCTCTTCTTGCAGACTCTTGTGGTGGGAGGAGTCCAGTTGACAGTTCGAGAATTCCGCCCCCTTTAGGATTGACATTTTGAGGGATTATAATGGCTCTCTCTCTATAGGGGGGGTTAAGCATTGCCCGCAATTTTTTAAAAAAAAATATTTTTGTCAACTATTTACAGCTATATAACTGCTGATAATTAAATAAAATTGGTATTGTCAGATAGCCTGAAGTTTTCTGCAATGCGCTACAGGATTCATTTTATAAATTTCGGCCACCGACTGAATTTATGAGCGTTTAAAACACACTATACCAGATTTTTCCCCGAATAATTTAAATTTTAAAATATTAATTACATTTTTATAAAAAAACGAAAAATGTACACAAATGTAAAATTTCTTTCTCTATGACGGAGTACAGTTTTTAAAAAAATCTTTGAATCCAAGTCGGCAATCCGTGGACATATTTTCTCAATAGGTTAACATTGAGGCGAGCGAATCCAACGAGGTTTGTACATAGCAGCCTTAATAATATATTCTGTCTTCAGGAATGATTGTATTAGGAAATAGACATGATTCTTGCCTTGGGGAATCAATCAAAATGAATGGATGTTATGTGAAAATCATTTTTTTTGACTGATATGTTTCTAAATTGTGATTCATTTAAGAATGACATTCGTCTTGTATTAGAATTCTGTTAAGATCTCAAGAGAAAAGAAAATTAAACCATTAAAATATTTGTTTTTAGCCCATGAGACTTAATAGATGCGGTTAACAGTTAGACTGAAATGAGAAAGTGTTTTTATACTAGACACATTAAGGAGCTCTAACGGCACATACATAAGTAACGCTTACCACTTACAAAAACACTAAACAAATAGAGGTGCCCATGGTATACCGGTCCAAGGTACAAAATGTTCTCCTACTATTTTAAATGAAAAATCATTGATGTCTATGATTTTTTTTTCATTTTCTATTTATTTAAAATAACGAATTTTCATTATATACAGTGGAATCTCGATCTATCGTTTTTCAAGGGACCGACTGAACTGAACGATAAATGTAGGAAAACGATAGATGCGGGAACATAACAAAGCAATATGATCGTCGGGTCTGGGTGAAATAAACAACACATGCGGAAAAACAATGATTTGGGGAACGATCTATCGAGATTCCACTGTATTTTATTATCTCGTATGGCATACTTGGAATTTTAAATTACCTAACCGAAAACCAACTTAAATTGAAAACTTTTCAACGAACTATGGATATTCCTATAAGTGAATATAGGAATTATTTATCTATCACAATAGTATTTGCAGGAAACCCTGTCAATAAAAGATTTGTGTTCGTTTACATGGAAACTGTCATTTTATATACAGGTTTAGTAGATACATCTAGGAGGCAGAAATAAAAAAGAAGTAATTTTAAAACTTACTTGAAAAAGGGGTTTTTTCGGGAATTCATTTGTATTTCATTTTCTGCTACCGTGGTTAATTCACGGAAACATTTTGCAAATCTGACTTCAGATTCTGTATTCATAACCCAAAAATATATACTAGTTTATTCTGTTGAATACGCAGACATAAGTTCTGAAAAGAAATGATACGTTCAAAATATTCAGGTTGAGATAATTAGTATTTTTCATAATCTAGAACTTCCGAGATCTTAATCTAGAAATTTGAATAAACATCCACGTTCGCTTTTCCAACTGGGAAAGATGACTTTGTGAACATTAAATATTTTCTGATCCTTTCATCCTATTCAGGTAGTTTCTAAAGAAGACCCCAAAATATAATCTCTTTAGGTAAAAATGCATATAACTAAACTACTGACTTTGAAAACTATTACTAAAGATTTCTCTGAAGATTTTTATTCCAAAAACCTATTCAAAAGCATTTCTTTGTCAACAATAAAATATCTAAAAATTATGTTTCTCTATATGCATAAAAGAAATAAAACATACTCTTACCTTCATGGGAAAAATCTATTAAATGCAACAAATAGTAAATATCCTGTATCTGTTAAAACCAGTGAGCATGGAGAAACTGAATATTATGATGTAATATGAGTACAGCCTAAAAACTATTGAATCATATAGTTCGACTTCGAATTTTTATTTCTTTACTCCAGCAAATTTTAAATAAAATTCAGAATGAATACTTCTAATTTCTTTTCTCTATAGGTAAGCAAACTTGTAATTATATCAAATGATTTATTTAATATTTTCCATTACTTTTCATTATTTTTCGTTTTCAGAATGTGATACTCATTTGAATATATATATATATATATATATATTTATATATATATATATATATATATATATATATATATATCACATACCTAGGTTTTTTAAAAGATATTGTCAAATGTCTTAGGCTTTTATATCACCTACAATTTACATTCAAGGACTTTTTTCTGTTGATGGTAATTCTAGGAACTATGTTTTTGCTCTTCGGAAAAGTAGCATGATTGAGAAACTGAAAGAAAAGGACTATACCGCCTTCCAAGCATAAAAGACGTATCTCAGTTTCTTCTGTGAAAAAAAAAGACTGAAATTTGGCCAATTCCTTTAGGACTTCAACAATTTTTTGAGATACATCTTATTTCATTAATGATTTTCTACTATTTCTAAATAATATAAGGCCCTTTGAATTAGGAATAATGTCAGGTAGTTCGCAAACAAAAAATCCCCGTAAAAATGGAAAAAAAAGAGATACGCCATTTATGCTTAGAGGGCAGTATAATACTTTATGAGTGAGATAAATGTTTTGCTTTACGTGTTCACTCTGAAAAAAAAGTGCACTTAGGTATGGACAATCAAAAATATGTAATCTATGCTTGCTATCAAACTTTCTGATGACGCTTGCTTGTTGAAATAGGCTAACGGAAAGAAAAAATTCTCTGAAACTGAAGTACATAAATTTATTTTAATCGAGTTTACTTTTTTAATAATACAAATATTCTCGAGCAACATAAGCCAATCTATTATATCTATAGGCAATAAACAACAATTTGTCTTGTTTTGGGAACTAAACGTTTGAAACTCACTGGTGCTGGTGTAGTTATAAAAAGTTCATGAATTTAAAGTTCCAGAAAGGCTTTGTAAGATGTCTCCCTAAACATTAACTGAAACTATTTTTAAGGCCGATATACGAAACTGGGAAACTGAGATTTTGAAATTACATTTTATACATTCTAACACTGTGATGCGATGAGTGGAATTTTCAAACAATACTATTCAAAAATGCGTCTGTTTATTCGAAGATAATTTTAAACTTCACGGGATTAAGTGATTTATATGCTATGAATAACACTGATTGTTCTTCATTTGGGGAATAAATTATCGCACCTCAACTGTCATAGCTGTAGTCAATAAAAATTTCAGGAATTCCGAAATAGAACCCGCAGAAATACTTTTAAAGATGTTCGGTCGAAATGTAACTGCATACATTAGAGGTTGTATGAAAATGTAAGAAATTTAAGAGCTTGTGTACTGTGCAATGGCAATCACGAGGCTTGGTTCGGAGCACTACGGTCAACTTTTTACTACACGAGGATTAACTACCCCGATACCTACAGTT
This sequence comes from Dolomedes plantarius, assembly GCA_907164885.2. Classification (NCBI taxonomy): domain Eukaryota; kingdom Metazoa; phylum Arthropoda; class Arachnida; order Araneae; family Dolomedidae; genus Dolomedes; species Dolomedes plantarius. The sequence continues at coordinate 204,999,285 of OU015490.1, read as the reverse complement.
TAAAGCCGAATTTGAACGGCTACAAACACCCATGCCAACAGTGGGACTCGAACCCACAGGATCTGAACCGAATGCCAACATCCTAGCCATTCGGCCATCACCTGGCCGGCAATCAAGAGGACAGATATAAAGAGTACATTTACGACGATCTAACTTACTTCTTTCATAAACGTGTAAAATTGACAAGCATGAAAAAATTTACTAAATTGTAAAATTATGTAATTACCTCTTTTCACAGAAATAACGATTAGCGACCCCTTCGATCCCTGTAAACATAGTACTCATTGTAATGCACAAGGGAACCCGGTAACGGTAAAAATAATCTGTGCGCATTGACTAGGCATTTATAAAAGAGGCATAATAGACAGGTGATCGAAATTTATCTTTGGAGAGAAAAAACTTAAAATTTGGCCTCTGATGCATACACAAGGTTGGCGAAAAATTTCTCTGACGCTGATGGTTTTAATGTAAACAGGCCCCTAATAGATAAGGCTCTTTTTCAAACTTTATCATTGTCAATGATTGCTCATTTACAAGCTTTATTATTGTCAATGAGTATATATCAACTGCAATAAACCATGCCCAAGAGCAGTCAGATCATTCCTACGCTGAAATTTCGAAGCAAAATGTTACCTTTTTCTAGCATTAAAATATGACCAAACAACGTTTTCTGAAAGACCAAAATTTATATACTTTTCTGAGATAATTACTGATGCAAATATTAAGGCTATTGATCAATATTATGAGGACGTTAAAAACTTTAAAAAACATGGAAACAAAGAAAATGTCTCAAATAGCATGTTTGCTACAATACTGTGCATATGGCCTTCATAGCATAAAAAGGAATACAAATCACTTTATATTTCTAATCAATGTACTCGAATCGATGAAACTTTCCCTCACGCAAATGCGTTCAGTAATTTTCTTTGTAAGTGTATATAAAAGTAATCTCAAAAATTAAAAAAATTCAGATTCTCTTAGGAAACAATTTCTTTAATTTATTTTCGTGATCGATTTCTTCTCGTTATTGATTTCCAATAAAGTTTAAACAGTTTGACAAAAACTCTAGGAAATAACCATTGTTATGCACATTAGCACAATGTGAAACACATGCATCAAAAATGATTTTTATTGCGCAATTAATGGTATTTTAAAATATCCATCACATAAAAATGTCTCTTTTTGAGAGGACTCTAATTTGAAAACAAAACTGCTCATGTAAAATACTAAACAAAAGAAAGTTATATCTCTTCAAAATTGTTTATTTCTCTTTATCGGATAGGACAGTGTTATTTCGAACAGAAACTGTATATAGCTTAAACCTGAAACAGGAAGTTTATGTGCTCAAATCTATTTTATATCTTTTTAATCTCATGCGAAAGAAAGAAATCGCACCTCGTCTAGAAGAGTGTTATATCTCCGAAATTTTCGATTTTGAGATAATTGCACCACAATGCTCTATAAGAAGTGCTTCTCATTCTCGAATAATGTTGTAAGCCTAGTACCAACACAATCTCCTAGATGGCGCTTATTACCCTCTTCCACAACTGGGAGGGGGAACTTGCTCATGCAATGGAAATAAGATTTTTGTCAGTGCCTAATGTTGTTGTATTGAAATGTTCCTGTAATAAAAATGTTCATTAAATGTTATTTGGAAAATAAATGTTGTTATTTGGAAAATACATTTGTATTTTTTTCTAACCTGCTGTTCATGTTATCAAGGTTTTTTTCTTTGCATCGTGAAAAGTTTAGATAGATTGTGCATTAGCATAGAGATATGAGAGTATTACCTCAAGCTTTTCAGTCCATGTTGACAAAATGAGGTTACTAGAAGACAGCTATATCTTGTAATTAAAATTCAAAATGATGCTTTAAAAATTGAAAACAAGTTTAATTGTATATAGTTTTTCCTTTTGAAGTGATTGGATCAATAAGGTTTCCCAAAATTATCATGGGCATCCATAAAACAAGAAATGAAATTTCGACATATATCTTCTTTAGCTCTTCCTGAAAATATGACTATTTTGAAATGTAACACTCTTCAAGAAAAGGTGTGAAATTTTTCATTGAAAACAGATTTTGGAAGAAAAATAGGATTGGTCCAATAAAAATGGATCACTAAAATATTGTGATTGTTAACATCATTAAAGTTAATACCATGAAATTTAACGCCATTAAAACTTTAAAATTTATTCCGTGAAGGTGATAAAATGATAGCAAATGAATCGATTTTAGGTTTCATCTGTATGAAAAGATTTCAATTCTATTTACGTTTGTTCAACAAAAGAGAAGTTTATAATTGAAAAATATTTCCGAAATTTTAGAAATTGATCTTTAATATTTCACAATGAAATGAAACTATTGGGTATTCTTCTATGTTTTAAAATATACGACGAATTTATTTCTTTGCGTTTTTAGTGAAACGTATGAATGTTACAATATACAACAGCACGCTATGCACGCTGTGCATTATAACAGCCTTAACAGCATGTTATATACCATAACTTTATAGCATGTGTTATACTATGTTTATGTTTTTTTACAACGCAAATGTACTTGTCTTGAAGACAATCGCCGAGTCCACAGAGAAATAAGTAGCCACAGTTTTGGGCTACTTAATTACGAGGGCGCCATATAGGCGAGCTAACATCGCTCATTATGATTTCTGTCTACTAACCCTACTGGATTCGTTCACCTCAACGTTAACCTATGGAGAAAATTTGTTTACTATTTACAGATACATAAATGCTGATAATCAAATAAAAATGGTAATTTCAGATAGCCTGAACTTTTCTGCACTTTGCACCAGAATTCATTTTATAAATTTTGCCCACCAAAGGAATTTATGAGCATTTGAAATATACTACTATACCAGATATTTTTCTCGGAATAAAATTAAATTTTAAAATTTTATTTGTATTTTTTCAAAAACAAGAAATGGCCCAAGGTGTAAAATTTCTTTGTCTATTACGGACTACAATTTTATAAAAAAAACCTCTAATTCTAAGTCGGCAATCCTTGGACAAATTTTCTCCATATGTTAACAATAGCTTAATACCCGGGCTGCGCTATGGAGTACATTCAAATTAAATTCAACGGTCGATGTATGCATTTAATGCTAAAAAAAACAAAAATATATTTATTATAAATATAACAGTCAATGTTTGTTGCAATTGATGCCAAAAAATATATATTTATAAAAAAAAATCGTAACGGATATTTTTATTGACAAAATAATATAGAAGAAAATATTCAAATTAAATACAACGGTTAATGTATGGAATTAATTTGAAAGTTTTATATCCATAAAACATGCTAATTTGAATTAATTTTTTAAAACCTTCCACCTCAATTAGTCTAGTGGTTGAATTTTATCTTTTACCATATTTCAATATTTTTTTGTCAATTTATTTCGTTGTTATGCACGTGACGAAAAATTAATTTAATATGTCAGAAAAAGAAAAGAAACCAAGTGATCAGCATTTCATAAATTAAATTCTAAAAATTAATCTTTAAAAATTCACCAAAAATCAGAACATGCAGGTAAAGATTCCAACAAGATTTCATTTTAAAGGAATTTTTAAGATCTTTCTTGTGATATAGATTTTATAACCCTGGAATTATTATTTCAAATGCAAACTTAAAAAAATTACAAAACAGAATAAAAATTTAACTTAAAAAAATCTAAGAATTTTTCAAAAATCTTCCTTAGTGCATCCCTACACTATAAGAAGAATCACTATGCAAAATTTCAGCTCTTTACGTCCAACGGTTTGGTCAGTGCGTTATCTGTCAGTCAGTCAGTCACGGAACTCCTTTATGTGTATATAGATTTAGGTGAGTGAATCCAATAGGGTTTATACTAAACAAACTTAAGAGGGAACACCACAAAAACTTCCAAGCCAGTGTCAGGAATCGAACACAGGACCAAATCGCGGCAATTAAAAGTATGTATTATAAAATGGTTTTACGTGCGAGATCTGAATTTTCAGTTTCAAATTCTCGCCAGTTTCAATGATCTACGCCTCACTTTAAAAATACCCCAACACACAGATCGAAGTAAACGATTAAGCATTCTAATATCCAAGAAAAATTGGAAAGTTGGATGTTTAGTTAAAAATCTCATATGCGCATATGCGTGCAGTAATAGAAAATATATTACAGATGTAAGAGGTTCTGTAAAGGTTCATCTCTAGGATTAAACTTTTCCTTACTTTTCCTAACCCCCTTAATGGACGTTCTTCCAAAGGGGGTAGGAAGTTTCCCGTTCTAAAATATGCCCCGTAAGCTAATGGTTAATATGCACAGAAATGTGAGTTAATTCACAAAAGATACTTAAATATTTCAGCTGGTTTTACATTTCTCATATATTTAATAAGACTATAATACGTAAAGGAAAATAGGGTTCTTCATTAGAATAAGTAAAATGATAATTCTGTGTGAGAAAAGGAAAACCGGTGGAGAATTTTAAAAGTTCTCATTCCTTTTACCTTTGTCAGGGACGGTCGCTTTTCTATTTGAACAATCTTACAAATATGTACCGTATTTTTCAAACCGGAAGACGCACTGGACGATTAGACGCACTTTAAATTTACGGGAGGATTTTTAGAAATAATATTTTGATTCTGTTAGGTATATATTGTATTTTGTTAGGTATATTTATATTTTGTGAGGCTTTATAAGATATTTTCAACTTCTTACATAATAAAGATAAAAAATATGTGGAGTTAAATTACATACAATAAATATAAAAAATAATATATGTAATATATATATATATATATATATATAAGCAATTAATATATATAGTATAAATTAAATATTCGCTAGGTGGCCCGTGCGAACATTTTGCATGCCATTAAATACGATAAATTTTATAGCGAGGTTGGTGGTTTGCAGTAGGATGAAAGAAGAACAGGTTCATTTGTAGCTATTGTTTATTTGTCAAATAACAATGGTACGTGAGGATAATACAAAACCAATAAAGAAAACGCCTTTGGCCCAAATTTTGGAAGTGAAGCATAAGACTAAACGTGAGAACATGAGATATGTACACGTCAAAACACATTTGTAGACAATATTAAAAGTTAAATATGACACAAACTCGTGGAAAATGTGATATTTACATTACAAAACCTCTTTGTGCACTCTATTTGACTGCCGTTTCGACGCATCCAGGGAAAGAACTTTAATGCCAAAAGACAACGTTTCACTTCGATTTTGAAACAAACAATACTATGTGTCAATCTGAATTAACAATTCGTCAGAAGTGAACTTAATATTTAAAAGGGTACCTCACTTTTCAATTTTGTTTAAGTATAAAGGAAGACAGAGGGATCGTCACAAAAAATCACTTTCTAGATATAATGTATATGGTTTTTCCATGCAAAAAGAATAATGTACACGTACGCAGATGTTGCCAATAAAAAAACTCATTAATGAAATCACAGAATGATAATAAAAGCAAACGATTTTTAAATTTAAAAGTTCAGTGTGATACGCTCATATGGGATTGATAATGGTAAAATAACAAAAAGCGGGCTTGCGTATAATCTAGGGGAAGAAAAATTGTTTATAATGTTTATACTTCGATTTTTAAACAAACTATAAAATGTAAAATTCTAAATTAACAATTTGCACGAAGCTGAGATCTTATTCTTTATAATGGTACCTCATTTATCGATTTTGGTTAAGTATGAAGGGAGAAAAGGGATAAAACAAAAAAGACGCCTATTAGAAATAATCTATATCTATATAAAACAGTTCCGTAACTGACTGACTCACTGACATACAACGCACAGACCAAACTGCTGTACCTAAAGGGTGTAACGCGTTGATCCAGGTAGCAATCGAATCAACAAAAACCACAGCCAAGTAAATTATAATCGACGAATTTTATTACAATTCGGAGGAGAAAATTTGGAAATTGATGATCAGTTACACAGTTAATGATTGTCCTCTAAGATGACGACGGAGTTCGATAGGAGGAGTTACCACCTGAAGTTTCTCTAATTCAATATTATCGAATAGTTCATTAAAATTAGAGCAAATCCCTCGATTTCCGCTCCCTGCAGGGCGGATGACTGCGAGGAACTTTATAGGATCAGGATGATCCGGACTTGATGATCTCGTCTTGAGACTTCGTCGAAATGTAACCAAGCTTCCTAGCTGAAGCCAAAAAGTTAGACTTTCCGATTTGCTTGAAAGCAAGCTGAAATTTTCGTGATTTCCCGGCTTCCGGTGGTCCTGCGTCATTAATCAGAAGCGCCGGGGCGAATTTCTGTTCGACCTAGATGTCACGTTTTTCCAACAGCTTTGTGTTCTTTTCGCTCCAGCTCACCGTCACCTGCTATAAGGGGGGGGGGGGGCGTGTCGGTCAGCTACGACAATTCCATGTGTGCAGCGTATGCTTTAATTTTGCGAATTATTTTATTTCGTCTCAAGGGCTGAAATTTTTCATGGCGATTCTTCTTATAGTGTAGGGGTGCACTAAGAAAGATTTTTGAAAAAAATCTTCTTAGATTTTTTAAAATTAAAATTTTAAGCTGTTTTTGTAACTTTTTTTAAGTTTGCATTTAAAATAGTAATTTGAGGGTTATAAAATTTATATCACGAGACAGATCATAAAAATTCCTTCAAAATGAAATCTTTTTCGAATCTTTACCTCCATTTTCTGATTTTTGGTGAATTTTCAAAATTAATTTTTAGAATTTAATTTATTAAATGTTGATAACGTGAATTCTTTTTCTGGTACTTAAATACACACACACACACACACATATATATATATATATTGGCCTAAATTGCATACATTGACCGTTGTATTTAATTTGAATGTACTCCGTAGCGAAGTGCGGGTTTTCAGCTAGTAATATATATAGATAGATAGATTTTATTTCAATGTTACCTTCTGACCATAAGATGCACCACATCTTTAAGTCGATTTTATTATGAAAAAAGGTGCCTCTCATGCTCCGAAAAATATGGTAACTCTTCACCAGGGGATTTTCTGAGGGCTAATAAATGAACGCGATTTTAGGTAACACAAAACGTTCGATTAATAGGCGTATTCGGTTTATCCAGTAGCAATAATTAATCAAGCTCCGTTATTATTCTGTACCTCTCAGTATGACATAGCTAAGTATGTGCAGAATATAACGTGGAAGAGTATAAAGAGAGCAGAAAATAACGAAATCTGCGGAATTGTGTTCATTAAATTTCTACAAGACACGTGTGACTACTTCTAATAACGTGACTTGAGTAATAGTCTCTAATTTTGTTATTTAAAGTGGAAACGACAGACGCTGTGTAATCTGATGTTGCACTATGCAAAAAATTATAACTGAGATTATGTCGCCTTATTCACGTCAATATTTTAACCTGACGAATAAAATTGATGTTTTAACACAGTTATTAATTATTGTTTTTAAGTCATAGCGTACTTATCTTTTAGGTACAATATAGAAAAAGCAATTGATTAATAAAATATAGCTATGTCTGCCTTCGGAAGGAGATTAACAAACTTATCAAGAATTCAAAAACATAATATCCTTCTACGTTTGGGTCTCCCCATTTTACCAACTGCCTGTAATATGTTTATTCACTTTATTGCATTGCTTATCTATTTTTGATTATTTAAAGTGGAAACGACAGACTTTGTATAACCTGGTGTTCCATTATATAATAAATTAAAACTGAGATTATGTTCGCCTAATTCCCACCAATATTTTGATCTGATGGATAAAAGAAATGGTTTATCACAGCTGTAATTAATTATTGTTTTTTAACTATACGGTACTTATCTTTTATGTATAGTATGGAAAAGGAACTGATTAAGAAAATAAAATTATGTTTCCCTTTGGAGGGAGATTAACAAACTTATCAAGAATTCAACAACATAATATCCTTCCACGTTTGGACCTCCCCATTTTTCCGGTTGTCTGTCATAAGTATATTCATTTTATCAAATCGCTTATCAATTTTGCCACAAGCTGACCAAGCCTTAAAATCATAACGCACTTTGAACATACATAAAAGATCATTATAAAGGGTAAGTTTTTGTTCAATGACAACTTCCTGCATATGGAATAGGTTCCCACTTATATACTCCAAGATCAGATATTAGTAGTTGAATCATGAAGTAGACCATAAGAATATTAATTTTTTTCCTTTTAGTAAATTTTTATTTAGCATTTTTCGTCGTATTTAATTCACTATCTACTTTTGCTACCAAGCGAGACAATTTTTACTCAATTTCCTATGAAGGAAGAAAATGAATGTCTAAAATTGTACTTTTAGCTCTTAAAGTAACCGGAATCTATTAAAAAAAATCTATCTCATTCTTGGAAAATGATTGAATAATTACGCATCAAATGGAAATGGAAATTTTCTAAGACGGCGAGCAGATTGAAAATTTCTCAAAGAGTAGGATCGTTAAAAAGGATTCAAGCACTGTCTGTATTTTAGTTAAAATCCGGAAAGCGGTCTTCCTGAATAGTGTGACTGGAAGATATTTGAGATCTGTAAATGTAAAAAATAAAAGATTAAGGCCCATTTGGCCAATTTTTATCTTTTCTTACTTTTATATTTCTCAAATAAAAGTTAGAAAAAAATATAGCTCTTTATTCCTAATTTTTTTTTCATCTTGTTTCATTATTATTAAGGTGGTCCATACTCATTTATAATTTATTTATTTTTTAACATTTCATATATTTTATTATTTTTTCATAGGAGTAATACTCAGTCTAAACATCATTATTCGGTTTAAAATGAATTTAAAGGTTTCATAAAATTATATCTAACCTTATAAAATCGTATAAACTTATACGATTCAAACATATCGCACCTGTGCTAAAAGAGTGTTACATCTCAAAATAGCCATATTTTCGGAAGAGCTAAAGAAGATATATGTCGAAATTTCATTTCTTTTTCAATGAATGCCTGTGATAATTTTTGGAAAAGTTTTGTTCGAATTACTTCAGAAGGCAAAACTATATACTATTAAAGCTTTTTCTATTTTTAAAGCATGATTTTGAATTTTAATTGTAAGATATCACTCTCTTCTAGTAACCTCATTTTGTGAACCTGGACTAAAAAGCAAGAGGGAATACTGTCATATCTCTATGCTATTGCACAATCTATCTAAACTTTTCACAATGCAAAAAAAAACCTTGATAACTTTAACAGTAGTTTAGAAAAAAATACAAATTTATTTTCCAAATAAAATTTAATGAAAATTTTTATTACTGGAACACTTTAATACAGCAACATTTGGCATTGACAAAATTCTTATGTTCATTCTTCGCGCATGAGTACGTTCCCCCACCAAGTTGTGGAAGAGAGTAATAAGCGCCATCTAGGAGATTGTGTTGGTCTTAGGCTTATAACATTATTCGATAATGAGACGCACTTCTTATAGAGCATTGTGGTGCAATTATCTCAAAATAGAAAATTTCGGAGATGTAACACTCTTGTAGAAGAGATGTTATATATGTTATTTATACTATATTTCTTAATGGCCAATGGAATTTGTTTTATGTATGTTATTTATAAGTTAAGTATGTGTTTATTACATAGAAAAATGTGCACAAAAATTTGTTTTTTTTTTTAAATGCATTTAGGAATTCAAGCAAAATATTTTTACGTTCAGGCCTTCTTTCTGTGAAGGTAATGTTCAGAAATCTAAACTCTATTCATTTGAGCCTAGAGATGAACAAGAGTGACTGGATATGTGTCTTATTGTGACTGGATATGTAGTAAAGAGATTGTACTACTACATGTATCCCTTCCGTCATGGTTTTTAATTACAGCATTTAAATCACAACAAACTGAAGGCTTTTATTATCGGAGTAATAGAAATGCACATAAAAATGAATCACACATAACGAAAGGATATTAGTGATGTGATGATATAAGTTAATCATTCATCTGCTAATTATATTATGTGTTATACAGAAGGAACCGTCAAAATTTTTACTGAAGATGATTTCATCTGAAACGCCGTTCTGAGCGGGAATTTTCATAGCAAATTAAAATGAACATTACTGAATTTGGTTAAATGAAATAAAAGTCGTTCAATCCAGCTTCCTCTTGCATGGAAGAATAGCAAAAATTTTAAATGGAATTAAACATATAACAAAATCAAATTAGTTCGCATAGTCATAAATATGTAAAGCTGCTGAGTACTAACCTTATTGAATTCGCTCACCTCAATGTTATCCTATGGAGACAATTTCTCCACTATTTACATCTACACAAATGCTGATGATCCAATAAAAATAATATTTTCAGATAGCTTGAAGTATTCTTCACCTTGCAACAGGATTCATTTTATGAGTTTCATCCACCAAAGGAATTTATAAACGTTTAAAACACACTACACCAGATTTTTTCCTCCCAATATTTAAAATTTTAAAATATTATTTGCATTTTAAAAAAAATGCCCCAAGGTGTAAAATTTCTTTCTCTTATTTTTAAAAATCTTTAAATTCATGTCGGCAATCCGTTGACACATTTTCTCCATAGGCTAACAGAGGTGAGTGAATCCAATAGGGTTAGTACATAGCAGCCTTAATATTGTTCAAGTAAAAGTCTATGGTGACCTACGAAGAAATTTTGTCTACTATTTACAGCTACAAAAATGCTGATAATCCAATAAAAATGGTATTTTCAGATAGCCTGAACTTTCCACATTTTGCAACAGGATTCGTTTTATAAATTTTGTCCATCAAAAGATTTTATGAGCGTTTAAAACACACTATAACAGATTTTCCACCGAATAATTTAAATTTTAAAATATCATTTGCATTCTTTAAAAAACACGAAATATGCCCTAAGGTCTAAAATTTCTTTCTCTATTATGGAGTACAATTTTTCTATATAATACTCTACATTTTTTCGAAAAACAATGGAATTTTATAACATGCATACAGCATAAATAGCATTGTTTGGTATGAATTTCATTAACATCCTGCCTTGCTTCAGTTCGGGCAAAATTAAAATGTGTTGGATCCCCTCATTAAGATCGGTAAAGAGGGGGATTAATATTCTACCACATTTCACATACGGGCACGTTCATAATAAGTAATCTTTAGGAAGTCATTATGCGCATGAAATTTGTCTAATTCCGACTAGCTTTCTGAATCACTTGCATTGTGATTTGTTTTCTACCTTTTATCACATACACTTTCACATGAGTTATCATTTTATAATTTTTAGGTGCCTACATGGAATAGAAGTGTTTAATGAAACATCAGTATGATTATTTACGAAAACACTTAATTTTTGTAAAGGCATTTAATATGTGTGTGTGAGTTCCATTTAAAAGATTTGTTTAATAATCTGTGTGTGTGTGTGTGTTTGCTTCCTCTGAATCCTTTACTTCCTTGTATCTAATTTAAAAATAATTTAAGAACTTTAAAACTAGTTTTATAACTTTTATATTTAAAAATTAATATTTTGGGTCCTGGACACATTTAAATATTTTTTTCATTTATTGAGTTAAAATTTCGATGTTTTTTTTTATGGTTAACCATATAACTTGTAAAAAAAATCACACCATAAAACTTCTCATAAAGTTTTTTAAAAATAAAAAAAATTAAAATTTTTAAAAAAGTGGGGGATTTAAAATCGTTATATCTCGAAATATTATTTTTCGAATTTCAAAATTTTTTCATTTAATTAAGCAGAAATATATAAAGTTTAATTTATTTTCAGCATTTTTTAAAATATTTAAAAAAAAATTAAAAATAGAGTAAAAATTTAAAAAAAAATTATATATCTTATTTTTTAAAAATTCATATTTTCAAAAGTAAATATTTTTTTTAAATTTACTGAATTATAATTAAAGTAAAATAATTGAGAAAGGCATGCTCCAAGTTTGAACCATTTATCTTTAACGGTTCTTGACTTATTTAAAGTCGAAAAATGGTGATAAAAACTATCATGAAGAAAAATGCATTTACAAGTTTAAACGAAGATTCGGTGCTATTAGAATATTCCAACAACAATAATAATAATAATAATAATAATAATAATAATAATATCTCCTGCTCTAATTGCGATAGAAACATGATTTAAAAGTCATTTAAAGAGGATAAGATCAAAAAAATTTTTAATGCCACAAAATTTGTTTCGAAAATTTGAAGAATTTTTGTCGTGGATCCCCTTAATTCATTAAAATATGACCAATAAGTGTAGCTAAATAAAGACCAATAAGTGTAGCTGTACTAAAACCATAACTAAGCATATTTCATGATAGATTCATTTTAACGTGTAAATCAGTGTTTCTCACTACAGGGGGCAAAACCGACCCCTGTTGGGCGCTGAGAAGTTCCAGCGGGGCACTGCTGGTCCAAGACATTATAGAGGGGCGCTCAAACTCAGCTACCAACAATTGTGGCTGCAAAATACCGATGCATTATCCTGGATAGGGGGATATAGTTCAAAAGTTTTTAATTGCATTTCCTTCATCCTAATGAATGGACGTGGGTTCAGTGCGGTCACAAATCTGTGTTCTAAAAACAGATACAGACTACAAATAGCTAATCACGACGGTTAAAAATGCTGATGACAAAAAAAGTGCCGAACGTTAATTAACTGACAGAAAAGCCCCAAGTTCATCCTTCTCAATAGGATTAGTTTTAATTTTTTTTCGCAATTTTTATTTTAATATTATCCCTTGTTATATTCCTTTATGTATGTGTAATGCGAATGTTACTGTGGTTGGTTTTAATAAATAATTTTATAATTTCAAGACTCAAAGTGTCTTATTTAAGACATCTTTCTTTACTATGTGGAAGAACATAGGAAGAAATATCTTATATATAAAGCAGAAACGGGAAATGGGTCGTGTATGTATGTGGGTGTGAGTCTCAAAAACTTAAGAACCGCGAGCCCTACCTTGATGACATTTACACGGTTCAATGTGCTTGGAAAATCTGGATGAATGTGACTATTTTCATCCCATTTCGACGTTCCATTCTCGAATTATGTTAGAACAAGTTTGCGCGGTATCAACGGATATTTTTGTTCAAAACCATTGTAACATTTCATTGTTGCCAATTAAATTATAACATTTGAGTAAAAATAAATAGACAATGAATTTAAAACGTGATTTATTCCTATATTGACGCATGCAAGAAGGAATTTTATATATTATTTTCATATACGGGTCAACGCCGGAATATTTCTTTTTAAAAATGAAAATATAAAGATGGAAAGTCATTCATTTTCAATTAATGTGTTTGTTCTCAATCCATAGCAGATGATTTAGTTTTGAGAAAGAATTACAATCATGAAATACGTGTATATACTAATTAAGAAAGTCTGAAAGGGGCATTGAAACGTAGCAGACGATTTAGTTTTGAGAAAGAATTCCGAGCATGAAATATGTGTATATACTTTTTCTATAATAATTATCAAATTTTCTGTGTTTTAATATTGAATGTGTTCTCAATCCATTCAGACATTATTGATTAATTTTATATAATAGTAAATCCCTTCAAACATTATTGACTAGCTGTAAATTAATGCTTTACAATAACCAAAAAGAAGAGATCAACTTTTAATCTTCCAGAAGTATGGACAAAATGTCAAAGATTGTTAATCCCGAGCGAAGCCGGGTAATGAATATAGTAGATACATAAAAGTACGTAAATTTGTCACTGCATCTCTTTTTGTTAGCTGTGACATGGAATTCGACTTTGTAAATATATTTTATTGTCCCATAGTCTTGATGCAACATTGATTCGGTTCCATGCACATTCTAGTGTATCTGTTTTGTTGTGTATGTCATAGGATGTATGTGTGTTGGGTTCGCGCCTGTATTTTGTACCGGTTTCTGGGGGAAAGGTATGTACCCCCCGGAGGCAAATTCAGCTTATCGTAAAGAGGTTTTTTTTTTGTATAAGAATAAAAGCGTGACTTGCCATCCCTTCTCGGCTGTAGGGGGGTCTAGTGTCCCCATGGCAACGGCCTAGCAACATTCTTTTAGCCAATGAGAGCTGAAAGGTGTTTGTTCGAGGATAGCTGACCTCTGCTCGCCCCAGTTCAAAAGGAAGGAATAAGAAAACGTTTTTCCAAGGAGTTGGAGTTTTAGCAGCGACAGATATAGGACCTCGTGGTGAGAATATCGATCAGATCCGCCATTTTTTTTTTTTTTGGCTTGCTTCGCCGATTCCGCTGGTCGACTGATGAGATACGAGATGTACCTATTCCATACGAAGGTGGTGGTAAGTTAATATTATTTTGTGTTATATTTATCAGGCGAGAGCACGGTGATTTATTTTTATGTAATTTGGATTTTATGTGTTATAATAATCTTTTAACGTATGATATTAATTGATATGATTTTCTCTGTAAAAGTTTGTAGTCAGTGTGTAAATTAATGTATGTAAGATGAAGAGAAATTAAATGGTTACATTAAATATTAAATTTGAGTACGTGCTCTTCAGTTATTCTCAGACATGTGTCAGAGTGAATTTCTTAAATTAATAATTTAGCAAAAAAAAAATAAATAAATAAATAATTAAATAATAAGCCACTATACAGAATATGCTAATTAGCATATGTTCTAACTTAACATAATATTAGCTTAAGAAGGAAAGTTTGTAGGATGGCGCTGAGTAATTTTTCTTTTCAAAAGGGGGCGGTCAGCCAAAAAAGGTTGGGAACCTCTGGTGTAGACTAAAGACGCATTCTTTCTAAAAGTAGTGGACACCAGCTATCAACTAAAAGATTAACCTTTTATTTATGGTAGAATTGCTTATATTCAGAAAAATGAAGTTAGCTTGGAAATGTAGATCTAAGCCCTGAAAAGAGAAAGGAAAATATTTGTAAGTTTTTAAGGGGACAAGGGACCTTCGACCTCGATTTTTTTTAATTTTAAGTTTTTAACTCTATATACAGAATAAGAATAATTAATATTCTTTTTGACTACGTTGAACACTCTTAGAATTCAAAATAAGGATTTTTTGGCAAAACATGCCCGTATTCCAAATTTTTTTTTACAAAAATGCTAGCATTTTTCAAAATACTGTATGCTCATTCTACATTATTTAAAAACCTTAAATTTTGTAATATAAGTTTATCATATATATATAAACATAACTGCACAATGCGTTTTTTCTAATGTCCCTGGGGGCTGATGACATTATACCTCATTCCGGTGTACATATGAATACAAGGAAATAGAAACACAAATCACTCAACTACAGAAGAACTTTTATTAACAAGCGACGGCGATGGACGATAGATTGCAGCTCCCATTTCTAGACGTCCTTTTGCAGGCGAATAACTGACCGGTTCCCCAGAATACAACCAAGTCTGATGCGAGAATCGAACCCGCGCTCCCGGTGTAGCAGGTTGTTGCCTTAACCACTTAGCCACTGGGCAAAAATTTTTTTTTATCAATAGAAAGCCATAAATATTTTTTTTTCTGAAATATGCCTATTATTTTTTATGTTTTTGCTTGTTTTCACTTTTTTTAAACGGTCTATTAACTTTAAAAATATCTGTGGTTTCAAAAAATAATGCACAGTTTTATGAAAAACGTTTTGATTAACAATCCTGAGACATTTTGAAGAAATCAGAGGAAATTAATGCCCCTATTAATGGTCCTATTCTTCCACAAAGTATTTGTTTGTGAATTCTAAGTGCTTTTAATGAAATAAAAAATAATATTAGTCATTCTCATTTTGTATATAGAGTAAAATATTGAAAATTTATAGAAAAACGAGGTTGCAGGTCCCGAGTCCCTTAAAAGATGAAAAATGACTCAAAAACGCCATCAAAATCCATTTAGTTAAGAAAATACAAGTTGATTCTCAAAATGATGTAGAATAATCAACTCTGATTCCTGATATTGAGTAAAAAAAAATGGACTGTAATATTTAATTAAGTTCTCTTTAAAGAGCCACCTGCGTTTTAGTGAAATATTTAAATTAATTTGAATTTCTCAAAACGTCAAAGTAGTGGGTAAACCAAAGAGTTCCTGGAAGTCTACTTAATCAACAACAACAAAAAATAGCAATAAATCATTTATTAAGGAATAAGTACGGAGAACTTCTTTTCAAAAATATACAGTACTGATTAAATGCATATGCTTTTAGTTCAAATTTGATATAAAATCGTGAAAATGTATATTCATACAAATATAATTTTTGTAAAAATTTCTTAACATTTTATAACATAGGAAATTTTTTATAAATTTTTAGTACAACTTGGTGCTTACGCCAGACACCCTACACTCAATTCAATTCAATATTCAGGATTATCACAAATGAATGACCGGAATTTAAAAATGTATTTTTCGAAACTATTAAGCATATTAGAATAAGTGATACACGAATTTAAAGAAAAATATGCCAAGTTTTATTTTTCAGTTACAAATGTTCGATGTGTGACCCTTTTGTTACACGACAAACATCTAATTTGTAATCAAGTTCATTCCACACATTTTGTAGTGTCACACTGTCAATGGTTCCTAATGCTGCACAAATGCGTTCTTTAAGTTCTTACGGTGTTTTCGGCATCGTTGGTGCGCAAACAGTGTCGTTAATGTAACCCCATAAAAAGAAATCTGATGCCGTATGGTCCGGATATCTTGGTGGCCATGCGATTAATGGCAAATTCCAGAATGTTCTTGTGACTTGGTGTTTCCTAACAGTAGAAATTTCTAAATTCACGCTGCACGGAAATAACTGAAAAAATTACAGATTCTAATACGGAAAACTCTTCTCTGTCATTGTCTCCATTTTTCGATTTCAATCACAGCTTTCTATGGATGTGCTCCCATCTATTGATAGATGGTGGAAAAAAAAATTGGTACATTTTTCTTTAATTTCGCGTATCACTTATTGAACGCGAAAATTTCGAAATTGTGTGTAATAATTTCAAAAAAATAATTTTTTTTTAAAATCCAGTCATTCATTTGTGCTAACCCTGTATTTTAATTTCCTTTATACTATATACTAGTGTGATACTTATCTATGTTCTGAAGTAAAAATTTAAATATATTTCTAAAAATCACCGATATATACTAAAAAAGTGAAAATAACAAAGGTTTTTTTGTAAAAGATTCTTTTTTTTTAAGTACAGGTACCTGTAGAATTATTAAATTAACACATATAGGTTAGTTTTTAATTCAAAACTTTGTTAGTAATATGTAAAACAATAATGCAAAATTTCATTGAAATATAATGAAAACTTTTAAAATTATTTGCTTTCTCATTCACAAAAGTAATTGAAAAAGGAGTTTTCTAGAAAACGCATTTAAAGTTTTTCATCTGGTCTTTTAATACCTCTTTCGGTTTATTAAATTGGCTATCACTTCTCCTCCAATGATCATACGAATAAAAGTAAAGCAGTTTTATAATCCTAAAAGATTGGCCTTTGAAATAGAGCAATAAAATATTTCGAAATTGTGCACCAAAACAGCGATTTCAACGTAGGCAGGTAGATACATCAAAAAGTTTTATGAAAAAGTGCAAAATATTAACAACCTGGTCATATTCGTAAATAATATTATTTTGTATTATGTAAACTAAAGATTTTTTTATTTGCTGTATTTAAACGCAATAAAAACTCATTTTAACGTAGGATTATGTTCCTCAATAACGGTCCTCAGGAGAGAAAAAAATTGTCCTGCGTACGAGTTATAATTTTAACAGCGCGCCAAAATCAGTAGCGGTAAACAGTTAAACAGAAAGTACCAAAATATGTCCCAAAAAAAGAAGAGGTAAGCAACGATTAGTAATCATACGTTAATAACCCGCGGTAGTTTCGTTAGAAGAAACTACCTGAATTTTTTTTTGATTGTATGGAGTTATATTGCGGAAAATTAATGGAAAAAATGTATTGTGAACAAGATTTCTTTGGAAGCTCTGTCAAGAAACTCTTATTGACAAAAATGACATCTATTTCTAATCGATATCAGGTCAACTACATATAATATAAAATATTTCGTACATCGAAAGCTTTTAGAAAAATTTATTTTTATGGTTGAGTTTATCTCAAAGCATTAATATGTCTCTTTAAACACGCACATTAATATTGAATAATATTGATCATTTATAACACACATTAATTATCAATAATGTGTCTGTTTAAACAGAGACATTATTGAGTTTAATGCATTAACTCATATACGTAAATGATTGATCTGTTTAAAACACACAAACTATACAGATCTTATTGTTTACATGATGTTCTGAAATATTTGTGCCCCATAAAACTGAAGTAAGGACGGGAGATAAAGATTTATTGCGTTTCTGGGAAAAACATAATAAAAGTTAGGCGAAACAAGTAAGCTGTAAGACACAATGTCATTCTTCATCACCTTAGAATTTTTTATAAACAAAATAAATTTTCACACAATAGCTCTGCAATTTTAATAGTATTTTTTCATGTGGCTCAAATTAAAATCATATAATAATGCAGTATGTAAATACGTTATTAGACCATCTCCCTGTTATAATGTATTCTTTTCGCGAAGGAAGATATTTCGAGGTCTAGGTGATGTTTCCTCGTATTTTCAAATAAATTTCGATGCAACACATCTTGCATTTCAATGCTCTAGCTACAGATAAATAATTTAGCAGCTGACCATACCAGTACTCTCACAGAACAATATATGGTCAAATATTCAAATCGAAATTTATTATGATTGAATGATCTATGATTTTTCATTGACAGATTCATCGAAAGCTCCTCCTTAAAAAGTATGGAATCAACCAGGATATTGTGCTATCTCTTTCGACTAAACCTGATTTCCAGCCTGTCTTGTCGTCTCCTTAAGGATGATAACGTATGTGATCGTGTCATGAATACGGTCAGTTTCGTCGTTTCCGTCTGCTTTGGTCTTATTACGATATCAATGATGGTTTTACAGGAAAAAAATACTGTCGAATTCATCGGATCAACTTTCATATATATAATATGCAATATTTTTTGGATTTTGTTGTCCATAAATTTTAGGAAAATTATGACTATGAAAAATTATCCAGTTGCAATGAAACCACAAAAATTGAAACGTTTCAATCGCAAAATGTCTTGTTGGGCTGTATTAAATGTGTTTATTTATAGTATACTTATTGTACTTATAATATCCTCATGGTCTGCAGACAAGCAATTCTCAGCCGATTTGTTCTTTTTTGGATTTCAACTTAAATCATCAACTGCAAAGCTTTTTGTTAAAATTATGTTCGTGTTTCTGATGAACTTAACTATTTTTATGCCTATGAATACGTTTTGCATGTTTTACACAATTATTTGTCTTCAATTACTCTACAATTTAAAACTTTCTTTTTAATACAGCAAGCTTGTTCATTGCATACAACTTCATGCTTAATAGTCTGTCGTCAGATGGCATTGCTTTGAAAGTAATTGTTTGTTTATTTTCTGCTAACAATATGTTGTCCTTCATAATTGTATGTTTGACAGCAAGTACAGTGTCGAGTTTGTCTTCAGATATTGCCGAAAAGGCTAGCAAATCTTCAATTTAATTCCGCGATATCAGGTGTCAGTCATTTACAGTTACTCAGATACTTAGATAAGGAACTAACGATGACAGTATCTCGAGGAATCCCCATCAACAAGAATTTTGTACTAGGTTACATGGGAACGGTAATTACATACATAGTATTAGTAGACACTTTGCGCCAACAAAATTCTTAAACTAATAAAATTTAAAATTGAGAAAAGATTTAATCCCGACCAATCCAATTTTTCCACGTCTTCTTGCACTATGCTTTACTTTCTTCATAATTAATTCAAGAATTGCACCAAGATATCTTCTAACTGTCATAAAGATATGATAAACACAATACTATGAAGGTCAATATATTTAGGTAGTATTAAGTATTTGGCAATTTTAGTTACTTCCCTCCCCCCACGAAAGAGTCAGTACAAGAGAATATGTCCCTATCCTTAACCTGCATTTATCCTTTACCAAAGACTGGTTTAAATGAAACATAGTTTTTTCTGAACAATATCTTATGTACGTACGAGTTTAAACATTCCTTTTGACCCTTTAAATATCTCAAACATCCATTATTGTATTCTTTTGCGCCATAAGATGACCAGCCCAGCCGATGACCGAACAGATTAAAATAAAGATTGTTTAAAAAAATCCAAGGAGTACCGAAAAATAAAGGATGATCAAGTCGTCTTTTCAGCAGAATTAACTTTGTGCGTGGGATTTCTGCATTCTATTATGAAAACCTACCGGATAACGGCAGTAGGCCTGTTGTCACAGTGCATAATGCAGAACAGATCAACGGGTTCGAAGTTCATTAGCTTATTCGATTTGCTTCAGAAAAGTTTTCTCCAAATGTTGGAGGAACTCTCGAAATAAATATGACTGATCTGTGATCACATCTTAAAGGTGAACGGTTTTCGTGTATCTATACTGTTATAAAAGTTTGCACATCATTTTAAATTTAAAAAAAAATGATTTAAATGTAATGTTTCAAATACAGCTCTAATATTGTGACATTAAAATGCTGTTAATGGGATTTTTATATTTAAATTAACTACTCCTTTAAAAAACTGCTGTAACTTATATTTCAAGTTCATTTTTTTTGTTTAACTTTAAAATAATGACAAATTTTCTAAGTAATTTAACTTTTTATATTATATTTCCAAAATATTGATTTCCATCAATTGACGTATAGTGGAGCTATACAAATTATACTTATCACTAAGCTACTACGTATATATTAATTCATTCATGAAAATATGTATCGTTTAAAATAAATATCTGCAATTATGCATTAAAACACGTCTAAGAACATTTTATGCACACCTATTTATCTTATTAATATTGAGCTAGAAACTCAATTCATACACTCTCTCTATCTTCATATATATATATATATATATATATATATATATATATATATATATATATATATATATATATATATATATATATATATATATATATATATATATATATATATATATATATATATATATATATATGTTACCGTGAAAGACCGAAATCTGGAAAATGTCGGCATTCTCTGAGGATGAAAACATTAATTTAGCCGTTTGGTGTATGTCCGAAATATTTGCTAAATATCCTTATTTCTCACTTACACCGGCAAATGTCGACGTTCACCATGCGCTGATGGTTAATGTTGAATAAAAATATTTTTGTTACGTTTTTAAATTATACTTTATTATTAAAACGTATTATAATACATGTCAAAATAGGCGTATTCCTTCATGGTATGTAGTGCTCTTGACAAATTGAACAAAGGGCAAACCATCTGACCATTTATTTCTGTCGTTATCGTTCATCCGTGCATTTAACATATTCTGTATATACCGATTGGCCCTTTCAACTGACCCTTGTGTTTGACTATGATGAGGCATTCCATAAACTATCATAACATCTTTCCACATAGCGCTTAGTTCGGAAATGAATTGATTACTTAATTCCCTAACATTATCTGAATGCAATATAGCTAGGGCACCAAATATTAAGAATATTTGAAGAAGGTGATACGCTACTTCTTCAGTTGTCTTCGTTTTCAAAGGTCGTAGCTGGACAAACTTCGTTAAATGATCTTGATACACCATTATGAACTTACACTCAAGAGCCAAAACATTATGACCGCCTGTCAATAACGAGTTGGCCCACCTTTAGCGCGCAACACAGCTTCAAACCGCCTTGGCATGGATGACACCAGTCCTTGGTAGATGGTCGGAGACAGATTGTACCAGATGTTTAAGAACGGTCACACAAATTCGAGATATTGCTAATTGGTGGTCTTTGAACTCTGAGCTGCCGTCCCATGACATCCCAAATGTGTTCTATCGGATTGAGATCCGGTGAGTTAGGCAGCCAGGACATTAACTGGAATTCAGCATCATGTTCCTGGAACCACTCCAACACAATTTTAGCCTTGTGACACGGGGCGTTGTCCTGTTGGAACATTCCATTTCCAGCTGGAAAAACAGATGCCATGTAAGGGTGCAACTGGTCCGCAATTATGTTCAGATACACTGTAGCATTCATGGTCTGCTCTACCACAACCACGGGTCCCAGAGACGCCGAAGAGAACGTCCCCCAAAGCATAATACCGCCACCACCGGCCTGTGTATGACCTACTGTATATTGAGGGAGCAACAGTTCGCCTGGAAGACGGCGTATCCTGACACGGCCATCGGCGTGATGAATGACAAACCGTGATTCATCTGACCAGGCAACTCTCTCCCACTGATCCATGGACCAGTCGCGATGTTCCCGGGCCCAGCGCAGGCGCAGTTGGCGATGACGCTTGGTCAGCAAAGGCACACGAGTGGGACGTTTGCTGCGTAGCCCCATATCCAACAGTGTCCGCTGAACAGTGTGTTGCGATACTATTCTACTTGGCCCTGCATTCTATTGGGCTGTCAGCTGAGCCACTGTCTGGCTCCGGTTTTGCTTCACCATGCGAGACAGTCTCCGACGACCTTTTTCTTTGATAGCGTGTGGACTTCCAGCACCATGTCGTCTACTGCTGGTTTCACCGTAATGCATCCACTTTGCATAACAACTGTAGGTCGCGAACAACCCACGAGTCATGCAGTTTCGGAAATACTTGTTCCGAGCCTTCGAGCCATTACAATATGCCCTCTATCAAAGTCGCTTAGATTCGCAGCATTTCCCATCACACTCAGAAGTAAGTGAAAGAATGATTCTTCAGACTCTCCAGCAGCAGTTAAATACCACTTCCACCTGATCACGTGCCTTCCACGTCATCCAGGCGAATTCATTGCAAAATGTAGGGGTGGCCATAATGTTTTGGCTCTTGAGTGTATATTCGCCATCCCTGGGTCTGCAGGTCTATCAGATCAACATGACATTTTGAGTTTACCTCCGAACTGACTATTAGTTCCCAACAATACCTTTTTTACGTGCACTATGTTTCCTTTGACATTGTTTATATAAATTTAAATACACTGCCTGTCTTCTCGGTTTCTCTTTTATACTTCCACCAAATCATATCTGTGCTTGTTGACATACACCGGTGATGGTCTGAATGTATAAGAATATAATCAAATATTCGGTCTCTCACCGACATGTTTGGTATGTGGTGACATTCACCGGAGAATGTCAACATTCTCCAGGTTCGGTCTTTCACGGTAACATATGTTTATATATATATATATATATATATATATATATATATGTTAAGAGTTTTTCGACAATAACTACTGGATGGCGGCACCTGACTGTGCAAAGGATTTTTATCTTAACCATAACTATTCTAAGAAAGAGCGCTTAAAAAGACGCAAAACGATGCAAGCGGCGAAGTCGCAACGACGTGTAGCTCTTAAAAAGCCATTCTAACGCGGCAGCAACGATGTATTTGTTTGTAGTAAGAATGTAATATGTTCAGCGTAATCTTCAATGTAATATGTTCGACGACAAATATGTTTAATCTGTGTTTTTGCAATTCTCTTCATTTAAATGTTTGTGTTTTGTTAGCTTTAGGTTTATTTCACTAACTTAACATACCCACCCCTCCTTTATATATATATATATATATATATATATATATATATATATATATATATATATATATATATATATATATATATATATATATATATATATATATACAGTCGAATCTCCATATATCGAAGTAGCAAATTGCCGGAAAAAATTCGATATATAGAAATTTCGATATATAGAATTGAGCTTAGTTTTATCATAATTCTCCTAAAAAAAATTAAAGCTAAGTTTCGTATACGAAACTCCATTTCTGATTTATATGTGAATCACATTAAATGAAAGTTAATAACTAAAAAATGAATTAATATGAAAGATTTATTGAGTACTTGTAGAGTATAGCTCACTTCTACCCAGACTTGGGTGTATATAATTTGAAGTTGCACTCTAAATGAATTTGATACAAACACAGTTTATACGTGAAACAATGTTTATTGAATTCGTTGCACATATAGAATTTGCTTTCACAGCAATAAGCATACGTACTACTTGTACGGAATATATATATATTAGCATTCAATAATTATACACTTTGACTTACCCACAAACCAGCAGATAGTCAAACCAGCAGTTCTGCCACGTAAACTTTGGGCCCCCTAAGCACTAGCGCCGGTTAATACCTGGAGCTGCTTTCCTCGGAGCTCCCTTAACTCGCTTATCTATCAACCTTAACGAAACCTTCTTTCAACCTCTGTATTAATCAAGCTGCTTGGTATTTATAGTAAACGCGTATGCCGAAATTAGCATATCTCAAGCAGCTTCTTTAATTCATTCACTCAAAGGTTCGATTCTTGTGAATCGAATCTTATGTATACCTTACATACTACTTATCTTAAAAAGAAACACAATAATCGACAGTGGTTACAATGATCACAGTTACATTCTTTAAAAAAACTACGAATATCTTGCTGAACAGCCAGATATATAGAAGATAAGTTAATTTCATTTGCGGAAAGTTCAAAGAAATGTTCGTATTTATTCAGGCCACTAAAAATTTCATCAGGGACATTTTCCGCGAATTGAAGCCCAAATGCCAAAATTTGGGAGATTTTATTCTAAAGAGGAATAAAATATCCCAATTTGTCTTGAAAAAAATTTCGATATATAGAAACAATTTTTCTATGTAATGAACATGGAGATTTGCTAAGAGTTCTATACATAGAAAATTTCGATATGGGGAAGTTCCATATATGGAGGTTCGACTGTATATATTGTGTGTAATATTTTCTGTGCATATGTACAAATATAAGACTATTGAACGGCTATTGACATAAACAAAATTAGATAATATAATAGAAAACTTTTATGAAAATTTGTTGTAAAAATTGCATGCAAAATCCATTTTTTAAATTAATATATTTTAGCTGCTGAATTTCTAAAAGAGTCTCATTTTACGTTAATTTCATAAAAGTAGAAGTTGGTATAATCCCTTTCCAGTCCTTTGGAATTAAAAGAATCCCTATTCATGTAACATTTACAGAGTGAAATTATTTTCTTTTTCTTAAAATGCCCCTCATCCAAATTTAAAACAAAGTTAATTGAACTGGACAAGTAAAAGCAGAGGATTATTTATAATCGTTGGACATTCTCTCCTATAATCTCTCCCACATTTTATCACGTCTTCCTTTAAAAGGCAGTGGTAGGGATCACAATACCCCTTTCCACGTAGGGGCACAAGTCATTAAAAGCTTTTTAACTCCTCTAATAAAGTTATCTTGAGGAGTTCAGCATAATTAACTGTGTAGCAGATTTATTAGCAATAACAGCTTAACTACGTCTTAAACAAACTGTAAATTAAGCTTTAAAAAAGGTGCAAGTGATCCAGAGAGCTTATTAACTCATACAAACTTCTTTTAACTACTAGGATAGATTAGAATGAGTTAGAATTAAATGTGAATATCTGAACTAATATTTTCTGTGAACCATAAATACTCAGGAAAATGTTGAGTATATAGTTATGAAGTTATCATTTCAATAAGTATCAAAAGTACATAAACTTTTTTCAAAGTACATTTTAGCGTAGGTGTATATAAAGATACACACATGCATACAAACATACATAAAAATAAATATTGTATATATATATATATATATGTGTGTGTGTCAAATCTAAAAAACCCACTTAACTAGAACAATTAACGTAATTTAAATCATTCGCGAAATTCTGGTGTTTGTCCGATATTCAGGTTTTAAAAAGAAGGGTTCATTAACATCACAAGAGATGATGCTACTATACTGGGCTCCACATTCAGGAAGTATTTTCTACGACATTTCATTCCTGAATTATGGTAAAACAAGTTTGCGCGGTATCAACGGATATTTTTGTTCAAAGCCATTGTAACATTTCATTGTTGCCAATTAAATTATAACATTTCCGTAAAAATAAATAGACATGAATTAAAAACGTGATTTATTCATATATTGGCGCATGCAAGAATGAATTTGATATATTATCTTCATATACGTGACAACGCCGGAATATTTCTTTTTAAAAATGGAAATATAAGGATGGAAAGTCATTAATTTTCAATGAATGTGTTATTTATCCATTTCATGAATTGAAACTATCCCAAGCTACCTGTTCTAACTCAAAAATACTGAGGGACACGTTCACTTAGCTAGAAACACGTGCGTTTAGCCTTGACGGGATGATTTATATAACTGAAGTGACATTGAAACGTAGTAGATGATTTAGTTTTGGGAAAGAATTACAATCATGAAATACGTGTATATTATAATTAAGAAAGTCTGAAAGTGGCATTGAAACGTAGCAGACGATTTTGTTTTGAGAAAGAATTCCGAGCATGAAATACGTGTATATACTTTTTCTATAATAATTGCCAGATTTGCTGTGTTTTAATATTGAATGCGATCTCAATCCCTTCAAACATTATTGATTATTTTTCTATAATAATGAATCCATTCAAACGTTATTGACTAATTGTAAATTAATGCTTTAAAATGCCCCAAATGAGGAGAGAAACTTTTAATCCTGCAGAAGTAAAGGCAAAATGTCAAAGATTGTTGAGAAATGAGCAATGTTATGAAAAAAAAACAGAAGAGTGCGAAGCCCACAGAATTCGAAATGCAGTTAGACGCACACAAGAATCTGAAGAAAAACATTCCCAAGCGCGCGAAGCCAACAGAATTCAAAATGCAGTTAGACGCACGCAAGAATCTGAAGAAAAAACATTCTCAAGGCAACAGAATTCGAATTGTAGTGATCCGAAGCAGTGAGACTGATGAAGAAAATTTTAACGCGCCGAACATACGATCGTCTTCGAGCTTCAACATTGAAAGGAGAGGAAAGCGATGAACAACGACAGCACCGACAACAAACTAATTCTATTTGTTACCGCAAAAAGAATTTTAGCGAAAACTTTAGAACATCATAACATGAGGCTAATCTTTAAAAAATAATAATAACAGAAACTGAATCCCGAAGCCGGGTAATACATCTAGTCGACGATAATTTCAAAGAAGAGTGGTCTTTAAATAGAAACGACGGAGAAATTATTGATGATTTGGATTGAAGATCAGCGTAAGACTTATCGGTAACGCAAACATATACCGATAAGTCTTACGCTGATACAAGCGAAAGCATTGCCTGGTACATTACGACTTACTCGCTTTCTACAAAATCGGAATGTTCTGGAACGAATTAACCTTTTAAGTCGATGACTTAGGGCCTGTTCACATAAGAGTTCGATAGCGGAAGCGTGAAAGGAAATACGGCGCTAAGACGGAAATAAACTAATTATAGGCGTTAAAAATTTCTTTGGTAATCGATTGGAGGTTTGTCATTGGTTAAATATATTTCACTACTGTAACGCTTCCGCTACCGGACTCCTATGTGAACAGGCCCGTACTGTATATATTTGGAAGGTTCCCTCATTCTGCCAAACAATACTTTATTTGTTTCTACTCCATCAACTAAAAAATATATTATAAGAGTTGTATTTGAAATTATAAATCAATGAACATTGGAATTCTCTAGTAGCCAGACATTAAACTAAACGAAGCAAAAAAGACTGGGTGCAATTTCGAATAAATCAACCTTAGATAAGCGGCCGACCATTTCGTTGCATGTTACGGCTGATAAGTCACGGTTGATAGGTCCGTTGATTATTTCAAGAAAGAAAATCAAGTCATTAAATGCATTGAACTGCTGCTAATACAACTGTTACTCAAAGTTAACGGTCTTCGTGATATATATATATATATATATATATATATATACAGAGAGAGAGAGAGAGAGAGAGATATTACAGAAATAGTTGAATATTTGCTAATTGAATATTATCAGAAAACTAGCTGAATACCCTTGCTTCGCTACGGAGTACATTCAAATTAAATACAACGGTCAATGTACGCAATTAATGCCAAAAATTTATATATTTATAAAAAAATTGTAACGGATATATTTAGACAAAATAACGTAGAAGAAAATATTCAAATTAAATCTAATAGAACATACTAAAGAATATAGTATAGTTTGGGGAACATTTCTTTTGCTGTATTTTAATATTTTTAGATAATGTCCAATCGACTGCCGAATTAGCAAGAAAAAAAATATGTCAATTTATTTCATTGATATGCACATGACGCAAAATTAGTTTAAAATATCACAAAAAAAGAAAAGAAACTACGTGATCAGTAAATAATAAATTAAATTCTAAAAATTAATCTTTAAAATTTCACCAAAAATCAGAAAATGGAGGTACAGATTCGAAAAAGATTTTATTTGAAACAAATTATTATGATATTTCTCGTGATATATATTTTATAACCCTCAGATTATTATTTTAAATGCAAACTTAAAAAAAGTTACAAAAACAGCTTAAAAATGAAACTTAAAAAATCTAAGAAGAATTTTTCAAAAATGTTCCTTAGTAAAAATGTTCCTTAGTAACTCATATAAGAAGAATTATCATGCAAAATTTCAGCACTTTAGGCCCAGCGGTTTAGTCTGTGCGTCAGGCAGTCAGTCAGTCAGTTACGGAACTGTTATATATATATATAGATGAGACAAGGAATGTGTTTTAAATATAATCTAAATCTGGTCCAATTTTAGTGTTAATAAAGAAATGCATATGAATTAACTAGAGGGAAATTACAATATATGTTTCCAAATTGTACGCTTATGTTCTCGAAATATTAGGAATCAAACGCCAAAACTTGCGTAATATATAAGATTCCTTAAATTTAAGAACTTCTGGAAGCTTTATATTATTATTTAACTATAACTATAGACAAATTTTCCAAATTATTATTTTTGTTTATACGTTTTGTCGTTAGAAAACACAGGAGTAAAAAGGGATATTTTAGTTTGGAAAAATATGAAAGATATAAAATGGAAAACACATTACCATACAATCACAAAATATTTTACAACAGACCGAAAGTTAAATCTGAAGACAGACGTAGGATAATGGGTCGGAAGTATCTGGAAAGTACAATAGGTAAAACCGTTATTCACAGTGTTTGGGGGATAATCGTTTAGCATGAGCTAGTTGCAAAAATTGCTGTTACATGAAGTTCAATGTAATTTTCTTCAGACAATAAATTTGTTGAAATTCCTTACCACTGTTGTTATTGAAAGCAGAAATAGTTTATAATACATTGAAGATAAAGCTATGTAGTTTACTGCTCATCAAAAAAATTAGATCAAAGAAACGACAATTTCATTAGAAAAAAAAATTCAGGTAGTCTCTTCTAACAAAACTACCACTGGTTATTAACTTAGGATTACTTATCGTTGCTTACCTCTTTTGTATGTATATATGTATGCATGTGTTATGTATATATTTATGTATGTGTTATGTATATATGTATCTGTGTATATATATATGTGTGTGTGTGTGTGTGTGTGTGTGTGTGCGTGTGCATGCATGTGTGTGTGTGTGTGTGTGTGTGTGTGTGTATGTGTGTGTGTACGTGTACGTATGTATATCATATACATATATGTATGTCAAAATTTTGAAGAATTGTAGTACTTTTCTGTATAACTGTTTACTGCTTGTCCAAGTGATACAGATTGGGTTTGACGCGCTGTCAAAATTATAACTCGCGAGGTACGGACGTATGATTTTAGCGTCTGAAATTTTCCTTTCCGCAAGATCGTTAGGGAGGAACGTAAACATACGTTAAACTCGTCCATAATAAAAGAACATAACATATTTTCTGAAGCATGTTTTTAATTACAATGCAAAGGCTTGGTTTGAGGAAACATTTTATATTACCCTAATTTATTTTTCGAGAAAAGAATAAGTTATAATGATTGTAGGGAATATATGAAAACATTATGATGAATATATTCTTTTTACTTTAAATACGATACATGTAAATGATAGATTTCAATCAACATTTCTTTCTAAATAGAAAATTACTTTTCTACTCTTCGTAACATTTTTCACTGGAAATAGAAGCGTAGAATTCTTTAGGGAAGTGAAAACACCTTCAATTTAGAGATCTAAAAAGTATTTACTTAATCCATAAACTAGGACGCATTTTAACATCTTGGCTGAAATTCCCAGGCATTATTGATAAATTTTTTTGTTCCGAAAGGAAGAAATGCCTCAATATACACAATGTTTATAATGTATGTTACATTATTTGTTTTTGTACAGTGGACAATTAATTTGTAAATAATGTTTGATGTTTCCTTATAATATCCTTGAAATAAACTTTTTTTCTCAAATGCATGTGATTAACGGGAGGAAATACGGTGCCTAGATCATTTCACCGTATTTAAAACTATACATAATCAGTTGCCTTAACAATCTCTTTCACTGCCATGTAATTTCTTTAAATTCTAGGTACGTGTGACATCGGCGACCAAACTCAACCGACTAAAATAAACACGTCAGGCGCGAAAGACCAGCATCTTGGATCACTGGACATTTCACTTAGATAAACTTCCAACTGTGTCGTCTCCTATTACCGGTGATATATCACGGATCTGTTGATTCACACAGGGGGAACAAAGTCATTAAATGCTTTTAACGACCTCTAATATCGCTGCCTTGTTAAGCTCAACTCAACAGCCTTTATGATGTATTTATTAGCAAATTCGTAAAGTATCTTTTACGGGAAGCATAGTTTATTTATTTAGAGGAATATATTGTTATTTTAAACCTTTAAAAATTATAATATTTTTTGTTACGTCAATAAATTTCAAATAATGAGAATACCCCTAAATTTCCGCCATTGTTTCTATTACAGTTTATATTATCACCCTTTAAAATTTTCAAAGTTAAGGCTGTTATGGAATAACCCTATTGGATTCACTCAACTCAGTGTTGACCTATGGACAATATGTGTCTACTATTTATAGCTACACAAATGTTGATATTCCAATAAAGAGGATATTTTCAGATAGCCTGAACTTTTCTGCACCTTGCAACACTACTCATTTTATAAATTTCGTCCACCAAAGGAATTGATAAGCGTTTAAAACACACTATACCAGCTTTTTTTCCCCGAATAATTTGAATTTTAAAATATTATTTACATTCACAAAATATGCTTAATTTGCTTACAATAAAATATTATTTGCAAATTAAAATATTATTTGCTTCATCAGTCGGATTTTCAGATGTAATGACTTCATTACCTTTCGAATAATAACATGTCACAATCTGAGAATGATGAAATTTTGTGCTTTTCTATCCACATCGCGATAGGTAAATCTTCATAACCTTCTTTTTCAATATTCGTTGTATCTTGAACATTCTTAAAAAGTTTAAAAATTTTAAAAAAAATCAGTTGTCGACTGAAAAAAAGATTCGTTATAGCCGATTTTTAAGATTTCGGAGGTTCGCTATAAAAGGATAAGTTAGCATCAAATACAGTAGAAAAACGACGGTACCAAACTTTTCGTTCGCTATATCCGTGAGTTCGTGATATACCGGGTTCGCTAAAATGGGGTTCGACTGTCTATGTCTTTTTAGTTTCTGATCTTGGCTGTTAAAGCTGCAGTTTACTAACCCTATTGGATTCGCACACCTCAATGTTAACCTAAGGAGAAAATTTGTCCAAGGATTGCTTACCTTGGTTTAAAGTTTTTTTTGTTTTTTTTTCTAATTGCACTCTGTATTAGAGAAAGAAATTTTACACCTTGGAACATTATTCATTTTCAAAACGATGAAAATTATATTTTAAAACTTAAATAATTCGGGGAAAAATATGGTATAGTGTTTTAAAAGCTCATAAATTCCTTTATTAGACGAAATTTATAAAATGAATCCTGTTGCAATGGGCAGAAAAGTTCAGGCTATCTGAAAATATCATTTTTATTGGATTATCAGCATTTCTGTAACTGTAAATAGTAGACACATTTTCACCATATGATAACACCAGCTGAATACCCGTAATTCGCTACGGAGTACATTCAAATTAAATGCAACGGTCAATGTATGCAATGAATGCCAATATATATATATATATATATAATAAATAGAACGATCAATGTATGGAACTGATGTAAAAAAACGAAAAAATATATTTAGAATATAATGCAGTTAATTTAATACAAGTTTCAGGAACATATCTTTTATTATATTTTAATATTTTTTGGATAATGTTCAATCGTCTGCCGCATTAGCAAGAAAAAACATACTTTTTTGTCTATTTGGTGTTATGCACGTGACGCAAAATTAGTTTAAAGTGTCACAAAAAGAAAAGAAACCACGTGATCAGCATTTAATGAATTAAATTCTAAAAATTTATTTTAAAAATTCACCAAAAATCAGAAAATGGAGGTAAAGGTTCGAAAAAGATTTCATTTTAAATTAATTTTTATGATCTTTCTCGAAATATAAATTTTATAACCCTCAATTTATTATTTTAAGTGCAAACTTAAAAAAAGTTACTAAAACAGCTAAAAAATTTATTTTAAAAAAATCTTAGGAGAATTTTTCAAAAATCTCTCTTAGTGCACCTCCGCACTACAATAAGAATCGCCATGCAACATTTCAGCCCTTTAAGTCCAGCGGTTTCGTCTGTACTTTATATGTCTGTCAGTCAGTCAGTCAGTTACGGAACTGTTTTATATATATAGATTGAGGAGAGCTAATTCAATAGGGTAAGTACACTGCAGCCTTAGTGAATACATGTTCGTTACGTATACATATTCATCTACGCTTTTATGTAAAAATAGAAATGCTAATTTACTCTTTTTCACCTGAATCTCAGTAAATTTAAAATTATCACCGTCTTAATAACGAAAACTAGTATGGAGGAGAAATTTCTAAGAGAGGAGAAAACACAAGTTTATATTTGACTGTCAGCTTTTATGTAGTCGTAAATAGTAGACTAATTTTCTCCATACGTTAACATTGAGGTGAGCGAATCCAATAGGGATAGTATACAACAGCCTTAAGACAATACTAGAAACTTCGAGAGATATCGCCCATTCGCTAAAATTCTTGCGAATCCATCTCTAGATTTTTTGACAAACCTCCTGTCATACTTTTCCTTGTAGTAGTGTTTACCAAACACTATACAAATACAAGAAAAGGGCATTTGTATATATACTACATGAATACAGAGCATGTTAGATAGACGACATTACATCAGTAACTAAAATAACGCATGAAAGAGATTATATGATGTGCTATCTGTATACCCGTTTTTCGCTATGGGGTACTTTCAAATTAAATTCAATGTATGTAGTTAATGCCAGTATATATATATATATATATATATATATATATATATATATATATATATATATATATATATATATATATATATATATATATATTCATTTATTCATTTTTAATAAATACAACGGTCAATGTATGCAATTAATGTCAAAAAAAATTTATAAAAAAAATCTTAATTGTTTTTTTTTGTAGACAAAATAATATAGAAGAAAATACTGTAATTAAATCTAATAGAACATACTAAAGAATATGGTGCAGTTAATATAGTACAATTTGAGGAACATTTCTTTAACTCTATTTAATTTTTTTTTTATAATGGCCAATCGTCTGCCGCATTAGAAAGAAAAAACCAAAACTCAGAAAATGGAGGCACAGATTCGAAAAAGATTTCATTTTAAAGGAATTTGTATGATCTTTCTCGTGATATAAATTTTATAACCCTCAGATTATTATTTTAAATGAAACTTTAAAGAATATTACAAAAACAGCTTAAAAATTTAATTTTAAAGAATTTAAGAAATTTTCAAAAATCTTTCTTAGCGTCCCCCTTCACTATATCCAGAATCTCCATCCAAAATTTTAACGTTTTAGGTCCAGCGGTTTGGTGTGTGCGTTATCTGTCACTCAGTCAGTAAGTTATGGAACTCTTTTATATATATAGATTACAGAATTCATTTAAAAAAAGAGCTTTTCAAGCTTTTCAGAGCTTTTTGAAATTCTTCAAAATGATCTTTTATTTTATATTTTTCTAAAGCTACCGTTTCAAAAACGTTAAATTGTTTTAAACGTTTTTATGCAACTTTACCGGTTAGTACCTTTCATTATTTTTTCATTTGGGAAAATGTACTATCCAAGGGTTTCAACAGTTCTTATTTTCTAGCATCAAAGCATTGCCTTAATTCGAGGACAATTGAGTCGCATAGCAGCTAATGAGTCGTGGGAAGAACTCTGTTCCTCCTTTTATTTGTTGGATCACTAGATATTCATTTCCGGAGACTTTAGCAAGCGACTTTCTTTTCTTCGAGTTTCACGATACATTTGTCACAGCTGCGGTTCGATGCGTCCTTTTCGCAACTGAATTCCCGAAGAGCGAAATAAGCTGTTTCAAGGGTATAATTGCTGGGAACTCAATCGCCCACTGCCGCGAAAGAACAATCAAGTTTTATTTGATCCATGAAGATTTCTTTGATTTGGCGGTGTAAAGACCGTTTTATCCGAGAAAGAGATTAAAATCTCGCGTTTCGTCAAGAGTCGATAAGGAGGAAAATTTATGATGGAACAGATATTTCTCGTAAGTGACAGGTTCAAGCTCACGACATTTCTTTTAAAATTTTAAAAGTTTTCGTTTATCTTATGGTTCCTGTTCTAACTTGTAAATTATTTGAGAACTTTTATAGGATTTTATTTAATCAAAAGATTTTAACAACTTTAAGAATGTATGGACAAAAATGTTTTAAATTGAATTTATACTATTACTAGCTCAATACGGAGTACATTCAAATTAAATACAACGATCAATGTATACAATTAATGCTAAAAGAACAAGCAAATGTATAATAAATACAACGGTAAATGTATGCAATTAATGCCTAAAAAACAAAAAAGTATATTTATAAAAAAATCGTAACGGATATTTTTATAGACAAAATAACGTAGAAGAAAATATTCAAATTAAATCTAATAGAACATACTAAAGAATATAGTACAGTTAATATAGTACAGTTTGAAGAACATTACTATTATTGTATTATTTTTATAATGTACAATCGTCTGTCCAGTACCGTACGCAGAAATTTTCTAAGGGGGGGGGGGGGGGGGTTACTATGAAAGAGAAGTTTTGGGGTCATTCCTTGTCAAATCAACACAATTTTCAACAAAAATTTACCTTTCCCTCACAGATTTTGATGAAATTTGACACAGAGTTAGCTTTGATATAGATTAAGAAAAATACCAAATTTTATCGAAAAATATCAACCCCTTTTGAAAATGTACCCCTGTGAATGTTCAAAAAATCAGTCAAAAACACTGGACAGACCAATTTTCAAAATGACCTAGAAGCTTTCCTAATTAAGCTACAGAGCTAAGATTGGTGGCATTTTAAATCAATTTTCAAGACTTTTTCAATGATATATAATACAATTAGGGCTTAGAAAAATTTTATTTTAATGAAATTGAAATTGAAATTTGAAATTTGAATTTTTCAAAATGCGCTGTTTCAAAAAATTTAAAAAATATATCCTTTTAATTTACCATCCGTTAGTGTACCAAGTTTAGTATTTTCAATCAGCAATTTTATATTTTGATGGGTAGTGCATACACTTCAAGCAATAAAAACATGCACTAATGTATTTGATATTATAAATAAATTTTTTAAGCCCTAATTGTGCTATATATCATTGAAAATGTCTTGAAAATTGCTTTAAAATGCCACCAATCTTATCTCTCTAGCTGAATTAGGAAAGCTTCTAGGTCATTTTGAAAATTGGTCTATCAAGTGTTTTTGACTGATTTTTTGAACATTCACAGGGGTACATTTTCAAAACGGGTTGATGTTTTTCGATAAAATTTGGTATTTTTCTTAATCTATATGAAAAGTAACTGTGTGCCAAATTTCATTCAAATCTGAAATGGTGAAGTAAAATTAGTGTGTTGATTTGACATGGAATGACCCTTTGAGCAATCAGTGCAAAGCTTAAACCTAATTAAATAATATATGTAATCAGAACCAATGGGGGGTTATAACCCCCCATCAACCCCCTCCCCTGCGTACGCCACTTCGTCTGCCGCATTAGAAAGAAAAAAAAACATTTTTTTGTCAATTTATTTCGTTGTTATGCACGTGACGCAAAATTTATTTAGAGTATCAGAAAAAGAAAAGAAAACCACGTGATCAGGATTTAATAAACTAATTTCTAAAAATTAACTTTTAAAAATTCCCCAAAAATCAAAAAATTGAGGTAAAGATTCGAAAAAGATATTGTCTGTACGTTAGCTGTCAGTCAGTCAGTCAGTCAGTCAGTCAGTTAGTCAATCAATCAGTTACGGAACTGTTATAGAGACTATATTATCATGAGTATATATGTATATAACTATATGATGAATCTGTGGAGCATTCCTTTATAATGCCTTAAATGTTGTTTTGATTTTAATTCTTTAGTTCTTTATAGTTGAAAGTTAAAGGAAATAAGAGAATTCTTATTAGATAAGATGCTTTGATTCAGACAAACCCTTTTGGTAATCAAGCGGATTTCATATTGGGGAAATTTTTCACAGCGATATTTCTAATAGCGAATGGTTTCTTGAATAGTTTGGAAAGTTATGATCATCTCTTGTAGGAAATCAAAGACAGCTCTTGATCAAAAAATAAATAAATTATAATAATTATTATAACAGTCAAGCGCAAAGGTGGATCCGTGATGTCGTGGGTGAACCAAATGGTTTATTTAGATACACTCTAAAAAACATGAAAGTGCGATTGAGTTCGGCTTGGACGGAAAATTCATTTTTCATCAAGACGATGATCCCAAGCATTTGACTAGTAGTGCAAAATTGTGGTTACTTTACCACAGTAGAAAACAAATACAAGCCCTTGTCGAGTCCCCAGACATCAACGCTATGGAAATTTTGAGGTCAAATCTCGAAACAGCTGTCCCCAGACATCAAATAAAGAGCAAAGTTTATTTGAAACACGTCCTACAAGAAGAATGAGTGAAAATATCGTCAACCACAAGCAAAGACATAATAAACTCGACTCTTGAAGGCAATAATAAGTGCAAAAGGTCATGCTACAAAATATTAATATTTTCTTTTAAAGATTAGAAATAATAAGAAAGTATACTTGTAAACTCAATTTATTGTGGTTAAAATTTTACGATTGTTTGTTTGAAATGTTTTATTCATTTTTCTTTTAAAGTTGTAAGATTCTGCTTTCCGTCTAGTTATCATAAATTGAGTTATTTAATTGGACTATACTTGAAAATAATCACTACACTTCAGCGGAATTTACAATTCGCTTTAAAATCCGAATTTATCCACGAGAAATTTGGTGTATCCTCAATTTCTGGAGTCACTATATTCATTTCCCTGTCCTCAACCCCAGAAGTCCATTTTAACTGGTTGTTTTGTGGTTTTTATATTTTCTTGGTAAATTATTGATGCAACTTTTTTGTATACGAGTACTTCAAGAAAACACACGTGAAAAAGTATTCATGTGTGGTATATATATTTAAAGAATTTTGTAGTGTAATTTTGCCAGTTTTGCCGCTTCAATCACAGATGAATAGGCGCGAGCTTTATAATATTGAGAAAGAAATGTGGTCTTTCTCTCTTAATTTCGCGAATTAAAGGATCCGGGAAAAATGTACAGCACTCTCCGGGGATTCATTAGTTCTTTTCCAAGTTGTCCATAAAGATTTTACCATTTTGTCCCCAAAAAACAGTGGTCACAAGCTTTCCGGCTAACGAAAAGTTTCTGCTTTCTTTGGAGCTGGTTCACCTGCTTCAACCCACTGATTTGACAGTTCTTTAGTTTCTTGTTGGTAGCGATCTATCCATGCTTCCTCAACCCTAAACAAGTCGCAAAAATTCATCTGGATTTCTGTGAAATAGCTCCTAACTGGGCTTCAAAGTATTGCCTAGCTTGCTTTTTTGATTTATAGTTAGCAAACGTAGCACCCACCATGCCGACAGCTTTCTCATTTCCAAGTAGCCATGCAAAACATTTTGTACACTCTATTATGAGATGTCAACATCATTCTCGGGGCCTTGGGATGTCTTTTGGTTAGACCTCCATCCTATTCAGAAAGTTCCCCCTTGAGGAAACTGCTTTCTTTAGGCCTCCTGATGACGAGACCAATCTGTTACCTCGATATATAGTTTAGTTCCGTTACTGCTACAGAATTCTGTTAATGCTCTTGCATTATGGTGCGTTGAGTCCTAAGTACGTGATTTCTGTTTATTTTTGTCTTCATTCTTCCTGCTAATAATTACCTTGCTTTGTTGAATTATTTAACTTATATCAGAGATGTCAACATCCTCAGAGATCACACGCACTTTTAATCCTCTATCTTTCATAACCATACCATGAATTTTTTCCAATAATTTCTGGTGTAGTGACCTGAGCGGAAGGCACAGAACGTCCAGCATCAATTTTGCTTATTTTTCTGCATCATAAATCAACAAACCACATACAAATCCTTCTAAGAGAAGGTGAAGACTCGCCATATTATTAATGAAGCCTGGATTTAGTTTCTGCCGCCATTTTGATTCTAAAACAAAAATCTATTATCAACACGCAGTGCTAGTTTTTTTTTCCATTTCGAGAGCAGTAAGGTTGACCGACTAAATGGCTGTCAATCACTAACTAACTGTCGGATTTGTTTACGATTTCACATGCGAGTCTTTGAAGTATGCTAAAGATGAGAGCACCCACAATTTCAGGACATCCGAATGATGTCCATCATTCGGATTTTGCATAGACCTATCAAATGACCCTAATATATATATATATATATATATATATATATATATATATATATACTAGAATTATTGCCCGGCATTGCCCGGGTAGATATATAGATATAAAATTTTTGATGCTTTCCATCAAAAAAAAAAAAAAACACTCGGCTGCGCAGCCCGTTCTTCATGTTCATCTGGCTAGACAGATTGCAATCTGTTAAGTGCATGCACTTAGCGCGTTTCGACTGAAATGATATACAAACAATAAGAAAGAAAGAAACTTTGAGCCTGCGTACCTTAGTCTGATTATACGATGGATTTTACTGAGAATTAATAACACAGTGTTGCGTGATTCGCACGTTTGGATTGAATAAGTTTACTGTTTAATTATATTTGTTAGATACTGTTTAATTAGATATAATTAGATTTGTTTTATCCACTGTTTAATTAGAAGTAAGTTTTCTGATTTACATTTGCCTTTATTATTTATTTTTCCCTTAAAAGCTCAGTTTTTTCCACATCACCTAAGAGGTAAAGTGCAAGATGCATTATCCCCTTCATTTATTCAAAGTAAGATGGGATTTCGCCTGAAGCCTATTTTTCTTACTTTGGTGATTCGGTTTTTTATTGTCGACAGGCCAAAAACCGTATCGTTTTTTAATTTTTCCGAGGCCAAAAGCCGTTGAAAAATTGAATTGTAATTCGGTTTTTAATTTTCTTAAGGCCAAAAACCGTAGAAAAAGCAAATCGTAAATCAGTTCAAGCGATGAGAAAAACTGCAAATAACAAAGGACACAAAGCAGAGCCGGGAAAGTTGTGTTAAAACATACTAGTTTGAACTGCATTCTTAAAAAACTCCCATCTCAGCTAGTCTAGTGGTTAAATTTTATCTTTTACCGTATTTCAATATTTTTTTGGTCAATTTATTTCTTTGTTATGCACGTGACGCAAAATTAATTTAAAGTATCACAAAAAGAAAAGAAACCGCGTGATCAGAATTTCATAAATTAAATTCTAAAAATTCTTCTTTAAAAATTCACCAAAAATCAGAAAAGGGAGGTAAAGATTCGAAAAAGATTTCGTTTTAAAGAATGTTTATGATCTGTCTCGTGATATAAAATTTATAACCCTCGGATTATCATTTTAAATGTAAACTTGAAAAAATTACAAAAACATCTTTAAAAAATAATTTTTAAAAATCGAAGAATTTTTCAAAAATCTTTCTCAGTACACCCCTCTACTATAGACTCCACTATAGAAGAATCGCCATGCAAAATCTCAGCTCTTTATGTCCAATGGTTTGGACTGTGCGTTATCTGTCAGTCAGTCAGTCAGTCAGTTAGGCAGGACCAAACGTTATTACCATGAAGCTCTGTAGCTTCATGGTTATTACCAATCCCTCTTCCCCCGCGAGGGGGAAGAGGGGTTGGTAATAACCGCGTGGGGGATAGCTTCCGGATTTCACTGATAGCATGTTGTGGGGAACAATCTTATCCACAGGGGGTACGCGCACCTCTTAGGGGCACAAAAAATCATTAAAAATTAAATTTAAAAAACTAATTG
Organism: Dolomedes plantarius; assembly: GCA_907164885.2. Taxonomy (NCBI): domain Eukaryota; kingdom Metazoa; phylum Arthropoda; class Arachnida; order Araneae; family Dolomedidae; genus Dolomedes; species Dolomedes plantarius. Next base: position 204,959,094 of record OU015490.1, on the reverse strand, counting down.
AGCCCCAAACTTCGTTTTTGCGGGTCCTAAACATTAACTGTGCCGAATTTGGTCCCGGTGGGTGAAACAGTTTATGATTCTATAGCGGACAAGCAAACAAACAAGCTTTTATATATATGTGTGTATGTATATATATATATATATATATATATATATATATGTGTATATATATATATATATATATATATATATATATGTGTATATATATATATATATATATATATATATACATACATACACACATATATATAAAAGCTTGTCTGTTATATATATATATATATGTGTATATATATATATATATGTGTGTGTGTGTATATATATATATATATATATATATATATATATATATATATACTGGGTGCTTCAGAAATTCGTGCAAAGTTCAAAAATTCGTAATAAAAGAAATAATGCTCGGAAAAATTTTCTGTTTGCGCGAATAGGATCAGAGAGACATTGGATTTTTTTTCCATTATAAAGAAAAGCTTCCAAAAGTAACCGAAAGAGGGCTCTTTTTCGTGACCATGTTAAGGCTGCATTACAAGAAAGACATGCGTTACCTGCTGTCACCTTCATGCAGGATGGTGCTCCGCCCCACATTTCACGTGATATCAAGACGTTCCTGTTGGAATTTTTCAATGAAGACACGGGCAAATTTTTTGTTTGGGCGAAACTTAAAGTCTCATGTCTACCGCGGCTCCCCAACCACTAACTGAAAATTGTCATTCGACAGACAGTCGCTGCCATCCATGCTAGAATCCGCTGTAATGGGCTTAGTGACGCGCCTCACTTGCCTATTACCTTCTGCTGGTAGTAATGTTGAACATCTGTTACATTAAATTAAATGCACAGTCTCATGTTATTGTGATCTGTTTGAATTTCTGTTTTAGTTTACCTGATTTGCGTAAAACTTCTCAGTATGACATGTGAGCGCCCTCTTTCGGTTACTTTTGGAAACTTTTGTAATTTTTCTTATTGGCGCAAACATAAAAATTTTTCAAGCATTACTTCTTTTATTATGAATTTTCGAACTTTGCGCGAATTTATGACGCACCCGGTGTGTATATATATATATATATATATATATATATATATATATTAGCCCAGTCAAAATAGGTTTTATGGCTAAAAAAAATATGAAAGTTTTGAAAATTGGTGGAGATGTTTGTTTAGGCATGCTAATGAACATACTAAAAGTCCCCACCGATCAGACTTGAGCTTTCGCCGCCATCTTGGAAAATGTGTGCACTTTTTTGGTTTTTTGGAAATATCTTTAAAAATATTTATTTTATAAAAAATAATTAAATGCAAAAATTAAAGAGCATTAAATTGTGAACAAAAATCATTCATAACATTTTTTTATATGTCTAACAGGAACAAAGATAATTGACTTTGAAAAGAGCGCACTATCACACCTGGGACGCGCAAGCGCGGTTCCCCATCGCGGTGGGGGGAGATAGCCGCGCATGTGCATACCATAATTAGCCAAATTAGTTTTACACTAAATGGGAAGGTTTTTTGTATTTTTTTCAAATAACTAGGGAAGTATTAACTTTACGTAAAAAAAGTTTATTTCAAAAATTAAAAAACATTAAATTATGTACAAAAACGATTTTATACATTTTTGTCGTAAACCTAACAGGAACGAAGATATTGACTATAAAATGCACGTTGATAATGGAGGTAGCTTCAAAGTCTCGTTGCAGGCGCTCTTCTTTGAATTTCTAACCTCTCCCACATTTCGGCATTCTTTAAACACAAGAAAATAGACTTTAATGTTTTTGGCTATGTAGATAATTAATCATTATTAATTTTATACATGAATGTAGTAAACTTGGGGGTATTCACTATCAGATTTCCATTGCGAATAATTGTTCAAGCTTACCTACTTCAGGATTTACGTGCTTTTTTTGGTACGGGATTCTCCCATTCGTTAGGCATGTATAGATCATTTATGGATCCGCTAGCATCGGCCCATTCATCAACTTCTTTCATTCGATCGTCATCATCAACAGGGCTGATGCCATTCTGACATACCCCATTGCAATTATTGCAGGCCGTTGTGCAGTTGATGCCTGCTTTCCGACATCCGCATCTTACTCCACAGTCAGTTTACAGTTGCAAAACACCATGTTTAAAACTGAATCGGTAGCTATTGCATCCATAGTTGTGATGGGCACAAGAATTTTCTCTTGACGCTTCCAGCCCCACAGGCAGTTGGGCCTTTCTTTTTCAGGTGCTCTAAAGTCTTCCTCGTTTAAATTTCTATGGCTCGTATTTGAGTGTGTGCGTTTAAGGTTTCTTCGATGGTGGTTCAATAGCAAAATCTCGAAACAACTCACGGAGATTTTTACATTCCAAATCCGATATGTCCATGCCGTAAAAAATTATTTTTGCTAAAGCTGTTTGTCAATAAATGAGCTCGGACGGCCCTAGCGTATGCATGGCCAGGCAACATTTTTTCTACTGACGTAGGTGCATAAATCAAAGTGAGTATTTCTTTTAACCCACTTCCATCCATTATGTACCCAATGCAGCCAAAAAATGTCATTAAAAGATGGAATCCACCAAGCCTCACAATACAACTTGATAATAATGGATTGGAAGTTGCAGCGACTATCTCTCGAGCTTCAATATACAGTGGTTTGTCAAACGTGAGTATGCAAGACTATTGGTGCATTTTAACACACTGCTGGGCAGCATATTTCAGCATAGTGAAACTGGTGTCATACTTGCTTGGTGGTGAATAAACAAAAGGAAGGGGTATTACTTTGGTCTTTTCACAAGGCTGGTTTCTGGTTAAACAATGGAAATATCCTTTCCATTCAGGTATCTGTGGAAGACCTAACCACTTAGCACACATCCAGGGGATATCACATGGCTTAGGCAGTGGTAAATCTTCCGCTAAAGGATTTAAGACATTCAAATCTTCGATAGTAATTGTTTTTAACCCAGGCCCTCGAAAATTTTCAAACGTTTCCAGAGGGATGATTCCCATTTTGCCTACGGTCGATGCGGATGTAAGTTCGGTTAATTTTTTATCTTCGCCCCGTTTTCCACTGCTGACGCTGGAGTAAAACAAGCAATGCCCCCCATGCTATAAAACGTATTCAGGCCATCGATTGTCGACACATTGAAATCTGCATTGTCAAATACGAATTGGTAGAATGATCCCTCGCGCATTTGGGGTTGCGGATGATTTATGGCTGACATCTCAAGTGTTTGGGCTTCATAGTAAGAAAAACAAAATACCAAATTCGAGAACATTGTTATTAACTTCTTGGAACAGAACTTTTTGTACAAAAATAAAGCAAGACCATGGAGCAGAGGAGACATAAATGATCGTGGCCTTAGCGCTGATATAATGACGTGAGCTATTGAAGTGACTTTTTTTTCTGCCTTAGCAGTCTTTTTTTAATAATCAAGTGCTCCAAAAAAATTTTAGGCTTTCTAGAATGCCCTTGTTTACATCTATGAAAAGTTATAACTTGGAGGGTAGCAATGAGTGTCATAAACTGGTGTCTGGATACCTTCTTTTATTATGGCTGCAGCAGTTTGTACTATTCGTAGACGCTCCTCACGATCATTCAGTATCCTTTTGTCGTACCAAGAGTCTGATAAGACTTTCATTCCAGTATTACGTAAACATAAGACAGTAACTTTTTTGGAATTTGAAGCAAAAATAATGCCAACCCCGTATTTTTGTTTCAACTTATTTCTCAAAGTGATGTCGTCTGAAACTAGCCCTGTAATTTGAGATTTGAGTTCGGGTAGTGAGAATTGACAGTCGTCATTTTTATCAAGGAAGAAGGATATTTCGTCTACAGCTGCTGAGACTTAATCCGACTCAGGCCGCCCTCTCTTTCTGATTGGTGCAGTGTGTAGATAAAAAGTCATGAAGCAATCTTGGGAATAAATCGCATCAGCTGCAACTAAATCAGCAACGTTTATTATACGACACTGAACTTCCTCTCCCCACTGGTCATGTCTATTCCCTGCAGCTTCAAGAACTTTGTTTTTCATTTCGAGACTCCTAACTTCGTACATAGTTCTTCGCCTGTCAGTTAGTTTTTTCTTTTGTCTTGCTTTGAATTCTTCGTCTATCACTGCCGTACAAAAGAAACATTTTGTTCGAAAATTGAACTGAGGTAAAAATGATCGTAAACTTACCGCGCGCTCTTCACTTTGGGATGTTGACGCGATTTCTGCATTTCTTTTAAAATCAACTTTTATACTTCCTGATCTGGTGTAATTTCTCCGACACAACGAATGAACCGAAACAGATTTTAAATGTTCCAACTGTTCATGCTTATTGTCTTTTCTTTGGACACTAGCTCTCTTTAAAGCGTCGATCCCCTTTTCTCCTACATTCACGAAATCATCATTTGACATTAATTTTTTACATATAAAACATAGTTCCGTATCAGCTATTGTTCACAGACACACACGGAACGGTGACTAACTATTAACTGGTTAGGAAAATACTAGGGTAAGACCGATTTGGCGCCTTACGGAATACACATGAGCGTGTCTTCCAGCCATCGCGATGGGCACTCACGCAAGCGCGTCCCTGGTGTAATAGTGCGCTCTTTCCAAAGTCAATTATCTTTGTTCGTGTTAGACTTATAAAAAAATATAAAGTGTGTTTTTTGTGCATTGTTTTTTGTAGAAGATACCTCCATTATCAAAGCGCATTTTATAGTCGATACCTTCGTTCCTGTTAGGTTTACGACAAAAATGTATAAAATCGTTTTTGTACATAATTTAATGTTTTTTTAATTTTGAAATAAACTTTTTTTACGCAAAGTTAATATTTCCCTAGTTATTTGAAAAAATACAAAAAACCTTCCCATTTAGTGTAAAACTAATTTGACTAATTATGGTATGCACATGCGCGGCTATCTCCCCCCACCGCGATGGGGAACCGCGCTTGCGCGTCCCAGGTGTGATAGTGCGCTCTTTTCAAAGTCAATTATCTTTGTTCCTGTTAGACATATAAAAAAATGTTATGAATGATTTTTGTTCACAATTTAATGCTCTTTAATTTTTGTATTTAATTATTTTTATAAAATAAATATTTTTAAAGATATTTCCAAAAAACCAAAAAAGTGCACACATTTTCCAAGATGGCGGCGAAAGCTCAAGTCTGATCGGTGGGGACTTTTAGTATGTTCATTAGCATGCCTAAACAAACATCTCCACCAAATTTCAAAACTTTCATATTTTTTTTAGCCATTCGTCAAAATCGGGTCTATTTTGACTGGGGTAATATATATATATATATATATATATTTATATATATATATATCTATAACAATTCCGTAACTGACTGACTCATTGACTGACTGACATACAACGCGCAGACCAAACCGCTGGAACTAAAGGGCTGAAATTATACATGGCGATTCTTCATATAGTGTAGGGGTGCACTAAGAAAGATTTTTGAAAAATTCTGCTTAGATTTTTTAAAATTAAATTTTTAAGCTGTTTTAGTAACTTTTTTAAAGTTTGATTTTAAATAATAATTTGAGGGTTAAGAAATTTATATCACGAGAAAATTCATACATGTTCATTTAAAATAAAATCTTTTTCGAATCTTTACATCCATTTTCTGATCTTTGGTGAAATTTTAAAGATTAAATTTTAGAACTTAATTTATTAAATGCTGATCACGGGATTTCTTTTTCTGGTACTTTAAATAAATTTATCGTCACGTCCATAACAATGAAATAGACAAAAAATATTTTTTCCCTTGCTAATGCGGCAGACAATCGGACATTATCCAAAAAATATTAAAATACAGAAAATATATGTTCCTCAAACTGTTCTATATTCTTTAGTATGTCCCATTAGATTGAGTTTGAATATTTTCTTCTACATTATTTTGTCTATAAAAATATATCTTACGATTTTTTTATAAAGATATATATATATATATATATATATATATATATATATATATATATATATATATATATTTATAACAATTGTATACATTGATCGTCGTATTTATTATACATACCTATATATTTGGCATTAATTGCATACATTGACCGTTGTATTTAATTTGAATGTACTCCGTAGCGAAGTGCGGGTTTTCAGCTAGTATATATATATAATATATATATATATATATATATATATATATATATATATATATATATATATATATATATATATATATATATATATATATATATATATATATATAGAGATAGATAGATAGATATCTATCTATCTATCTATCTATATCTAGATAGATATATAGATATATAGATAGATAGATAGATAGACATATAGATAGACAGTTAATATGCATTCTTTTCCATCTTATAAACGGTGTCATATTTGTATATTTTTATAAATTATATGAGAAAAATTTATGAAAATTATTTCAATATCACATACAAAAGTTATTGAGCTAATTATATATCGCTCACTCCTTTGAACAACGTCATATCTCAAAAAACATGATTTTTCAGGAGAGTGATTTGAAAGTTTAAAAGGACATTGAAATGTATTGAAAATACATTTTAATTCAGCTCTCTAGCGGCTAAATATTGAGCAGTGAGATAGGACGATCTTTTAGGGATATACTACTCTTTCAGGGCATTCTGAAAACTAAAAATTGCCGATTTTGGAGATATGACGGTGTTGAAAGGAGTGAGGGATATATCCTATGTTATTAGAGGCTTTTAGAGGAAATTGTATTTTATCAATTTATGTTTATGTCAAAGTGATTGATTGAACACACAACTTTAGCCATTGAAAATGTTCCTCTGAATAGTCATATGTTTGCAAACACTTAAAGTAATAACGCCGCAATATAGAACAAACAATATCCCTTAATCCTAAAAAAAATGAAGGTTTTGGGAAACTTTTGAGTTTAGTTCGTTTTTAAAATGATCAACAAGATGGTACATGATGACAATTTTACCACTCTTTCAAGTGATATTAGCAGTATATGGATAGACTTGTTACTAACTTATATAAATTAACCTCCTACATCTGTAATTGAAATCATATACTGTTCAAGAAAATTGAAGAAAAAATGTTATCTATAGATTGCATTTCTTTGGATAGACATTTAATATATTTTTGTTTGAGATGGTGCAAGAATTGAATAGCAACCAAACGTGAGCATTCAAGAACACACAGTAATACTTCACGAAAGTATACTTTATTTTCAATAAGAAACTTTTTTTACGATAATAGTGACTAAAGTTGTATAGTTCAAAATGGACATGTAGAAAGCAGTGACCTGCATATCAAAGATATTTATACCAATTCTAGACAATTCAATAATATGAGCGTATATTATTTGCATTCAAACAATTCTTCCTGTTATGATCGAAAAACTGATTAGATCATCTCAAGTGCAATTGAAAAGTAAGGATTCAACTGCTGTAAATTATTTGTACTTCAAACAATTAATTCATTTTGCTATGGTAGAAAGAGTGATCGGATAATCGCAATTGAAAAGTAAGCATTCAACTGTTGTATACTATTCGCGCTTCAACCAATTTTTCCTGCCATGGTCGAAAAACTGATTGGATCATCGCAAGTGCAATTGAAATATTAGCATTTAACTGTTGTATACTATTCGCACTTCAAACAATTCTTCCTGCTATGATCAAAAAAGTGATTAGTCGCAAGTGCAGCTGAAAAGTAATCATTCAACTGCTGATAGTAGTGTTCTATATTCGTCTATGTAAATGAAAGAAACAAGAAATTATAATTCAGAGAATTTCGCTTTATCATTTAATACATGTAACTGAGCAAACAGGAACCTGTTACCTATGTATTAATGAGATTTACAACGACACTAAAGTATTCAATATTATTGGCATACATAATTTCCTCTTTAAATAACTTTGCCTGCCATGTTTCCAAAAGTGATTGGATCATCGCTTGACAATAAAGAGGAAATTTAAAAGTAAGCATTCAACTACTGATCGTACTGTTCTATATTCTGCTGTATTAACGAGAGAAACTGGTAATTATAATTGAGGGAATTTCAATGTTAATTTAGTAATTAGTTTTTTCCAATATGTTTCAAACTCAATTTTAAAAGCACTATTATACATTTACTATTATATGATATTACGTTTTCTCAAGGAAGTTAAGTATTGTTTTAATTTTAAAATGGTATATTTTAACACGTAAACAATGTTGAATAATTCAAATTTAAATTTGATGTAATTCAAAGTAGTAGCATTTGAAAAGAAAAATTAATTAAAGACATTTTAATTTCGTATTAATGAACAGTATAGTTAAGGCATATAGTTAACAATAGTCTATATTAAAATATCGTAAATTTTTCCGTAACGAGTATGGGATTATATTCCATACCTAGAATCTTAAAATTTCTATTTCGTTTAAACCTTATTTATAGCCTGCCTTCCTTGAGTTCTGGCAAAGAAACTGTGTTCGACCGTGTTATTAATATTTCGAGTTTCTTTGTTTCTATTTTGCTTGGTACATTTACATTATCCTTAACTATTCAGTTGGGAAGGCATCGTTCCTTAACTACTCCCGAATTTATTGGAAAATTTTTCTCTCTTACAGTAGGCATCATTTTTCGATTTCTGCTTACCTCATATTTCATGAAACTTACGTCAACGAAACGTCGTTTAACAACACCCCGTCCACTGAAGTTGGACGGTTATGATAGCAAAATATTTTTCTGGGCGATGTTCAATACCTGGTTTAGTGCTGCTTTTACTTTTCTTACAATATTAGCAGTTGTTTCTGGAGTAACAGCTCCAAATGCAAGCGACTACTTGTTTGGATTTGAACTAACTTCCCACTATGGGAATCTGATGATCAATATTTTATTTTTAATCCTACACCACCTAGGAATTTCTATGGCTATGAATAATTTTTGTATATTCTACGTAAATATTTGTTCCCAACTACTCCACGATTTGGTATTTTATAAAAATTTACTGTCCTCCAAAGAAATTCCGAACTACAAATACCTGCTACAAGCATTTATGGGCATAAAGGAAAAAGTTGCAAAAGCCAACTACGATTTCTCGACATTGTTGTCTTTGTTCCTGCTTTTCAATACAGCAAGCTTGTTCTTTACATACAACTTTCTTCTCAACAACTTGCAGTCAAAAAGTTCTTTGCAAGTAGCACTTCTTTGTTTACTAACGGCAAATAATATGCTTACCTTCATGATTGTATGCTCTGTTTCAAGCAGAGTGTCCAGAATGTCTTCTGAAATCGCAGAAAAAGCGAGTCACCTCCCTGAAAATCCTTCACAATCAGACCTCAATCACCTTCTGTTTCTCAGATATATCGACAAAGGACTGACCATGGCAATATCTGGTGGAATCCCAATCAATAATAATTTTTTTCTGGTCTACATAGGAACAGTCACTACATATATATCACTAATAGACACTATAAGTAGAAAATAAAAGCACAAAAACTATTTAATGTTGCTAACTAACTTAATAGTAATTTTTTTTGTTATTGAAAATTCAGATTTTTCAGTTCCTTTCATTAACCTGAATTAATTGTCATTATGAATGTAATCCGCGTTAACCACCGCCCTTACAGGAAAATTACCTCTACAAAGATTGTATTGTTTTTGCCTTATGCTGAGAATATTGTTAAAATATAACAATTGAAATCAAAAAATGTATTGTAAAAATATGCATCAAACAACTTTTTACTTTTAAATGATAACACAAAAAGTTTTCAATTTCTGATATTAACTACAAACAGCTTGTATTTATATAAATTTCATATTTTATAGCAGAATATATTCGTATTTTACGTGTAGACTGTTCAGACTGACATAAGAGCTTTGGAAATGCAATGGAAAAAGTTTTAAAATTTTCATATAGCCCATTAACAGAGAAATTTACGATCATCATCAAAATACGTAGCTCAAAGCAGAAAATACTTTACGGGGCGATCTTGCAAGTCCTAGATTTAAGGGGCATAGCATCATAATTACTATTTTAAAATAGCTTTTGTATTATAAGCGCGAAATTTGCTATCTTTTCAACCTTTAACAATTTATAGAACTACTTTTATACTAAAGGAATGCAGAGTCAAAAAGATATAATATATATCGCAGTGCTTGTTAGTATAATTGTATTATAACCCTTATTCGAGGATATACGTGATCTAGTTTAGAAATAGAGGAATACACGTGAATTATTTTAAATTCATGATGCATATTTTAGTCATTTATGCTCTCGTGAAAGGAAAGAGAAATTTTCTTTAATACTCTTAGGAATATATTTGTCTGCTCCACGCTAAACTGAGACTATTCGAGACTCAGGGATTTGAAATTGCTGAACAACAATCGAAGTTCGGATTATACACACAGTGACCTCGAATCTTGAATCTCGCTGTTTGTTGCGTTGGTCTTAACTTCAAGAACATCAAATCAGATTACAGTGATACATTTTAGCATGTTTAATTGAAGATGATCTGTGCATTCTGGTAGATATACAAAACTGAAACATACGGGATTCAAACCTATGTACTAAGAGATAGTTACCACGTTGGTTAGTAATTGGATTTTGGTTCATTACTATTAGAGATTAAATCAATTACAATGGAAAAGAGTTTTGTTATAAGAATTTCTTTCCTTTTTTTCCTAAATCCTTCATTACTGAAAGATATAAACGCAACAATAAACTGGAATAAGAGATTATGGTTTGTCCTAACACATAAATAATATAATTTTATACTCACGTTTAAACTGAAACAGATTTTATCGATGCAGCAGAAATTACGAATTGCTGTATTTGACTCTTTGAAATGGTTTTAATAACTGTAACAAAGACTTTTACTCTAGAGAATAAAAATATGTCTGCGAAATCCTACTCAAATACAGATATGTTCGTGCTCATTGAGAAAAATGCCTTTAAAAGGCAGGATTTCTAGTGTATACAAAAGTCATTGGATTTTTACCAAGTCAATAATATCGGAGTCTTTCACCATTACATGGAAAAATTGAAAGTGCAGTCACAAGCTTTCAATTACAAAAATATTTATTTCGCTAAACGTATTAAAAGCGCTTTCCGTGTTGCCAAATAAGACTCCCACAAAATTGCAAACAATTGCAATTTGCATGAAACTCTGACTCTATAATTGATTTTAAGAAATGATGCCTTATCAGACAAGCACAATAATTGATTGTCTTTCGTTACTTTTTTGGAAAAAAAATGGACTTAATTTCTGTGAAATCATTAAGCAAATAAATAAAATTTTCAATGTTTTTTCCGTGATAGTGTCATTATGAGGTATCCATAAAAGGAAGAAAATGACAGGAATATCCTCTTAACTGTCACAACCTATTGTCCAGTTACAATGCAAGTAATTTTTGCTGCACGGCAGAGTCTGGCCGCTTTTATATTTGCCACTCTGAGACGTCACTGTACCATGCCTCATTAGACAAACGACCCTGAACGGAAGTCGTTAAATAAGATGAATTACCCCTTCGTCCATCATGACTGGCGACGTGTAGCGATGTAAAAAACTTCATCTAATATTGTAAGGACCAAAAATCTTCTGAAAGTGTAATCATGGAATGAGGGTTCTTCCAGTCTTTTGTGTGTGTATTCATTTGGTTATAATAGTTTCCTAGAATTTTTAGAGATATTTGTCCGGATATATCAAACATGAGACCTGGTAATATGCTCATATCTTTGAACGATGTTACTAGTTTTAATGCAAAATATACTTCCTTCTTATTGTAAATATTTAAAAATTACTGGAAAAGAATACAATGGAAGCTTTTGTTAAATATATATAATTTTTACGTTTGCAGCACACTTGGGAATGTGATTAGAAACTTGCGTCACTCTTGTTAGAATTTTAGTTTTTAAATTCTTTAAAACTTTGAATTAAAACGAAATGTATATCTGGAACATGTTAAATGTAAGTCCAAATAAATAATTACAACTCCTGATTTTGTTCATTTATTAAAATATATCAGTAACAAACACCAGGTTAGTATACATTAATACAGTTTCAAGAATAGCCAAAGGATTCAATATTGTAATATACTAGAGGACTAAAATGGAAATCGCTAACAAGAATTTTATTTTATTAATGGGAATTTGCGATGTATGCGTAGAGCACAAATGTTTGGTATCAGGTATAAATATTGTGAGCGGGAGATTAGCTATTTCATCAGGAACGAGTGAATCGATCTGTCTCATAATTTGTCAGGGATTGAGAATAATTAATTCAACTTAATATTTATTTCCAGAAGGTTCTAGTATTTTTTTTGTTTATTTCACAAAAAATCTCGCGACACCCTTAACCGATCTCGTGGCACCCACAATCATACGAAAAATACATTTTCATCCCTTCATTGTTAATCAGGATGATATTTCTAAGGTAATATTTTTTTAAGTGTGCAACAAATTAATACTCAAGTATTGAATTTGTCCAATGTTTTTAATAACATCGAATGTCTTTATCTTTTAAGAAGCCCACTTTTACCTAAATCAACAGGAAATTTTATTTTACTTTGTTTTTCTCGTTAATTTAATACGCTCCACTGTAATCTAAATTCTGTCCATAAAATTGAAAGCATATTAAATTTTTTTTCTGTTACATTTTACCCTCTTTATACAAATCACTCTACTGGGCTTTATTATTTTTACCCGAATTTTTTTTTTTAAAAAGGGCAAAATCGCAGTTAATTATATGACAATTAGCAGCTGAGGGATACTTTTTTAATTATCTTTTTTGGAAGTATATATCACTGAATACTTAAGAGTTTAAATGATGATAAAAATTTTCTCAGAAGGAAAAAAAACTTCAAATTCTCCCAAAAAATAGGATCATTAATAATATTTCAAGTTCTGCCTGACTTTTGATAAAATCTAAATTGTATTGTTTTGTAATAGAGAGAGAAATATATGAATATTGGTTGATTGGTTTGTTGGTTTAAATCGCTAAGGTTGTTTTTTGCAACTTGGGGTTTTAACACGAGGGGAAAGAATTGCTATTAATAAAAATTGCTTTGAGTACATATAACACTCTGAAATAATCTAGATATTTATTTTTCCAGAACTGAAAAACTCAGATAAATTGAAATCTTAAAAAAATTTTTTTCAAGTGCTGTCTTTTTAAAAATAGGATTTTTAAAAATTAAACGTTAATTTGGTTGAATTAGAGTGCTAAGGCTCTTTTCTTCCCAAAGTAGTTTAAATGAAGGATTTATCCCCTTCACCAGTGACATCTATTTGAGAAAAACGCACCCAAAATAAAAAAATAAAAATTCCTGCTTAATTTTGTGCATTATATCAATAAAATGGATTAAAAAAAGGGTTATTTTTTAAAAATACAAAATTTTAAATGAAACAACTGATGTATTTAATTATTTGACACACGTGTAAAAATTAATGGATATTTTATTCAAAAATTTTCAATTATAGCAAAATTAATCAAATGGCATGGTAATTTTAAAGCTAAATATTATAAACTAATGTTAAACAATACATGATTTTGAAAATGCGAATTTCACGAATCCTTTGCAGTATGACATATACAAAAACATGGTACTGCAGACAAACCCACATCTCCCTCTTTACAATAAACTCGTGTCTTTACAATAAACTCAGTATCTGAGCCTAAAGAACCTAAAAGATACTCTTCACAGGAGTCTGAACCAGACATTGCCAATCAAACTTCTGCAGAAACAAAATTTTGGTGTAGAATTCAATAAAAAGGACTGCATTTATTACAAATTACGACTAACAGTGCGAAACACTCATTCGTGCCAATCCACGCCTTTAGAACTCACCACAAATGAAATAAATGACGGACAAATACCGCTTTTCTATTGTGAATATCCTAAAACTCCATATTAAATGTCCATTCGAAAGGATAACGTAAGTCACGAAAAATAATCACTAAGTTTTCTTCTACCCAAACTCCGTTCAGACATTTCAAATATTACCCATTTTCGGTGTCCGAACCCAGCCCGAGCCGCGCTAATAAGGGGGTTAAGCGAACGGTGGACCTTTATTTGAGCAAATCTCGTCACTGTAATACTGATTGTGTTATTGTAAAACATATATATATATTTCTGTAGATTATTAGTACCAAAATAATTTTTTGAAGTAAAAAATCATTTATGAAGCTTCTACAAAGTAATTTATAATGGGTAAGTGTAGTAATAAATTTTGAATCTGTTTTTCTCAAAACAGATTTTTCAAGGTTTTTAGATTTTTTAAATGCTCCATGCTACTTAATTTTTCTTCAAAATTCATGAAATTGATAAGGAAGAATCCTGATGCTGTTTACAAAAAAACTGGGTATGCATTTTACAATTCGACTTCATTAAGGTAATTAAATTTGATTTATAACTTTTCAAAAGGCAAAATTTTGATGAAAATCGGGATGGAATTCAGAAAAAAAACTCTCAAAAATTAACTATTCAAGGGATTCATTAATTGATACCCAGGTTTGTTTTTATACAGTTTAAAGAGATTAAAATGCAAAATCGAGGGAATATGTAAAAAAATTAAGTAGCAAGGAGCATTTTAAAATTTTGCTTATAAATTTCAAATTTTTTACAAAATCTTAAAATCATAATGAGATTGGAAATTTCTTTTAAGGTATTCTATTTATTTATAGTGAAATGTGTATATTTTTTTAAAAATCTTAAAATTATACTGAGATTGGAAATTTCTTTTAAGGTATTCTATTTATTTATAGTGAAATGTCTATATATACAAAATTTCGTATTTTTATGATGAAAAGTAGATTTTAATGTCCACCGTTCCCTTAAAGAAGCTTCATTTTTAAAAAGGAAGATTCAGGTTTGTGTATTAAGGTCCTGCGAGCGCTTCACACTCTAAAACGATCTTGCTATTTTTGAAGAATTGAAACTGACTGAGAAAATAGGATTTTAAAAATAATAAAAGGGCTATCTATATTTTGGTGACATTTAATAAATGTCGTTTAATAATAAAATGAGAAAAAATTGCTGATTGCTTTAGACACGATCAAAATGACGGTTAAACGACTGATATAAAGAAATGTAAGTTATAAATACACATATCCCAGCAGCGTGTGAGGTACATGCTAAAAACAATCTTGATATTCATTATTTTTAATCGAGACTGTCTAACAAAACAGGGTCGTTAAAATAGGTTTAAAAGCTGTCTGTCTTTTATTGAAATCTGAAATTCATTGTTTCGTACTTTCATGACTTTGAGTTTGGACCATAAGACCTAATTTTAATCCGATTTTTTATGTAAGAATGTTTTTTATGTAAGAAGGAATTTTTATGTAAATCTTATTGTCCAAAAAATACGGCAAGTCTCCCTGTGTTCAGAGACATAATCAAATCATGCGACGGAAATTTAACGTTTCCACCTGTTCAGATACTCTCAATATTAAAAGCGACGTGATAATAACGTAGCCCGCCGAAATTAACAGAATAAGTAAATTGCGATTTCGGCGTCACTCGCAGGCGGAGGTAAAAAGTAAACTTTTATTAAAGCCCTGATTTCCAAGGCATGTCCCGTGTTTAAAACTATTCGAATAATAACGACCTAGCATCCACATTTCAAGAAGTTAAAAAAATAGCTGTCCTTTACTACAATCGGTATTATTCTGTGTACTAAAGCTATTGGATTCGCTAACCTCCATATTAAACTATGGAGAAAAAGTCACCATTGATTGCCGACTTGTAATTCAAGATTTTTTCTTAAACTGTACTCCGTAATAGAGAAAGAAATTTTACACTTGGGGCATTTTTTGTCTTTAAAAATGCAAATAACATTTTAAAATTTAAATTATTCGGGTCGGGGGGAACCCGGTCTAGTTCGTTTTAAACTCTCCTAAATTCCTTTGGTGGACGAATTTTATAAAATGAATCCTGTTGCAAGGTGCAGATAAGTTCAGGCTATCTGAAAATACCATTTTTAATGGATTAAACCAAATTAAATCAAAGAAATAAAAGGAATTAATTCAAAGAAATAAAGCATTAAGAGGAAGCAAACACACAGAAAAAGAGACACACATTAGTAGAGAAATCATTCAAGCGGACCTTCCACACACATATTAAATGCCTTTACAAAAATTAAGTATTTTCGCAAATTATCATAGTTTTGTATCATTAAACTCTTCTATTTCATGTAGGCACCTAAAAATTATAAAATTATTACTCATTATGTGATATTGTATGTGGTAAATGTAGAAAACTAATCCCAATTCAACTGATTCAGAAAGCTAGTCGGAGTTAGACCATTTACATGCACATGGCTTCAATAAGATTTCTTATTACGAGAGAGCCTGTATGTGATATGTAGTAGAATATTAATCACCCTCTTTACCGATATTAATGAGGTGATGCAACGCATTTTACTTTTGCCCTTCAGGTGACATACCGTCACTACAGATTTATTCTTGAGAATTCTTCTTGATATGAGAATTTTTTATTTCCTACATGCTGTCGACATGAGAAATGAACTAGCAATTCGTGAGAATTAATAACTTTTGTTCACAGATTTTTTGTCTAGTGAGGCATGTGATACTGACATCACTCTGGCGACGGCCAAATGGCTTTGCACAGGAAAAAAATCTGTCATAGCTGCAGTGTCCTCAAAGTTCCCAAACAATACCTCTGGATGTGCGGGGTCAAGTGTTCCGGTCTCTTCACTTGACTCGGTTCAAATTTACGGAACTGGTATGTTTCAAATGGGTGCAGCGTGGACCCACCCCCTGTGGTGCACCCGGGGCAACGCAAGCAACGCACCGCACACTTCTGGCTTCTCCCGGAGAAGAGAATACGCTCAACTCCCAGACATTGGAAAATAAAAGACTGTGTAACATCAAATTTGAATTTAAAATTTTCAACACTTTACATACTAAGTAATCATGTTATACAGGGTGTTCATAAAAAAACTTTGCCGATATATGGACCTCTAGCGGCTGTTCCGTTCAACTGATAGAGATGATTATTCAGATATAGTTATTCAGAGGTATGAGCTCGGAATTCTCTGTAAGGCAAAAAGGGGTGCTCACGGTTACAGTTATAGGTACAGAAACTCGAAATTTCCTAATGGCAATGCCCACTTTTTCCCATTGCAAAATGCTCAGTGCATGCGAAAACCCTAGAGAGCGTTGGAATGGTACGTGTATCACTAAAAACAGACGCCTTATGCACGCACAAAAACCAGCTCTGCGAACGGCTAACAAAAACACGAACGGAGCGCACGGAGGAAATTTGCATATGAAAGAGTCAAGGCACCAATCCCTGATGACAGCACAGATCAGAAAAAAGAAAACTTTAATTTGGATTAAATATTTTCCACATGGGTGCCATCACATACTCTTCGAAGAGCTGTATTTTGTGCGTGCATAACGCATCCGATTTTTTGTGATACATGTACCGTTCCAACGCTCTTTAGGGTTTTCGCATGCGCTGACCATTTTGCGACGGGAAAAAGTGGGCGTTGCTATTCGAAAATTTCGAGTTTATGTACCTATAACCGTAACTGTGAGCGCCATTTGGTTGTCGTTCACAGAATCTCGATCTCATATCTCTGAATAACTATATCTGAAATCTCATCTCGATCGGTTGAACGGAACAGCCGCTAGAGGTCCATATATCGGCAATGTTTTTTTATGAACACCCTGTATTTTATGCAATAATTTACTTTCTTGAGTAAATTGGGAATTGCTTTTCTAATTCTTTTATATTCTGATATGCTTTTTATCTGGTTTTAAAACTTAAGCGAGAATGCTCACTAATAACTTAACATTGGAATTCCTTCATTTAGTATAATTTATAATTATTTCGTTTACATAGAAGATCGTAGAACAACAGTACAATCAGCACTTGAATGCTTACTTTTTAGATTCACTTTTACTACTTTGAAAAGATATATTCATTTTTTCAATCATACATTATTGAAAATCCGAATCATATTCGCGAATATTCTGGAATATTCTAATATTGTTTTAGTTCTCATTGACATGTAGGTAACTGGTTCCTTTTTTATCCATTTAAAGATATGTGACATGGAATTCGACTTTGTAAATATATTTTCTAATCTCATAGTCTTGATACAGCATTGATTCGGTTCCATGCACATTTTAGTGTATCTGTTTTATTATGTATTTCCTAAGATGTATGTGTGCTTGGGATCGCGCCTATGGTTTATTTTGTACCGGTTTCCGGAAAAAAGGAATGTACCTCCTGTTGTGAAGCCGAGAAATTACGACTCCAAAATGGGAAGCCGCATCGGAACAAGTGGTAGCATATTAAAAAAGGTTAAGCCAGCCAAAAAGGCGAGACAAGAAAAAGCGTTGTGTATTAAATTTAAGTTACAGAATTAATTTCAAGTAACAAAGCGACATGAAAGAAAACCCAGATAGGTTGTCTCAGGTAACATAGATTAAGTAGAGTATCTACTTTAGGTTAACAGCACTTAGCTTAGCAAGAAAATACTTAACCCTACATATAGCCTGACCCACGTGCTAAGCATATTACAATATTCAATAAATTAAGTTCTGCCAGAGAAACATTATCCACTACAGTAAATTAAATTACAGACAAGGGGTTTAAGGAGCAAATAAGAAGTTTATTTTAACTAAACATAATAAAAAGAGATAAATACTTATAATAGGTCATGCCTGGTACCCCCTTCCCGGTCGCCAACTCGCGCTCCCAAAAACCTCACCAACCTGTTACCAGTCCAAGCGCTGTCTCTTTTTACTTTTCGAAGCTAGCCATGACTTGCGCCAAGCTGTACTTCGCGCCTGCGCAATACATGCTGAAAACACCAGATTTGGCGTGCATCGCCTTTCTTGGCAATAAATCATTTTTCTTTTCTGCCAATATATGGCGGTTATGAGAGACAGTTATAAAGACCTGAATATTAATAGATATACTCCATGAGTTTTTATAACATCTCCCGGAGGCAAATTTAGCATAACCTGTAGCAAGGTTTTGTGTACAGAAGAAAAGAGTGACTTGCCACCCCTTCTCGGCTGTAAAGGGGTCTTAGCTTCCCCATAGCAGCGGACTAGCAACATCTTTTTAGCCAATGATAACTGAAAGGTGTTGTTTGTTCGAGGATATAGCTGACCTCTGCTCTTTCCGGTTCTAAAAAAAATTGGTAACGTTTCTTAGTCAGTTGAAGAATAAGCAGCGACTGGAAGAGTACCTCGTGGTCCGATCTAGAACTATCCACCATTTTTTCCTGCTTTGCCGATTTCGCTGGTCGACTTAGTTAGAAACGATCAGATTCTTCAGTCTCAAATGAGGGTGGTGGTAAGTCATAATTATTTGTGTTATATTTATCAGGCGAGAGTACAGTGCTAATTGAATATGCGCAACTTGAATTTTATGTGTTCTAATAATTTTTTAATGTATGAAAACAATTAATATGATGTTTTCTGTAAAAGTTTGTAATCAGTGTTAAAATTAATGTTAAGTAATGTTAAGAGAAATTAAATGGTAACATTAGATATTAAATTTGAGTTCGTGTCCTTTAGTTATTCTCAGACATGAGTCAGAGTGTATTTCTCAAATTAATAATTTTGCAAAAAAAAAAAAAAAAAAAGCCACTATACGAATTTCTAATTATTACATGTACTAACTTCACTTAATAAGATATTACATGAGGATCTTTCAAACCTTCGTCGCAGTTATGGTTAAACAGTTTCTCACAGAAAATAGAGAATATATTCCTGATGTCGCATTGTGTGTTCTTAAACTGTTTTAATTCTTACACCATCATGTACAAAAAAGTTTCAAATATCTATCCAAAGAGCTGGAATCTATAAATAGCTTTTCTTAAATTTTCTTGAAGAGAATAAGATTTCAGATAAAAATACAAGAGGATATTTTATATATGTTGGTTAACAAGTCTCACCATTTAGCAAGAATATGGCATAAAAGGGTGCTTAAATCGTTGTCTTTTAATACCTCCTCGATCTAAATTTTTAAAAACACTTTATATTTTTTTCTGATTGTAGCTCTATTCTAGCAGCTCTCTATTGTGCTGTTTTTCCTTTAAGTGTTTACAAACACATCAGTTAGAGGAACGCTGAGTGCAAAAATTGTGTTTTAATCGATCGCCCTGGCACGACCAGTAAGCAATGAAAAAAACAATTTTCTTAAAAGATTTTAGCAATTTTGGAAATATTTGAACAGCTTAATAACTGTACTTTATCGCTTTGAAAGGAATGAAGATTGAATGATACTTTGAGACACTGAACTCTATTTCAGCCTTTTTCACGCTCATGAAATTTCTCGAAAAACACAAAATGAATTAAAGTTCTTTGTGAGCTAAAAATCACACTTTTATTGACTAAAGTGACTGAAATATTACAAGCAATTTTCATGAAAACTTTGAATGACTTATAAAATATTGTGTTAAAGGAAATCGATAGAGAAGCCGAAAACCATAATCGTAATCGAGATCTTTTGTTAGATTACTGAAACTGTATGTATTTTATTGTTAACACGTGCGAATCAATATATATAGATAAACTCATACTCATATGTAGGATAATGGATTTTTATACAGTATAGCAAAAAAAAAGACAAAATACATTCGCGAGTAAGTTTTTATGCATAAAATTGTAGCTAGGAAAATAAAAGTTTTATTTTGTCAACAAAACTTTTTTAACTGAATTATATAATTTATTTGTCAAAAGAAACTATAAAACTCAGAACTACAATTGTAAGTTATGAATTATTATCAGATCTCGAAAAAAAAGTATCCAGAATCATAGTTTCAGGCAAACAATGTGTATTCAATTGATTTACTTCATAATGAAGTTGCTCCACAAAAACATTTTCTAAACTTTTATACATACAATTCATGTACACCAGTGGCTTGTCCTTGTATGAGATGCAGAGTGTGCAAACATTGAGTTTGAGATAGGGAGATAATCAGTAAGGTACATATATAATTTTGAACGTAGTTGATGTTTCCTTCAACTGTACCATTTTTAAATGTGGCTAATAATGTATAACTCTCACACACACATATATAAATGTATGTCTGTTTGTGAGACAGTGCTATCTATACCTCTCCCATTATATATATATATATATATATATATATATATATATATATATATATATATATATATATATATATATATATATATATATATATATATGTATATATACACTCATGGACAAAAAAATTAGCGCACCAAGAAGCAGTCGTCAAAATGAAACGAAATTTTACATACGTAATGACTACTTTGATATAAGTAAATGATAAGAAAATCAAAGAAAAAGGATAATTTATTTCAGAGAAAAAGGCAAAAGAACGGAGGAGTTAATACTCCGTTGGACCCCCTCTAGCGCGAATGCACGATGGGATACGATCGGTCATTGAGTCATACAAGTTCTGTATGATGTCTTGAGACATTTCGTTCCATATTTGCTGTAACCTTGCCTCTAGTTCGTTCAAACTCGTGGGATGCCCAACTCGTCGTCCCAAATGATCCCAGATATGCTCGATTGGAGACTAATCTGGGGATCGGGCAGGCCAAGGAAGGGTAGTAACAGTGCGGAGACAGTCTTGTGACACCCTTGCCGTATGAGGCCGAGCATTGTCTTGTTGAAAAATGGCTCCTGGGAGCCGTTGCATGAGTGGCAACACATGTGGTTGCAGGATTTCATGAACATTCCTCTGGGCTGTCATGGTGCCACGGAAGAATACTAGGGGTGACCGTGTATTGTAGGCAATGGCACCCCATACCATCACACCGGCTGTGGGAGCTATGTGTCGCTGTACAGCAAAGGCAGGATTGAAGCGTTCACCACGGGCTCTCCACACACGAACACGATTGACATCACTGCCGAGATTGAATCTGGATTCGTCGCTAAAGACGACCTGGTTCCATTCTGCTGCAGTCCAGTTTCCTCGTGCGCGGCAAAACTCCAAACGGAGGCGTCGATGGGTGGGCACCAAGGGCAGCACACGTAATGGACGCCGCCATACCAACTGTCCTTCAGCCAGGCGCCTTCGTATGGTTCGAGAAGACACAGTGGCCCCTAGTGAAGGTGCTACCTGTGCCTGGATGGCGGCCGATGAAGCAGTTGGCTGTACGCGTGCATTTCTTACGATGTGGCGGTCTTCTCGACGACTGGTCTGTCGAGGGCGTCCTGAGCCTGGTCTTCGTGTACATGACATCTGTCGGGTCCACTGGTCCCAACACCTCCTCACAACACAATCAGAGCGGCCTAATTGACGAGCTACTCGCCTAGCTGACCACCCAGCTTCCATCATCCCGACGATTCTCCCCCTCTCAAACTGCGACAACTGCTTATATTGTCTTCGAACACGGCGTAATGGCATGTCTATCTCAGCTCTTCCTTTGTAAATGATTCAGCACACTCAAACAAGCTTTGGTTACCTGTTTTATACTCCACAGAGTACGATGTTCAACGCCCTCTACCGGCTATAC
>OU015490.1:202411660-202869160 GCA_907164885.2 Dolomedes plantarius | reverse complement strand
CAAGATATAAATGGCTTAGTATATAAACCCACATATGAATTTTATTCCTCTTAATCTTGACAATTCTGCCGAAATTTGTTGTTTTAACTGGAAAACCAGTTATGATTTTTTCTATTTGTTTACAAACTTGGTGATCCGCTATCTTTATCGCAACGACGAGTGGCTCCAAATATCAAAGATTCGCCAACGTCTCGTGATCAACATGTTGGAGGAGTAAAGAAGGTCCGCTCACGAGGAATTATCTGATTAGACTTAAAAGAGTAAACTTGGTGAAGTTATTGCATGCATATGAATTACTTGAAAAATTTCGTGACAGCCTGTAACTATCTGTATCCTATATTTTATACATTCCAAAAATAGAAAGTTTTAATGAATATATGTAGGGTTTATTTTTTAAGTCTACATTGTTCCGTATGAGGCTCTTTGTAGTTCTGCCTACAACTACTACAATTATTCGAGTCCCGCGTATTTTTCTTTTGGTCTGTTAACCTAATTAAACAAAAGGTAATGTTCCAAAACCGAACGAACTAACCAGCCGCTCCTAAAAATGCTACTATAAATGTAAATGAGATTAAAAGCAGCAAAAAAAATTTAAAACATGTCATACTACAATATGATTTAATATTTTAAGTTGAAAAGACGTTAGGGGTATTACATCAGAATTGGGTGCCCCTTGCCACACTTCTTGGCGCGATTGCGATACATACATACATTCATACATAATGCATACATAGAAACATACATATATACATACATACATATATACATACATACATATATACATACATACAAACATACATATATACATACATACAAACATACATATATACATACATACATACAAACATACATATATACATACATACATACAAACATTGGCACTTTATCGCCAATTTGGCGGGGGCACCCTATTCTGTAATGAAACCGACGTTAGAGAACTAAATGAAATTAAAATCTCTTTAGAAATTATCGGTCAAACATCCTAAAAGCTATCCAGATTGAACAAGTAATTCCCTCAAAAGAAAACTACCAAGCATTCCAATCTGTTTTTGTGTTTGTTTTTGTCGGAAACATTGGCCAATGACTGTAGGAATTTCAAAATACTGCCACGGATTCAATTTTCAACCTGTTTCAATTTGACCAGCGTATTTTAACCTCAAAACTGAAGCCTGATATATGAAATTATTTATTTTTGTATCACCCTAAACTAAAACCCAGTAACATTAACTGGCAGGTATTAGCGACCAGTTAGAAAATTCACCAAATCAGCGCCAATCTGTACTCAGAACTAGGATTTTGTCCCTTAAAAAAATGTAATCTCCTTTCTTGTTGTTATGGTTCTTTACAGCAGAACGCAAAAAGAAAGTGACTAAAAAATTATTCACTATTTGTTACAGTTTGGGTTGTTTTAATGTTAACATCATTCAGCTTCATCTAATAAATATGACTCGTTACTAAGAGATGCTTAATTATATTGGACTAATGCACTCTTATTGAACTTCCGTGCTATCCATAGTTTCGTCTATCTGCAACACACCAATCAGTCGATTTAATTGTTCTATCATGTAATCCATTTTTTCGTCTTGCTCAACTAAATGTTGTTGAAGAGACAGGTATTGCTTCTGCCTGGCTTTCTCAACTTTCTCAAACCTCTTGCGGAAACCATGAAAATTATTCTGCTTTAAATAAAGAGTGGTGTTCTTAATTTCTTTGACTCGTTCCATCACTTCTCTATTCCTATCCTGAATCAGTCTGAGATAGGCTTCTCGATTGCTTCTGCATATCTTCATCTTCTTGTCATGGTGTTTCTGCACTGAAATTTGAAAATCTCGGATGGAATATTTTTTGTTCTTCTGTACATCGATAATGTGGTTCAGACGTCGAGCTCTTTGCTGCTGCTTCAAGTGCTCCAGAAACAAGCGTCTCCTTTCAGCAGCTTGCAGTTTTTCTTCGATTTCGTCCAATGAAACATCTTTCTTGGGGGACAAACTTATTTTTTTAATTTTCTGATTAGTAAATTCGGAAAGAATCAGTTCAAATTTTACTCCTCCTTTCGATTCACAAAGGTTAATATCCGCTTCCGTTTTATTCATTTTTTTTAGTAAGGGGGATTGATTTTGTTGACGCAAATTCAAGTTACTTTTCAGGCAAATGGTTTACGGAACCAGTAATAATAATGTTTCCAACATATATTTGCTAATTACGTGTTTCAAAAACTTACATCTGTGAGCGATAAATATTTTACTTAGAACTCGAGAAATGTTTGGAGATCATGGGAAATGCACAATTAGACAATTGCACGTTGTATGTAACACCTCGTCTCTACCCATAGATTGTTAAGATTCATGTGGAAATGCATGCGTAAACAACTGCGCCCTCGAAATTTGAAGACAACAGAGAACGTGGTTGCATCAGTGACGTCACACCGACTGCATTACGAGTATTGTTCAAAACATGCTATTATAGCCTGTTTTGTCCCTCATAGATGCGATTTTTCAATTACGACTAAAAAACAGTAATCACGTGACTTTTTCCTTCTACCTAAATATTTAAAAACATTTTTTTTCGCGTTTACTTTACTTTAAAAAAAAAATTGATTAGCAAGCTCCCCTTGCTCTCCGTAGTTACCAAATTTTACTTTAACCAATTTTTGCATCTTATGGTGCTCCCATAATAAAGTAGCCAACAAGACTTCACGGTGAATAATAAAAGGCGAATGTCTCATGACAAGTGCCTCCGCATTAGAAAAAAAAATTGCATCCTTTTACCCTTAATTCTTTTGCATCGTCTTTCCTTTGTCTGCGTTTATTTTGCTGTAATAGTTCCATATTTTTACTTACCATTATATTTGTTGGTTTTATTTTAGATTACATTATTCTTAAGCTTTTTTAAGGCCGTCATAAAAATACTAGCAATTATTTGCCTGGAAAAAATTTTTGTCTAATGTCATTTGGTATCGATGGACCTTGGTTAAGCAAGAGAATGCAGTAGGTTTATCCAGAAAAATCTATTGCAGCTGCGCAGTCACTACCCAGACAAAGTGTTGTTAACTATCGTGCTTATGTGAGCATGATATGTTGAACAAATAAAGTCCACTGTTATTGTTTTATTGTTCCTACTATTGTTGTTATCTTTTCAGGAGGTGAATACATAATTCAAGATTGCCAGACGTTCACACACACACAAGGGGAAAAATATTTCTTATCAAGTGACTTGCAAGGAAGGACTTTTAGAAGAAAATGTAAACAGTCATGCATAACTTCCTGACTCAAAATCAGGACAGACCATATAGCCCAGTCAAAATAGGTTTTATGGCTAAAAAAAATATGAAAGTTTTGAAAATCGGTGGAGATGTTTGTTTGAGCATGTTAATGAACATACTAAAAGTCCCCACCGATCAGACTTGAGCTTTTGCCGCCATCTTGGAAAATTTGTAGACTTTTTTGCTTTTTTGCAAGTAACATCAGAAATATTGATTTTATGTAAAAAAATTGAATACAAAAATTGAAGAACATTAAATTATGAACAAAACATTATTTACATTTTTTTATAAGTCTAACACGAACAAAGATAATTGACTTTGAAAATAGCGAATAATCACGCGTAGGACGCGGATGCGCGGGTCATCACCTCTGTATATCAAACCTCGAGATAAAGTCGCAGCAACATCCAATCCATTGTTATCAGGTTGTATTGCGAGGCTTGGTGGATTCTATCTTTTTATGTCATACTTAGGGCCTGTTCACATAGGAGTCCGTTGCGTTGCGTTAAGGAAAAGATGACGTTGAGACGAAAATAAACCAATCATAGGCGTTAAAAATTTCATTGCTAATCGTTTGAAGGCATATGATAGGTTTATTTTCGTCTCAACGTCATCTTTTCCTTAACGCACGCAACGGACTCCTGTGTGAACAGGCCCTTAGACTGTATTGGGTACATAATGGATGAAAGTGGGTAAAAATAAATACTAAATTTGATATATGCAACTACGTCAGCAAAAAAAAAAAGTTGCCTGGCCATGCATACGCTAGAAAAATCCTGGCTCATTTATTTACCCAAACAGCTTTAGCAAAAATAATTTTTGACGCCATGGGCATATCTGATTTCTAAAGCTAAATTAGTCGAACAGACAAACTCATGTGCCCAACAAAAGAAAAAACTACCTTCATGAGTTGTTTAAAGATTTTGAAGGCCTTTTTTGTGTTTTTGTAAATAACTTGGGAAATATTAACTTTATGTAAAAAAAAGTTTTATACAAAAATTAAAGAACATTAAATTGTGTACAAAAAATATTAAATACATTTTGTCGTAACCCTAACACGAACCAAAATATTGACAATTAAATGTGGGTTGATTATGAATGTAGCGTCCAAGTCTCATTGCAGGCGCTTTCCTTTGAATTCTCTCCTCTCCCTCATTTGAGCAATCTTTAAACAAAAGAAAATACACTAATTTTTTTCGGTATGTAGATAATTTATCATTTTTAATTTTATGAACGAATGTAATAAACTTGGATTTATTCACTACCATATTTTCATTGTATATAATTTTTTAGGCTTACCTATTGTATGGTTGTCGTGGTTTTTTCGGTACGGGATTGTTCGCGTCGTCAGTCTTGAAAAGATCGTCTATGGGTCAGCTATCACCACCTCATTCATCAATTCCTTTTATTGGATCCTCATGATCTACAGTGCAATAACTGCAATGGGGTATGTCATTGTGGCATACCCCATTGCAGTTGTCAAAAAATGGGGGGGGGGGAAACCTAACTAACTAAAAAGGGATTCCAAAAGACACTTGCATATTCTCAATAAGTACGCAGTTGGTGAAATAGCAAAAAACATTTAATTAACAAAAACAACTATGAATTTAGTGACCGATTAAATCGGCCCGAAAAACTCAAGCAGCATGCTATGCTTTCACAAAGACAAAAGTCAACTACAACAAAAAAAAGTTACAACGTTCAGCGCCCTCTAGTGTTCAGGCGGGATCACAAGAAGATTGCTTGCTTCATATTTCGCACAGCTCCCCACCATGAACTCGAAGAGTTCATCAGTAGCAGTTGAACGATTGTTACAATGGAAGTAAATACGATAAGGAAATTAAATTCAAATTGACAATAACAAAATCACTACAACTAGAAATACAAAAAAAAAATAAAATAGAAATAATAACAATAACAAATTTTACACATTAGTGAATTTATAATAAATTAAAAAGAAAAAAAAAGTTTAGAGTTCAAGCAATACAAGTAATCAAAAACTTGAAATAGACAATTAATATTATAAATCAAATTATTTTTCAAAAATTTTTCAAACTATTTATCATAGAAGGATGCGTAAAATCAGTCCATTAGTTGAGTTCGAAGGGATATATCAGTTGCACTGGTTTTCTAAAAAGTCCCTTTTTGGTTTTGACGACACAAGTTCTTACATGTCCATCTCTTCCCTGAAAAGTTTCTTGGATTATTCCTAAGTCCCAGAGGAGTTTGGACTTTGAAGTTCCTTCGACGAGCACAACATCATTGATCTTTACTTCTTTGTAAACATTTGGCGATTTAAAATGATGAATGGTTCTCAAATCAAGAAGATATTGTTCTTTCCATTTGACCCAAAAGTGTTTTAAAAGGGTCGTTTGATATTGTTTTCTTTTGATTAAGGATTCTCTATTTGACACTCTATTTACCAATTCAACAAAGTGAAGAGGATAATCATGATTTTTCTTCCATAGTGTAAAAAGTCGAGGGGTGTTAAAGGGTTGGGCTCAGAAAAATTATCAGTCACATAAGTCAAGGGTCTCGAGTTGACAACATATTCAATTTCAATCAAAATAGTAGCAAGCTCTTCAAACGTTAGGAGAGATCTTCCAAGAATTTTTCTGAGCGGATCTTTTACTGATTTCACGAGATGTTCATAGAACCCGCCCCACCAGGGCGCTCTTTCCACGATGAATTTCCAATAAATACCACGTGAAGCTATAAAATCTTTAAATTCAGAGTCCTTTTAAGATGTTGGAGAAGTACATCAAGTCCTTACTAGCGGTTTTGAATGATTTAGCGTTATCTGAATAAACTACGCTACAACTACCTCGTGTGGAAAGAAATCTTCTGAAAGCGAGCAAGAAGTGTTTTGTAGACATAGATGAAACCAATTCCAAGTGTATTCCTCTAGTTATAGCGCAGGTAAAAATTACGAAGTAAGCTTTTTTAACTTCCTTATCACATCTGTAAAGTATTGGTCCTGCGAAGTCAAGACCACAAATTTCAAAGGGGGGATTTTCTAAAAGTCTGTCTTTTGGAAGTTGCGCTGTTATTTGGTTGGTTGGTTTCAAACTATATTTTCTGCAAATAAGGCATTTTTGAATTACTTTCTTGACGAGTTGTCGCCCCTTAACAATCCAAAACTTCCTTCTAAGTAATACTAGGGTGGCTGTTACTCCGGTATGGAAGTTTTTTGTATGTTCGTGCAAAATTAAAAGTTCCGAAAACTTTGAGTTTGGAGGCAAAAGAATTGGTTGTTTCTCATCTAGGGAAAATTCCGATTCATCTAATCTTCCTTTTATTCTTAGAATTTTCCTGTCATCTAAACAAGGTACTAGAGAACGGATTTTTGAACAATCACTAACCTTTTGGGTCCTTTCTAAGTCTATTATCTCTGACTCATAGGTTTCGTTTTGGGTTTCTTTAATCCAATATTCTTCGGACATTCTTATTTCGTCCGTTTTGAGGGGACCCTTTCTCTTTATAGTGTTTCTAGTATTATGTATAAATCGAAATACGAAGGCAGTTACTCGCAGTAATTTCAGATAACTGCTAAATTTTTCTATATTTAGGAGTTTTTCACGATCTTCGAGCATCACTTTATACTGTGAAATAGCACTAAATTTACTTTTAAGTTCTAGATCTTGATTGTTTACGTTTTGTTTCTTAATTTTCGGCCAAAATTGCTCTGGTTGTTTGAGCCAAGGCGGTCCATGCCACCAAACTACACTATCTTTTAATTCCCTTACGGACATTCCCCTGCTTAAAAAATCAGCAGGGTTTTCCTTTCCGGGGCAATGATTCCATTTCGGTGGTTCAGTCAGTTTTTGTATCTCTATTATCCTATTTTTAAAGAATGGTTTAAAACGGGATGGTTCCCCTTTAATCCAGTGATAAACGATAGAGGAATCTGTATGAAAAAAGCAGGACTTAGCAAATTTTAAAGTTTTAGAAACTTTGTTACACAGCCTAGCAGAAAGCAGCGCTCCCATCAACTCCAGTCTCGGTAGAGAAATAGTCTTCAACGGCGCAACCCTGCTCTTCGAAGTGACAAAACTAGTTACAATAGTCCCGTCAGTCTTAACAACTCGAAAATATACTACAGTACCATAGGCCTTTTTAGATGCATCCGAAAAGGAGTGGAGTTGTACATCAACTACGTCTAAGTCAGTGAAATGATAAGAGCGAGTAATTGTCACTAAATTAAGGTCTTTCAGTTCAAGACAACAGTCGTTGAAAGACCGTTTTACAATCTGGGGCATTTCTTGATCCCAGAGAAGACCCATTTCCCAAACATTTTGAATAAGAATCTTCAGACGAATCACATAGGGAGCTACAAATCCTATGGGGTCAAAGATTCGCCCAGCAACTTGCAATAAAAATCTTTTTGTATCAGTCCCTTTCGAAATAAAGGATATCAGATTTTCCGTGTTAAAATAAAACAAATCCTTATCCGTGTTCCACGAAATGCCAAGCACTTTATAGTTCATCATATTTTGACCAATTGGGTCTGATGACGTTCCAGTAGAAAACCCGTTCTTCTCCCAAAGTTCCCGTAATTCAGCAAAGTTAGTAGTCCATTTGTGTAAGGGCATATTTGCTTCACTAAAAATTTGGACACATTCCACGCTAGTTGCATAGGCGGACGCAACAGTATTTTGTCCTCCTAATACGTCGCCTATGTAACAAGATTCACTTAAGAGTTCATGAGTTTGAGGGAAAAGAGCAGAATACTTTTTCAAATGGTGTTTTATGGTTGCACTCAACAGGAAGGGTGAGCTATTTATTCCGAATAAAACTCTATTAAATCTAAAAACTTCTAAAGATTCTGAAAAGGAATTTGGATTGTCGGTCCAAAAGAACTTTGTTACATTTTTATCTGACTCATCTATCTCTATATTCAAAAACGCTTGTTTGATATCAACCGTAAACGCGATTGGATGTTTTCGAAATGATAATAAAAGTTGAAACAAATCCGGATACAAATTAGGACCTATGTACAAACTATCATTTAATGAAAACTTGCCCATTTTATGTGAAGAGGCATCGAAAACAATTCTGAGTTTGCTAGACACCCTATCATGTCGGATTACCGCCCTATGGGGTAAATAAAATTCTGCGCTATCTACTACATTAGAGTAAGAGACACGTTCGATAATGTTTTGTTCTATATAATTATCTACAACATTTTTATACTCAGTGTATAAAGAGGGATCACTTTGAAATCTATAACACAATTTTGAAAATCTTTCATAAGCTACTTCGTAATTATTGTCAAGTGACTCTTTCAAATTATCCTTCCAAGGTAGCTTAACTACATATCTACCATCTCGGAATTGAATATTCTCCTCAAATTCTCTCAAAATTCTGTTGTCATTACCATTTAAATCGTCATTAACTGATTCAATTCCAAGACTTTCTAACTGCCAAAATGTCTCTAATTGTTTCGAAATATTTTCCTCAATGACTACTTTCATAGCGAAAGAGTCACTAGAATTTTCGTTTGGGGGGCCTGAAACTCCAATTAAACACCACCCGTAGAGAGATTCTGCAGCTACAAGTTTCCGACTAATGCGTTTAATCCTACCCGTCATGACGTTATAATAGTTGTCAGCACCTATTAAAACTGAGACGCTAGAATCGTCACTTGATATATCAGCTAATTTTAAATCTTTCAAATGTTTATTATGAATCGAAATATCTATGTCAGGCGGGGGAATTTGTGCAGCGGATATTTTTTCTATTTCTAATGCTTCAATTTCCAAATAAGAATTTGGATTTTCTCTATTTTCTAACCTTATTTTGACTACGTTAAAAGTTTTCTCATTAGGAGACTTATCTCCAAAGGAATAAACCGAAAGATTTTCTTGTTGTTCTATCTTCCAATATGATGGGATCGCAGCAATCCTTTTGATTAATCAAACTTCGGTTGTCCTTTTATTCTTTTATTTTCACACGAACATCACGACATACATTACTTTTAAAACATATAATTCAGAGTTGGTAACATATAATTCCGCATAGCCTTTCAGGCTGGATCGCTACATACATATGAACAAAGTCGGCGTACATTCGCCATCGAAGCAAGCTTAAAACACACTAAATCAAAAAAGTATTTTCCCCATCGGCGCGGGAGAAAGAAATTTAAAATCCCTCTTGGTAGGGAAAACGGAAGTGCCCTTTAAGTCGGAACATCCTCCCGCCCCGATGAAGATATTCATCTGCATTACAATTAGATAGAATTTAATGAATAATACAGCAACAACAAGTTAACAAATAATAAACATTCACATTTACGTGGATAAATCTTTACACACACAAACTGATTTTTCAAAACATAAATATGAATTATCTGAAAAGAATAAAATTTTACTACCTGAGCTCAAGGTGGTAGAGTAATTGAACTGGCAGTTTAATTTGGCCGGAAGGTGTCTGAAGTGTGACACTTCTTACCTTTTCGTCCCGCCCTTTATGGATTTGGATAACTCTACCAAGTTTCCACATCTGGCGTGGTACCTTGTCGTCTCCTATAAGTACTACATCATTTATATTAAATTCAACATTTGGAATCATAGGATTAATGAAATTACAACTTTTAAGTTGGAGAAGATATTCACCTTTCCATCTTTTCCAAAATGTATTTAACAGTTTTTCTCGGTACAAGAATCTTTTTACAAGACTGTTCTTGTTAATGTCATTTGGCTTACTAGAGCCAGCCCAGTGAGGTAAGGCGGTAGATCTCTTACCGGTCAAAAAATTAGAAGGAGAGAGAGGGAATGGTTCATCAGGCATGTTATACACATGTCATAGGCCTCGAATTTAAGATTGACTCGGTTTCTCCCAAAATGGTTAGTAATTCTTCGAAATTTAGTAGAGCCCTCCCTAAAATTTTTCTTAAAATGGCCTTTGTCATTTTCACCATTCTCTCCCAGTAACCCCCCCCCCCCACCAAGCTGCTCTTTCAGCAATATACTTCCATTTTATACCCTTCGTACCAAATAATTCTTGAACTGGTTCCTTTTGAAGGTTGTCATATAGAGTTTTCAGTTCAAGTTCAGCTCTTTTAAAAGTTTTTGCGTTATCAGACTGGACTATTCTGCATATACCTCTTCTTGATACAAAACGTCGGAATGCTAACAGGAAGTCATCTGTACTCATGCTGGATACGGCCTCTAAATGGAGTGCGCGTGTAACTGCGCAAGTAAACAAAGCAACATACACTTTGTCTTTGTCTTTTGTGTACAGAGGCCCTGCAAAGTCCACTCCTGTGACCTCAAATGGATTTCCTTCATGGATTCTGTCTATGGGTAGCGGAGCAGTTACTTGATTGCCCCTTTTGGCTTTGTATCGTCTACAAGCGAAGCATTTGTTGAGGCAAGTTTTTACGGCTTGTCTCCCATGTATTATCCAATATCTTTCTCTTATCTGCGTAAGAGTATCAGAAACTCCAGAATGGAACATATTCTCGTGTTCATTCATAATCACGAGATCGGTGAATTTAGATTTAAAAGGTAAAATCATGGGGTGTTTTTCGTAGAACTGAAATCCGGAATTTTGCAATCTGCCTCCAAGGCAAATAAGTCCATCAGCATTTAGACTTGGGTTTAAGCTGAAAAGTTTTGATTCTGGACTGATTGGTGTCTGACCTTTTAATCGGCAACATTCTTCTTTGAATTCTGAATGTTGTGTCACATGCACCCAATATTTTTCTGAATTTATTAGTTCTTCGGTGCTTAGGATACCTGATTTCTTTTCTAAATTTGATTTATTCGGTTTACAGTTATTCACAAATCTGAGAATATACGCAGTAATTCTCAAGACTTTTTTTAAATTGTTGAATTTCTCTAAATCAATAAGAGGCTTCGTTGATTCTTGGCATATTTGTAAGAGGACAGGGATTTTTCTTTTTTCTATTTGAACTTCCTCTAAGTCAAATTCTTCCGTCATATTACCCGCTGGAATATCATCTTTCAATAACCAAGATGGCCCCTTGACCCAAGCCTTATCGTTGTTCAATGCATGGATGCTCATCCCTCTGGTCAGTTTGTCAGCTGGGTTTGTTTTCCCACTACAGTGTCGCCAGTTCATCGGATTGGTTTTTTCTTTGATTTCACATACCCTATTTTTTACAAAGGGTTTCCAGTCTTTCGCGAACCCCCTAATCCAATGAAGACAAATACTCGAATCTGTCCACAAGAAAATGTTATTTTCCTTTATCATCGGAAAAGTTTTAGTCAAGTATGAACACAGTCTAGCTGCAACCAATGTCCCAAGCAGCTCTAACCTACGCAAACTGATTTCTTTCAGAGGAGCCAAACGTGATTTGGCTATTACGAAACTAGTTTTAACTGTATCTGCACATTTAGTTCTGAAATAAACCACAGCACCGTATATCTTCGGGCTCGCATCCGAGAATAAATGCAGTTCTAATTCTGATATCACTCCCTCAAAATATTGTCTAAGAATCGTTACATTCTGAATATATGAAACTTCAGAGACCCATTCCTCAAATCTTCCACTAAAGTCTGAAGGAAGAGGTTCGTCCCAGGAGATTCCTTTCTCCCATAGCTCCTGCATCATAAGTTTGATTCTGATTGTGAAGGGAGTTAAAAGACCCAGTGGGTCGAAGATCATACCGCATACGCTTAAAACTATTCTTTTAGTAGGAAGTTTCTTGGTTTGTTGAAAAGCGTTCAACGCGACTTTTAGGATGTCCTGATCATTGTCCCAAACCAGTCCGAGCACCTTTAATGGTACATCTCCTTCATTAGGGGTTTTGCGACATTCAAGTTTCTGCGAGTTCCATCTTTCACGCAATTCTGGAGAATTGGTTACCCACTGTCGTAAGTTCATACTCGCTCTTTTCATTATTTCGGTGGCGTCACAAGAAATGAATGCTGCTTCGTCAATAGTTTCTGCACCGTTGATTAAATCATCTACGTAAAGATCACGTAGCACGCCACAAGCACTTTCATGTTCCTTTTCATAGTCTTTAATATGAAATCTTATGGTTTCAGCCAACAAACATGAACTGCATTTGACCCCAAAGGGAACACGTTTCATTCTCAAGACCCTGATGCGACAATCATTTAAATCGAGGTCTGTCTCACACTCTTTTCCCCATAAAAATTGCAAAAATTTACGGTCGTCTTCTGCTATGCTAATCTCTAAAAATGCTCGCTGAATATCTGCACAAAATGCTATGGGGTGATACCGAAACCTCAAAATGATTTTAAGCAAGTCGGGGTTCAGATTTGGACCACTGTCCAAGCGCTCATTAAGAGAAATCTCATTTTTTACCTTAGAGGAGGCATCATAACAAATTCTGACTTTAGTTGTTTCCTTTAATTCCCTTACTACGCCATGGTGCGGCATGAAATATCCTTCGCTTTTATTACCTGAATTTGGCTTAACCTCTTCTACAATGTCATCATTTAATTGTTCCTTTAGAATATCCTTATATCTTAAATATAATTTCTCATTTCGCCTAAATGAATTATTTAAGCTAAACAAACGTCTTTTTGCTACATCATAATTATTACCCAATTCTCCATAATCCTGCTTCCACAATAACCGAGTCTCGTACCTGCCATTTTTATATTTAATGTTTTGTTCAAACATTTCTAAGATTTCCGTATCTGATTGTGATACTTCCGGTTCGGAAATTCCAATTGTTTCTAAATCCCATAAACATTTAATTCTGTCATTTATTTCTTCCCCTGAAACACTTAAATGGGAAACGTGAACTTTTCTACAATTAGATTCACCCTCCATACCTTGAATAACGAATCCGAAAATGCTATCGGTAGCCACTAATCTTTTGCTTAGTCTAACATTTTTTTTCCCGTAATATATCCCAAATGTAATCTGACCCAATTAATAAATGTATTTCCGACGAGTATCCCATATCAGCTAATTTTATTTGCTTCTGATGTGCTAATTTTCTAACCCATGTTGAGGGTACTTGAATTTGTCCCTTC
This sequence comes from Dolomedes plantarius, assembly GCA_907164885.2. Classification (NCBI taxonomy): domain Eukaryota; kingdom Metazoa; phylum Arthropoda; class Arachnida; order Araneae; family Dolomedidae; genus Dolomedes; species Dolomedes plantarius. Next base: position 202,855,921 of record OU015490.1, on the reverse strand, counting down.
GTAATGTAATCAATTACGATCGCCTTTATTTTTACCTTTTTCTGGGCATCGGAAATGTTTTGCAGCTCAATTTCCACCACATCATAAGTCTGTTTTTCTGATGTTTTATTTCCAAAACCATAAATCTGAAGTGTTTCCTTTTCCAGCACTGGTAGACTTAATGACTCGACAATATCTCGTTGTATAAAACTCCGTTGTATAAAACGCTCCTCCGTCTACAAGGCAATGCAAGTGCACCTGCGGTTTGGACTCTGTGGCGGCAGCAGTAAACGTTTGAAGATAAACAGTCTCAGAATTGTTTTCTTTAATTTTATTTCCGTTGCAAAATAGGGATAGGGGATTTTCTGAAAGAGTTGTAGTTTCAGAAGGGATTTTCTCAGGATTGGAGCTTTGTTTTTTATTCTCATTTTCACAAATTAACGGGCTATGTGTTTGACCGCAATGGCATAGCTGATTATTCTTTTTCCAACAATTTTTAATGGTATGGCGTCTGCCTAGGCAGGCAAAGCATCTTCCTTGACTTAATAACGATTTTTTCCTTTCACTAGCATTTAAAGTGCAATTCTGAGTCATGTGGGATTTTGAACAAAAAATGCAGTTTCGATTTTCAACTGTTGAGATGAACGCCGAAGTAGTGGGAACATTTCGTTTAGGGGTATATGGGTATTTAGTTTTTGGATAATTATAGTTATTTACTGGTTTACGGGTTACGTTTTCGGTTACACTGTTTCTCTGATTTCCCAGCAAAAGTGATGTTTCACGACATTCAATTTCCTTTCGTAAAAATTCTAGCAAATCCTTTATATCGAATAATTCCGTCGTTTTACGTTGCCTGTTATATAACAAATTTAATTCTTCAGGAAGTTTTTGTAAAATTATTGTTGAGAGGAGACTGCTGTACGTTCCTGTGGTCACTCCCAAGGAATCTAGGGATCTAACTTGAATTTCAATAGTGTCATACATTTTTCTTAAGGCAGTTACATTATGCACAGTTTTAACAGAATCTACTAAAAGCAATTTATTCATGAGACACGAAATAATTAAGTCTGTTCTTGAAAATCTTTCTTTTAATAATGAAATACAAGAGTCATAATTCTGCTCAGTTATAGCAAACCCTGAAACAGCAGTTAAGGCAGTCCCCTTTAAATAAGTTTTTAAATAAGCAAACTTTTCAATATTGCTAAGAGAATCGTTATTGTGTATCGCAACTTCGTAAGAATTCCAGAAATCCAACCAATCACTACAATCTCCATTAAACGTGGGAATATTTATCCGGGGAAGTTTTACAAAAGAGTTTTCGTTTTTAATGCGACTTCCATTTGTATCATTAGACTCGACATTATGGAGCGGTTCATTTTGTTGTACTGGATTCAATTGTTTTTCTAGAGAAACAATGCATCTGTCAATTTTAGTTTTCAAAGTAATACCCGTTTCTTTATACTTATCATTATTGATCAGTTCTTTATCTAAATCTTTAGTTTCAATAGTCCCTTCAATTTCCTCATCCAAATTATTCAAATCTTTTATTTTATCAAGAAGTTGATTTTTCAAGCCATACAACTCATCAATTTTATTTTCTATGGTAAAATCTATACTTATCGTACGCTCAATTGCATTTTCGATTTTAGTCGCGAGTTTTGAGAACAATGTTCTGACCGTAGTCCTTTTACATTTTGTTCTTTCTATCTCCATTTTACATTAATTCAATAGCTTCTTAATTCAAAATCAACAAATCGACTGGATAAACTAAATGAGGGACCTACCTCAATCAAAGACAGTCGCATCAGAATCCAGAATCGTGGTTAATCGCGTCTGGTGTCACCAAAATGTTCTATCTTCCAATATGATGGGATCGCAGCAATCCTTTTGATTAATCAAACTTCGGTTGTCCTTTTATTCTTTTATTTTCACACGAACATCACGACATACATTACTTTTAAAACATATAATTCAGAGTTGGTAACATATAATTCCGCATAGCCTGTCAGGCTGGATCGCTACATACATATGAACAAAGTCGGCGTACATTCGCCATCGAAGCAAGCTTAAAACACACTAAATCAAAAAAGTATTTTCCCCATCGGCGCGGGAGAAAGAAATTTAAAATCCCTCTTGGTAGGGAAAACGGAAGTGCCCTTTAAGTCGGAACACTTGTCGAATGACAGGAAGTTTCAATAATCTTGAAATTTTCCTCTCAACAAAACTTCTCTGCGCCGCTGTTTCGGCCAATAAACGACAGTTTCTATACCGATTATTATAACGAGCAACAACCGATACGGTTTGCAATAAAACCCTATGCGATCTAGTTTCGGTTTGGCATGAAGACACGCTAGTCACAACATCATCGGATTCTCCTTTACGTGGCGTCGTGGGAATGTTTTTATCTGAATTATTTCGATGAAACCGGAAGCAAAGTGTTTGAGGGTGCGAGGCTGAATGGCAAAAGGCGCACCCTTTTTCTTTTTTAAGTTTTGGGCACGAAGAAATCGAATGTCCGCTTGAAAAACAAAAATAACAAAGCTTATTTCCTTTCAAATAGTCTCGCTTCTTTTCTATGCTTACTGAATCACAGGAATACGAATCATGTAAACCCTCATAGAATATGCATTTACGATTAGCAGTTTAGTCATTGACTAAAAGCTCAACCGCTGACGAATTATTATTCTGATTTCGAAAAGTGTCTCTGTTCAATGACCTTGACTCGAAGGTGCCGTTTCTATTACGATCTTCAAAAGAGCGAACCGAATTTTGTTTTTCTTTTAAAGGAGGATTATGAAATGAAATAGCCCTCTCTCGGCTCTGAATTTCATCACCTAAAAATTCAAGAAGAGCTTTTAAATTCCAATTGTCACTTTTATTCTTTCTACTAAATTCTAGTGTTAAATCAGAGGGTAATACTTTTAAAATTATCGGGGTTAAAAGATTACCGTACAATTCTGAACTTATACCCAAACTTTCTAAATTTCTGATTTCAGTTTCGGCTCGGTCATATAATTTTCTTAAACTATTCGTATCGCTCGTATTTTTTTTGGGAGTTATGTTAAGAAGAGATCCTAAATGGGCATTGATGAGTAAATTTTTTTGACCAAAACGAGATTTTAATAGTTTCAAGGCTGCGTCATAATTACTTTCCGTTAAAGCAAAATCGGAAATAGCTTTCGCTGCGATGCCTCCTACAAAACTTTTAAGGTAGATAAGTTTCTCGATTTTAGATAAACCACTATTACTATCGATCACATTTTCAAATTGGCTAATGAATTCTAACCAACATTTGTGGTCACCGTAAAATTTATTAACAGTTAGTTTTGGTAATTTAACTGAAGGTCTAGAATGGGTTACGGTGTCTACTGTTTGGCTAGATACACCATCGGCGTTAACAACAATGGGAGCTGTAGCCGAAGATGTTAGAGCAGTCATTCTCTGTTTAATTTTACATTTATACGAAATTAAATTCTCCATGAAAATCTCACCTTGTTCGACTTCACCTTCTCGATATCTTAGGCTTCGATAACATTAAGAAGTTCGCTGTCAGCAATTTTAAGTGAGTTTATTTTTTCTGTTAACTGAGTATGTAATATTTCTAAAGCATTAACATCTTTTTCGTTTTCCAAACTAACATCTAAGCTTTTAACGGTACTTACGTATTATAGCTGAAGCTTTGCGGTTTGGCGAAAAAGCGGCAATAAAGCGCCAATTATGCGCCCCATCCTTGTTGATAGTATTGTTTTCGCCATTCATTGCTTTTCGCTCCCGTTCTAAGTTTCCTTTAGAAGATTTTCTTTATTTTTTTAGGTTATGAAAGTTATTTGACAAAGATCTTTTATAAAAGAAGTTTGACGAGAAATATGACAGTGTAATACCTCAACTTTGATAAAAGATAACTTTTATAAAAGTTGGGTTCTTCGTCAAAGTTTTATAAAAGATTTCGGTGCCCGGATGTTATAAACAACATTTCGAGCAACAGCATGTTAAAAAAATACAAATGTGTGGAAAACGCGGCAGATAAAGAACAAGATTTCGATTCGAAATAGTTTTAGCTCTAATTAAAAATTGCGCACTAATGACAAAACAGAAATACACGAAAAATATTCAAAATGAGTATGTTAAAAACGCAAATCTTTCAAAGGAAAAGTCTTAGGATGCTGAAATTTTACATGGTGGTTACTCCTAAGCTCTAGATGCCCACTAAGAAATATTTTTAAAAAGTACAAATATTAAGGGGTTTAAAAGGGGCTTAACCCCCTCCCCACTGAAAAAAAACCCATTGTATCTCTGAAACCATAGGACCCAGAAAGTTGAAATTTCGTATGGTGGTTCCCCTTAAGCCCTAGGTGCCCACTAAAAAATCTTTTTGAAAAATGCAAATTTTAAGGGGGTTAAAAGTGGCTTAACTCCCCTCTAAAAAAACCCCATAGTATCTCTGGAACCATAAGGCCTAGAAAGCTGAAATTTTGCGTGGTGGTTCCCCTTAAGCCCTAGGTACACACCAATAAATATTTTTAAGAGCTCGAATTTTAAGGGGTTTAACCCCCTTAGATAGAAATAACTTTTATAAAAGATCTTTGTCAAAGAACTTTGATAGTGTAATAGGGGTATTTTGAGGTTATAGCATTTCTTTTATGTATAACTGTTATAAAAGATACAAATAACTTTTAAAAAATATCCTTGTCAAAGAACTTTGATAGTGTAATATAGGCCAAAAGGAAGAAGATGCAGTGTCTTTTTTCCAGATCCTTAGAATTTTGCCCAGTCAATATGTATGCCCGAACTTTCACAACATGCGTGCCTATTTTAATCGACCAGTAGCTGGAGATGTAATATTAAAGATTGCGGCAAAACAGTCAGAATTCAGAAGGAAAACTGGTTCTACGGTTCCCGATTGCCAAACTTTAAATATTTGCATTTTCCGTCGAAACCTGTATGCATATCAATTTGTGTCTAATTTGCATTACCCCTTCTTTGCGCGTCGCTTTTTTTTGTCTAAGAGTGTATTCCTACTTTGTCTTTAATATGAAATTTTTAATTAGATCTAAAATTATCTATAGCGAAATCATGTTCTTCAGCTGCTTATTTTTTTTAAACTTTTCCATGTGTTTTCCAAATACTTTTTTAAACATGCTGCTGCTCAAAATGTTGATGCATGTTTAATAACTGCTTTCGTATATTTCATACACGTGCTTCGCCACAGATTACACGAGTGCCATGAATTATGTCATTTGGTTCATTTAATTTCAATTAACTTTAGCAGTAAGGTGGAGTCATTTCTCATAAGGAGTTCATCGCAGAATCTAACGACAGTGATCCGAATTTAAATACGAGTTTTGGATATTTCATTTTTATTTTGGGGATTTAAAACCACTTTACAACCTCCTAAAATGTTGCTTTTTAAACATATTTCTTGGCCAACACCTAGAGCCTAAGAGGAAACGCCATGCAAAATTTCAACTTCTTCGGCCTTATTGTTCCAGAGATAGAGTGGGTTATTTAGGGGGAGGGGGGCTAAACCCCTTAAAATCCGAACTTTAAAAATATATTTATAAGTGTGCCCCTACGGCTTAAGAGGAACCACCATACAAAATTTCAGCTTCCTAGGCCTTATGGTTCCAGAGATACAGTAGGATTTTTTTGGAGGGAGAGGGGGCAAAGCCCCTTAAATTTCGAGCGTTCAAAATGATTTATTGGTATGCACCTAGAGCTTAAGAGGAACCACCATAGGAAATTTCAGCTTCCTAGGCCTTGTGGTTCCAGAGACACAGTGGGTGTTTTTAGAGGGGGCAGGGGGTTAAGCTCTTTTTAACCCCCTTAAAATTTACAGTTTCTAAAAAAAGATTTCTTAGAATGCACCTAGGGATTATAGGAAACCAGTATACGAAATTTCAACTTCCTATGCCCTATGGTTCCAAAGATACAGTGGGTGTTTTTAGAGGGGGGGGGCAGGGCGTTAAGCTCTTTTTAACCCCCTTAAAATTTACAGTTTCTAAAAAAAGATTTCTTAGAATGCACCTAGGGATTATGGGGAACCAGTATACGAAATTTCAACTTCCTAGGTCCTATGGTTACAAAGATACAGTGGGTGTTTTTAGAGGGGGGCAGGGGTTATGCCCTTTTTAACCCCCTTAAAATTTGCATTTAATAAAAAAAATCTTATTGGGCACGTAGAGCTTGGGAGTAACCATGTTTTCCACACATTTGTATTATTTTAACATGCTTCTGCTCGAAATGTTGTTTATGATTTCCGGGCAGGAAATAGGTTGCCACTGTGAAGTTAGGTGCTGGCGAGCAGATATTACGCCAAGGGTTAAAGGCTGCCAAGCTTCAGCTATAATACGCAAGTACCCTTTTGGCAAACTTAGTGGCACTGCCTTTAAGTGCCTTACGTTTGTTTTTTTATTTTCTCCGCATCCATAACTACGAACTAACATATAAATCGAAAATAAATAACTCACCCCAATCCTTGGGTAATATCCAATTGCATGAAGAGCGTATCTATCACTAATACGAAGAATATGACTGTTCTACGAATCATATCATACAATAGCGGCTTCTAGATGCGTACTATAGCTACAACTGCGTACTACTATAACAATAGTGCAGTGCCTTCCCGGCCGATGCACCATGTCAAAAAATGGGGGGGGGGGAACCTAACGAACTAAAAAGGGATTCCGAAAGACACTTGCATATTCTCAATAAGTACGCAGTTGGTGAAATAGCAAAAAACATTTAATTAACAAAAACAACTATAAATTTAGTGACCGATTAAATCGGCCCGAAAAACTCAAGCAGCATGCTATGCTTTCACAAAGACAAAAGTCAACTACAACAAAAAAAAAGTTACAACGATCAGCGCCCTCTAGTGTTCAGGCGGGATCACAAGAAGATTGCTTGCTTCATATTTCGCACAGCAGTTATTGTAGGCCGTTGTGCAGTTGATGCTTGCTTTCCGACACATGTATCTTTCTCCCAAGTCAGTCTTACAGTTGTGAAACACCATGCTTAAAACTGAAACGGGAGCCACTGCATCCATAGTTGTGATGGGCACGAGGGTTTTCTTTTGACATTTCCAGCCCACACTTCAGGATTCTACTCATTCCCAAACCACTTTTGCACTTGGTGATACAACCGTAAGGAATGTCGCATGGCTGCCTCTTCAGTTGAGGGAAGAGACGAAATATATGGTTTTATTTTAGTGACAAATTTTGCGAAGCATTTGTACCTAAACTTAATTAGGGACTTTTCACTGGGATGTGCTCCATACCAGATCATAAAAAAGCATTCTCCTGCTTAAGCAACATCATTATGCGATGAGTTGCATTTATTAACTACTGTCACGTTGTGTTCCATATCTTTACTTTGGAACATTTTTACACAATTTTTCTTTCCTTTGTTGAATGCTGCAGAAGTAATATCGTATCCACTGAACGCATGGAGCAAAAAGGATACTTTGGTATGTCCCGATGATTGTATTTTATTTGACGAATGTATTTTTTCTTTGCTATCCCTTTGCATAGTTTGACAAGGAAAATGTCTTTTTTGTAGGAGTGAGAGATGTTAATAGAACCAGGTGGTCAACATCTTCACCGATGATTACAAAGATCTTGTTACCAGAACATGCTTCATTAATTGCAGTATTTACAATGAGAACGTTGGTTTCATCATTACATTGTCGGAATCGAATCCCACTGTTTTCCAGCTCGGCTGATAGCATGCTGATCAGTTTGCTTTTGTTGTTTTCATTTGAAAGGAACTGTTATTGTTGAACAGTAACTCACATGTTTCCATCAAAACTTATGTCTAAAGATTTTATCACAATAGACCGTAGATTTTCTTCCATATTTTTGTACCATTTTTGGTGTTGGATTAGCCATTAAAAACGACTATACAGCCGGTCCCATAATGCTTTTTTCATATAGTTAACTTAATTTGTGCAAACATCCGAAAAAGTTAATTGTGTTCCCCATTTGACACGGTGTAGGAGAAAACCACAGTCCACAATGTTGACGCAGTTCAGGAGGTAAAGGTCTTTGTTTGGAACTTCAAAAACGTCGTACCTAGCCAATATCGTTGTCTCTCGCATTCCAGCTTCATTAAACAGAGCAAACGTAAAAGGAGCTAACTCGTATTGTAAATAAAATGTTAGTCGTTTCTTCGTCGTTTTGTTTAACAATCTCTATGCTCTGGAAAAGCAACAACGGGTTTGGAAAAGCAACAACGGTTTCAATATATTGAAACTGTTTACTTTCACCGTACAATTGACGGCGATCAAGCTTTCATAAGCTTTACCCTTTCAAAGTACTGAACCCAGAAGGATGCAGTTGGGCCATTTTCTTTCAACTGCTTCAAAGTCTTCCTCATTTTAATCTCGATGCCTCGTATATGAGAATGTCCGTTTATGGTTTCTACTGATAGTAGTTCAGTAGCAAAATCTCTAAACAACTCATGGAGATTATTGCTTATGAAATCAGATATATCCATGGCGTCAAAATTTATTTTTGCTAAAGCTGTTTGGGTAAATATATAAGCTAGGTTTTTCAAGCCTATGCATGGCCAGGCGACGTTTTTTCTACTGACGTAGTTGCACACATGAAATTTAGTATTTATTTTTACCCACTTCCAGCCATTTTGTACCCAATGCAACCTAAGTATGCCATAAAAAGATAGAATACACCAAGCCTCACAATACAACCTGATAACAATGGATTGCAGGTTGCTGCAACTTTATCTCGAGCTTTGATATGCAGAGGTTTAACACACGTGAGTGTGCAAGACATTTGGGGCATACGCGGGTCATCCCCATCGCGATGGGGATGACCTGCGCATCCGCGTGTTACGCGTGAATGTTCGCTATTTTCAAAGTCAATTATCTCTGTTCGTGTTAGACTTATAAAATAAAATTTAAATAATGTTTTGTTCATAATTTAATGCTCTTCAATTTTCGTATTCATTTTTTTTTTACATAAAATCAATATTTCTGAAGTTACTTGCAAAAAGCCAAAAAGTCTACACATTTTCCAAGATGGCGGCGAAAGCTCTGATCGGTGTCTTGATCGGTGGTCTGATCGGTGTCTGATCGGTGGGGACTTTTAGTATGTTCATGCTCAAACAAACATGCTCAAACAAACATCTCCACCATATTTCAAAACTTCATATTTTTTTAGCCATTCGTCAAAATCGGGTCTATTTTGACTGGGGTAATAGACCTACCTGTTTGTACACTTCTAAAATCGCTTGGCTGGCAGCTGCACATCTGTAGTAGATTTTTACTGCAATAAAATATCTATTATGGCCAGGGCCGTTCCTAGGGTAGCTGCCGCCCGTATGCGAGAATAATTTTGCCCCCCCCCCCTCATATCATATGCATTAATTGAAATTTCTCTGAAATATTTTTACCTTAAATGAAACAACGAATTACAGATTATATTATAAATTCAGTTTATTTTTTTAATTTTACAACCTAACATAATAATTATTAATGCATTGATAAAATAACTCTTTGGTACTTGATGGCGCCTCATGCGATCTTGCTGGGATTAAAAATGTTTTTAGTGACCTACAAGCCTTCTTTACTAATTCTTCTTTTTCAAGTTTTCTTTTTCTATATTGGGCCCCAGAAAGCTTTTTTCGATTATCAGACATGTGTAAAAAAATCAGGTTCTTTTCGTAATGTATACAAATATGAACAAAACAACACAGACAAAAAAATTAAAAATCGGACATAGACTGCCAAACAAATTAACTTAAAACCTACCCTAGCATTGAAAACTTATATAACTTTTCAATAAAAGATTGCGCAGTTGCTTCATATCCTCATATTGAAAATGGGCAAATATAACTAAAAATAAATAACAGAGCTAGATAATTATAAGAAGAATGTAGACAAAAAAAAACAGAAATCAAGCACTCGGGGCTCCACGCACCAGAGGCAATATTCTGTAGTAGTGCCAGAACTGAACCAGAAATCGAGGTAACCGACTGGTCTCGTCATCAGGGAGCCTAACCAAATCAGTTACCCCAAGGGGAACTTTCTGAATAGGATACACGTATAACCAAAAGACATCCCAAGGCTCCGAGATCCCCATAGAAACAGATAGTCAAGAGCAAATGAAAAGACACGGACAACTTGCAGTAAGGGCTCAATACACCATATATGCATGTACACATACAATCCTAATGAAAAGACAAAGATGCATACATACCCCAACTCAGTGAGTGACGGTATGGCGAAACAGCAGCCAATTTTTACTCTAGTAGTTACGTCACTGTAGCAACACCACAGCGCCACACATGAAGTTTAAAAAAATATGAAAACAGAAACCCTATCCAAAACGTCTTTAAAATATACCTGAGTCTAAATGCCATTTTTTTTAAACTTTTAAATTGCCGAAATTATTATGGACCAGCATGTTCTACAATTTTTAAAGAGTAAGACTATAGATAGCATACACACGTTTGATTTTGAAAACCTTTTTACTAGTATTCCCCATAATAACTTAATGAATATCTGCTCAGAAATTCATGATGCCTATCTGGATGGTACTTTAATCTTAAAATGTGACTGAATTGATTTATGTAAATTTAATATTTTTGAAAACTACCTCTTTAATGGCATGCGTTTCTTTATACAGATAAAGGGTATCCCAATGGGTAATAGCTTTTCTAGTGCCTTTACAAACATTTTCTTGCATTCTTACGGAACTAAATTTCTTAACTCAAATAATGTTACCGGATTTAGGTATATTTATGACCTTATAAATTTTAACTGTAACGATTTGGAATTTCTTAGTCAAATCTACCCAAAGGAACTAACTTTAAACAGGACTAATGAAAATAATCATTTTGCGACTTATCTGGATATAAAAATTAAAATTCAAAATAGCGAATTAAAAATTGGGATTTATGATAAAAGGTTAGATTTTAACTTTGAGGTTATCACGTTTACCAATTTCCTTAGCAACTTGAACTATAAAATTTATTATAATATATTTTACTCACAACTACATAGAATAAAAAACATTTGTAATATCGCTGAAGATGTTTTGGAGGCATGTGGCATTTTCGAGGAAAACCTACGTAAGAACAATTTCTGTTATAATTTCGACAATTTAAAAGTTTTTAAAAATGGCATTTAGACTCAGGTATGTTTTAAAGACGTTTTGGATAGGGTTTCTATTTTCATAATTTTTAAACTTCATTGGAGTGTTGTGCTGTGGTGTTGCTACAGTGACGTAACTACTAGGGTAAAAATTTGCTGCTGTTTCGCCATTACCGTCACTCACTGAGTTAGGGTATGTATGAATCTTTGTCTTTTCATTAGGATTATATGTGTACTTGCATATATGGTGCGTTGAGCCCTTACTGCAAGTTGTCTGCGTCTTTTCATTTGCTCTTGACTATCTGTTTCTATGGGGATCTCGAGGCCTTGGGATGTCTTTTGGTTATACCTGCATCCTATTCAGAAAGTTCCCCTTGGGGTAACTGATTTGGTTAGGCTCCATGATGACGAAACCAGTCGGTTACCTCGATTTCTGGTTTAGTTCCGGCACTACTACAGAATATTGCTTCTGGTGCTTGGAGCTCTGAGTGCTTGATTTCTGTTTGTTTTTGTCTACATTCTTCTTATAATTATCTAGCTCTGTTAATTTTGTTTTAGTTATATTTGTTCTTTTCGTAAAGAATTTATAAAAAAGGCGCATGTAAGTTAATCTGTTTCTCTATAACGATTGACTTTTGCAAAGAAACGTTCCAAATCGATTTTATTTTAATTTTGTTCATATTTTGAATACAATACCCCAACGTTTACTTTAATAAAAAAAATCGTATTTTCCCAATTTCTGAAAAAAATTGCCATATTTCACGCACCTGTTAAAAAATAAGGTGATGCAGTTCAAAAATCTAAGTTTACACTTGTTCCTGTAGTACAGGTTTAACATTTGCAAAATAAAAAAACATTGAAAATAGAATTAAGTAATGCATCCTAGCTTTTTTTTTTTTTTTTATTTTTTTTTTCAAAACAAATATCAAACCTTAAATGTATTATTTCAATTTCTAACAGCTATCCGAGCAAAAGAAAAAATATCATCAAGAGTTTACTTACCTGTGAAACATTTTTATTAGTCAGCAATCACAAAATCGAGCATAAAAATTAGAGACAAAAAGCTTTGTTTTTCAGTTGTTGAGATGGACACGTTCAAAATTAATAGACTGCAAACTATCCCGATCCGTGTGTTTATAGGCTCAGGGCATAAACGATTATTTTCCTGCAACCTGACAAATACCGCCCGCACCGACGCGATGCCGGCAATGCTACGCGATTTGATGGGATGATGGGTTACAACGTGTTAAAACAAAAACGAACAATGTATTTCCCAGCTAGTTGCGACGTGAAGTAGCGTTTATAAAACCAATGTGGTTTTGTTTATTTAGAGTTATACTTGTAAAATGCATTTTTATCTCTAAGTAGTTACCTAGCATAATGATAATATTTTTGTATTGATTATTTTACTAATAAATTAGTTTTAAATTTTTTTTAACCGGGAGGCTGACTTGCCGCCCGTGTGCCCCGCACCCCTGGCACCCCCGGGTTGGAACGACCCTGATTATGGCTGCTTTCCTATAAACTTCAGAGGCCGCTGATTCATTATTCAAGACGAAAGTGCCTTTTATTGGTGTGTAACTCTGCCTTCACCCTATTTCCAATTGAGGTGAGAATAATGTTTTTAAAGGCAAAACAAAAATTAAAGCACCAAAAAGTGAAAATTCACGAAGCAAAAGTACTTTGAAAATTCAGTATGGAGAATAATACTTATGTTTTATTTCAAAGGTGTAAAAACCACTTTCTTCTTCAGAACCTACAAAGCAATAAATAGCGAGCAGCATCCAATATCCAGGGCGCATGTAAAGAGAAGTACACACAATATGTGTATAGCAATAAACATTTTTCGTTGTTTTTCCTATTGCATTTCCAATCCTGAGGCACCAATACTTTCTTTAATACTTATTTCTGAAGCACATGATATTAATGGGCTAGAGCATTGGTCGGCAACCTTGGAGTGCATATTTCAGAAATGCAGAAGTTCGGCGGGCACCGCTGGATTTAGAGGAGGTGGGGGAGGTTAATATTTAAACATGAAAATAATTTTTATACATAATTGAAATTTTAATTTAAACAACTAGGGGCTTCGCCCCTAGGCTTGCTACGCTCGCTCCTCTCTTATGGCTAATAGCGAGATACATAGGGGTGATTCTTGGGCAATGTAACAGCTTCCATCCATTTACTGTTGTCACCCTTATGCGAAGGGCTTTTCATCACTGTTGAATTATCAACTTTAAAATTCAATTAAAAATCTAAATTTTAAGATAGATACTTGAAATGTTGTTTATATGAATAAGAAAGCTTTCAGCTTTCAGATGATGTAAATATTTTCTTTTTAAGATAAAATCTCGAGGAGCATCGATATTACATCCACATATGGGACGATATTGCTTGAAAAACTGTGTTTCATTTTTTGATGAAAATATTAGTCTGTTTTAAAATATTTTTAAACAAATGAGGTCCAGTTTGACAGAGAAATGTCTGTAGTCTTAGATTGTAAAAAGATCAAAATTCTGCGATTATTTTTTGGTGAGTTATCGTAGTCTGAAGATGAAAAAGTCTATATTTTCCCACAAAACATAAAATAATTAAAAAAAACTTATAGTCAGATGAAGATGAGACATGTCTTACTTTGGTCCCCCCAGTTTTCTGCATCTATTGGTATCGCTCTCTACCCCATACCCCCAGCGGTTTCGGAGGAGATAGCGTGACAAGCTTTTGACAGCGGTTACGGCAGCGGGAGTTACTTTTTTTTAGAATAGAGAGAAACAACCTCAAAATTGATAACTAGTGCGATATTGGACATTGCAAATCTGCGGTCAACTGGTTGTAATGTGGCACATAAGTTGAATTCCCTGTTCTCAGACACTGGTCCACATGAGTGTCAGTGAGGCTTGATCGGTACTTTGATTTTAAGTATTTCATATTGGAAAAGAAGATTCACAAGCATTTGCTGACGCGCAAAGAGAGTTCAGTTTCAGAGCACATTTTCTCAACACTGGGAAGCTATTTCCATTCACTAAATTCCAGAATTTTTCTTCGTTATGATGTGATTTTAATTCAATGTTATTTCTTATATATTTATAATTTCCAATTATAAGTCCTCCTTATTGGAAACATGAAAATATGTTTCGATTTTATCAGTCACATCGTCCTCTGTATGAAAGGATTGATAGAAAGCGTCAAGAATGCCTCCAATTCGTAGAATTCTTCAAATCTGGTATTAAATTCTTCCAGTAAGGAATCCAAATGTTTGGCAAACTGAAAGGTTATAGCATTTCCATCGCTATAATTTTCTATCACCATTTATAAATTTGGGAAATGTGATGAATTATCTTTCGCCATATACGATTTCCAGAGCGCCAATTTAGCTTTATGCATTATTAGCAATTTAGCATTATTAGCTATGCATCATTAGCAATTTAGCATTATTAGCTATGCATCATTAGCAATTTAGCGTTATTAGCTATGCATCATTAGCAATTATGCATTATTAGCAATTTAGCAATTATGCATTTATCGTACTTATCAATCACAGAAGTAAGGGGAGAGCGACGCTGTCGGGAGATCAGGCTGGTCAGTTTTTAATTTTTACGGTTTTTTGATTTAAAAAAAAAATTTTTTTTTACTAAAATTATTCATTACAACTACGAGGGTTTGTTGTTCAAATATCTAAAATTTTTAGATATTTGAAACGCGGGCACTCTAAAATTGCTTCGCGGGAACTTCGTGTTGCCGACACCTGGACTAGAGTATCGTCTCTATAGAACGAACTCCCTTTTAATCAGTTCTTCTACTTAACGAAATTTTCTACAGAAACTTGACTTTGTATGACAGCTACACCCAAAATAATTCCCGTTTCATACAAAAAGTCTATAATACGAAGTTTTTAGGGATATAATAGCATTCGATATATTTCAACAAGAATACATTTTCCAGAAATTGTTATAGAAAAAATTTTCCGAATCTTAGAAGTAATGTTAAAATTTTTATGAACAAAATGCTTTTTAAAAAGAAGCATGTAAAGAGAAGGGTTTCGATTTTTTTTTCCAGTTTAAGAATATGTATGGTTTGCGAAGCATCTGTATATATATATATGTATATATATATATATATATATATATATATATATATATATATATATATATATATATATATATATATATATATATATATATATATATATATATATATATATATATATGTGTGTGTGTGTGTGTGTGTGTGTGTGTCAGACTTAGCTCTCATTCCCATTTATTATAATTGTAGTCCGATTCTAGTTTAGGATGTTACTCCCTTTAAATCCAATGATGCAGTCGATGGTGGTGCGGTGGCTAGGAAATTACATAGAATCATGCCAGTAGTGGCATGATTCATCTCTCAACAATAGGAAGACAAATCCAGTACTATT
This sequence comes from Dolomedes plantarius, assembly GCA_907164885.2. Classification (NCBI taxonomy): domain Eukaryota; kingdom Metazoa; phylum Arthropoda; class Arachnida; order Araneae; family Dolomedidae; genus Dolomedes; species Dolomedes plantarius. The sequence goes on along the minus strand of OU015490.1, from coordinate 202,840,421 downwards.
TAATAATATTTATTAGATCTTCTCAAGACTCTCAGCTCCATAATTAAAATTAATACTTTACCCTAAAACTTAAATTCCAACAATCTAAATTTCCTATTCCATTAAAACTGTTCCGCCTCGAACCCTACATTGTCACTGACGTTTTTCCTCAAGCTGTTTTTCTCCCCAGAAAGCTTCTAGAATATTGTATGACGTATGCACCCAAAGTTAGGCTAGGGCTGAGTTTTACTGTCAATCAATCCGATTCTATTAATAGTTTAACGACCTTCAAATCGCTTCTTCCCTATTTCCGTGCGCTTAAACTGTGAAATGTCTGGCGTTAAAATGTTTTAACTCCCATTTCTTCTAGAAAACACCCCCCTTTTAAGCCCCCCCCCACGGTTTTCTCCCATAATAAATCCTTACACACACACACATATATATATATATGTGTGTGTGTGTGTGTGTGCGCGTGTGTGTGTGTGTGTGTGTGTGTGTGTGCGTGTGTGTGTGTGTGTGTGACTGTGTGTGTGTATGTAACCAACTGGTTTAAACAGGGCATCATTACTTAAAAACTTTCATATGTGTAGCCCCACAAACTGTGTACCATCAATAACTGGTTCCCCAAAACTCTCATGATGCCCTAACAGCGTAAAGTGGCCTTGCAAGCAGCCGCCGGGATCGTAAGAAGCAATCCCTAAAACTCTCTCCGACTCCGTGTACGGAAACAAATACTAGAGTTAATGCCGACGTGCCGACACCCTCTGAACTCTGCTCGCTGAGAAAAGATGTTTAGCAGTCGATCCAATGATTCCGAACTGGTAGCAGCATATTTTGGTGTGTGCCTGTATGATTCTTATAATTGTGTAATTCTGTAAATAATTGCTATGTTTTCATTAAATTAGTTAAAATGTCACTTAGGGTTTCATTTTTTTAATGTCGGGATCAAGTTTACTTTCTCCCTGAAGTCAACAGGTCTCGGTTATTATGTGACCGTTCCGGCGAATGGCCATATATATATATATATATATCCAACACCATGTCGTCTACTGCTGGTTTCACCGTCATTCATCCACTTTGCATAAGTACTAACAACTGTAGGTCGCGAACAACCCACGAGTCGTGCAGTTTCGGAAATACTTGTTCCGAGCCTTTGAGCCATTACAATCTGCCTCTATCAAAGTCGCTTAGATCCGCAGCCTTTCCCATCACACACAGAAGTAAGTGAAAGAATCATTCTTCAGACTCTCCAGCAGCAGTTAAATACCATTTCCACCTGATCACGTGCCTTCCACGTCATCCAGGAGAATTCATTGCAAAATGTAGGGGTGGTCATAATGTTTTGGCTCTTGAGTGTACCTTTAAAAAAAACAGTAATCCAGACAGTGGTTACAATGATCACAATTACATTCTTTTTAAAAAAAAACTACGAATATCTTGCTGAATAGCCAGTTTTGCGGAAAGTTCATCAAATAAATGTTCGCATTTATTCAGTCCACTAAAAACTTCATCAGGGACATTTTCCACGAATTGAAGTCCACGACGTATTGTTTCAAACGCCAAAAATTGGGAGATTTTATTCTAAAGTGGAATAAAATCTCCCAATATGTCTTGAAAAAAAATGTTGATATATGCAGATTTTTTCGATATATAGAAACAGTTTTTCGATGTAATGAAAATGGATATTTGCTAAGAGTTCGATATATAGAAAATTTCGATATGAGGAAGTTCGATTTATGGAGGTTCGACTGTATATATCTTAAGCGGAAACACTTGTCGTCAAACATTCGCCTATAAATACTAAGCAGCAGTTTACCGACCATTTTATTATAGGGGCACCATATAGGCGGTTAACATTACCCCTATGAACGGACGACACAAACGGAGACACTTTTCGTGGCACGATGCTGGGATTCAATCCGAGCACTCTCCGCACCGAAAACCAGCACTCTGTACCACAGGACCGTCACAAGCCCTTGTATAATGTTTAAAACTTCAGAAAAATCTATTATTATTATTACAAGTTTCTGTTTCCTTTATGTATTTTATCAGTAAACTATTCTTTTCATTCTCTATGCATGTTTAAGAGATATATACATATAATTCATATTATATGATGCGAAATGTTCTTCATTTGATCAATTTTGTTTTGTTTCACTTATGCATACATTTTCTTGATTTCTTGGGTTTCGTTACTCTAGTAATAGTAGTTAAGTCCTGTTTTTCCATCTTTTTCATATAACTACATTAAGGTTTCATGTTAACATCTGTTCAGTGAAATGGTAGGGAACGACTGTTTTTCTAAGTGATACTTGCCAATTACAATTATTTAAATCATCCTTATAGTGTTCAGGCAGCGAGCCAGTGATTTGAACGTCTCTGGTTCGATGCCGGTCTCTAACAAAATCCACCGCCGTGTACACTAATGGCGGCCGGTGCACGAAAAAAGCTGTCGTGGCTGCCTCCAAGTCCTCCAAGTTCTCAAATTTACCTCTGGAGGTGCGAGGTGAAGTGTTCCGGTCTCGTCACTTGACTCGGTTCAAAATTACGGGACCAGTCCTTTAGCCAAGTCGGACTCCGACCTTAGTGGTGCTATTAAAAACCGGAGCCGCACCACTTCACCCAATGGCCGTTATGGACTTGAACTGACAATATACGGTCGGTCACAACACAACATAACACATCTATTTTAATCCAGCGGAAATCTTTTTTCAATTACCTCGACTGATTTAAGTTCGTATGAACTCTGGGTTCTACTGATGGCTAGAAACAACAGCCATTTTGCAGTACTCAGCCTCTCAATTTCTGAAAATATAGTTTCTTTTTTTCTTTAGAAAAAAAGGTCTCCATTTGAAGGAATTTTTTTCCCCATGCCGTGGCTGTAGGGGAAAATGTCTGTATATGTCTGTATCCATGCTTAAGTTTACTGTCGCTAACGTTTTTTTTCTACATCTATTTTAATCTAGTGGAAATCTTTCTCAACTACCTCGACTGATTTAAATTCGTATGAACTTTGGTTTCCACTGACGGCTAGAAACAGCCATACTCATGTTTGCTACGTTACGCGGGCCGCAACATAGTATATACCTCATAATATAGTAACGTAAAGATTAAAACAAAAATGGATTCAAAAGCTCGTTTAAAAGCGGGTGTGAATTTTTACGTTTGACAAACTTTTGACTATTTTAGAAAAATCGGTTTTTTACTTGTTGCATTCTATTCTCAATACTTCATGGAGTTAAGAAGCAGTCAGCCGATTTCTGTATACATTCGTCGCATATTTCATTTAGGGATGCGACATCGATGTCGATGTTTTGATAAAAACATCGATGTTTTAAACATCGATTTATTGAAGCCGATTTTTTTAACATCGATATTTTGTGCTCGATGTTTTACGTTGTCTTGATTTTTTTTTAATGAAAATGTACCATAATATAAAAAAATTAACCACGTAGCATAATTTTCCCTCTCAGTAAATGTAAGTCTGAATTCTGAAAAGGACGAATACAAAAGGGGGAACGATTCCCTATCAACGAGACAAATGGCAATCAACAACCAATGAATAATAATTATATGCCCCAATAGCCCCAATAATTGTTATTTACAGTAAAGAAAATAAGCTTGTTCAGTTTTCCCCCATACGCTGGTTTTGCATCAGTACTTCAAATTGGTGTAAATGTATGTAATTTTCTTTTGTATTATTTAATTTGAAAATAAAAGATTTGTTCATAAATTGTTCTTATTATGTATTTTTTATATTAAACTCTGTTGAACCAAACTCAAAAATTCTTTTAAATGACTTTTCTTTATAGTCTCTTGATATGAAACCAATCCCTTTGTCTTGTGTTACAGTCATGAACTTCAGAATTTTTTTTATTCTAAATTATTTAAGCGACCTGGAAGTAAATGTTCTCCAATTTAAATAAGAAAACATCAAGGATTTTTTTATAGCAATAATTTTTTCCTCAATTTTCTGGCAAAAGTAATAAAATGTATAATGGAAATTCTGTGATATGCGCTGACTCTAGCAACCAAGTTTTTGTCATTTGTGTCAGCCCAATCAGAGAGTAAAATTCACCACCACCACCCCACGACTAACCGAAGTAACAATAATGTTAGAGGTTACTAAACTAGTTTTAAAAATAATTACAAGATAAAAAAAAACTTTTTATATACCATGTTTTTAAATTTTCTGTTGAATCATATAAACTTGACAATTCTATGTATCAATAAATACTTTTTAAAAAAATTTTTGATGAATTATCCCATCAACTTGAAAGAAAATGAAGTTAATTGGAAGCTAACTTGCGTTTAACTTTTCGTTCCCGTACAGCCCGATAGATGGCTGCACCAGTCTACAAAACAAAATTAACTGAAAATAACTGAAAATTAATTTAATTCTGCTTAAAGATGGCTAAAAGTATTAAAATAATGCATTATCATCGTGGTCTGAGCTATTCTAGAAGTTTCAAATGTCTAGCTAGTCGGGAAGTTAGTTAAAAATCGATTGCAAGATTTGAACTGGACAAACACACAAACACAGAAACAAGCAAGAAAGCAAATTAATAAAAACATGTAAATAATGGAAGTTCAAAATCATCGATATTTAAAAACATCGATGGTTTTTGGGCGATGTTTTATTAGCATCGATGTTTTAATATTGAATATCGATGTTTCAAAACATCGATGTTTGGTTGTCGATGTCGCATCCCTAATTTCATTTTGGAATTGATTTGGTTTGGTTTAGGTACTGGTTTAGAGCGCAGTGGTCAATTTTTTTGCTACACGTGGCTTATTAGACCTACTGCTTAAACCCGATTCCGAACAACTACAAACGTCCATGCAAAGAATGGGACTTGAACCCACACACTCCTATTTTGGAATTTGATTCACAAAGATACGTTTATGTCAACAACGTGAGCAGCAGGTGGCACATTTTTGTGCAGTTTTGAATTTTTCAGGCATTTATTTCCAAAAGAACTTGCCCGATAATGAGTGTGAGTGACTCGGGCCGCACATAAAAGCTTAGTGGGTCGCAGTTTGAGTACCCTTGGATAGAAACAACAGCCATTTTTCAATACTTAACCTTCTCAATTTCTGAAAATACAGTGTTTCTTTTTTTCTTTAAAAAAAAAAAGTTTCCATTTAATGATTTCTTTTTTCTCATGCCGTGGCTGTAGGGAAAAATGTCTGCATCCGTGCTGAAGTTTACTCTCGCTAACGTTTTTTCCCTTTTATTCTTTTCCTCGGTAATAATTGGGTGCTTGGCTGAAACGGTCGGCAGCCGCACTCTGTGATCATCGATTTTTTTTCCGAATAGGAGGGGGTTTACACATATATATTCAACTTATCTCATTTCTTGTTCTAGCGTGGATGTATACGCAGAGGCTGAAGAAAATGTGGTCTTCTTGTTTGTTTTGTTGAGGGTGCCCCATTAGTGTGTCGTTGCGGAAACTAGATAAGCAAGGCGGTTCCTTTTTCTTCCAAAGTGGTTAAAAATAGGAATTTAAGAGAATAGCATGTTTCATTCACTACGGTGTTCTCTTAGAGAGATCATTTCGGACTCGTTTATCTTTTATTGGAAGAAAAGAGAACGTGGGAACCGAGAACAGACAAATGACCTCTTGCAGTATGTACAGTAGAGTGCTTATGGATTTATCGCTGATTTCGGAAATTTATATAGGAAACCAGGCCCTGATTTTCTATTAGGCCCGGGTCTAGGGGCCCCCACAAAAATGTTTATTTTAAAAGCAAAAATCCCAATTCAATTTTTTATATATATCTTTTCAAATTTGATTGATTGGTTCATCATATGTATAGTTATATGTATAGTTCATCATATGTATGTTATAGTGTATATAAGGGATTAATAGGTTTTTCTGGTTGCATTGTACTGGTGTTTTAATAATGAAGTTAATATGTTGTATTGCTTTTTGTTATTTGATAATGTTCTAGGGTTCTACGCTTCAAATAGAAAATTCTTGGTAAAATGGTACTTTCACAATGATTCATGATAATTTTTTTTGTGTGTCAATTTTGAAAATGTTACGCCCACATCAGTGTTAGGGGGCCCCCGTCCCGAGTTGTGCCTATAGTCAAGAATTTTCTAAATCGGGCCCTGTAGGGAACTGAATCAAGAGATGGGAAATCCTTTTTATAAGGACTATCGTGATTAATGCAAATGCATCACCCAAGACAAAACTTGTGAGCCTTTTTGTTCGGAAAGAAATAAAAAAATTTCATGGTGCAAGGATATTTTCAATTTGTATTACAGGTGCAGGACAAAATATTTGTGTCATTTTATCAGACCTAATAAATTTTGAAAAAGGGAAAATGGTGCCTGTCGAGTTGAAAGATCGATTGGCTAAAACAGCCGATTTATTCGATGTATCTTGTAGCACAGGCCATGTCAGCATGCAAAGTAAATGGTAAAGCGCTTGCTGATATTCACAAGAGAAGAAAGAACAAAGAAAATAATAAAGGCAAAAGAGCATGAATTTGTGACGTTAAGTAATACAAAAACGGCTGCAAAAGAGACTGCAAAGTTGAATTTACAACTACAGAATCATGTTTTTCTACCAAAACTTCATAACGGACTATTGATGGCAAGCAACTGAAATCACAGAGACAAATTCAATGTTGCAAGGGGCTCGTATACTGAAATACTAATGCCTGGAAACGCACAATTTCATTCGACGAATCTACTTTCCTATTGTTCCCCCAAACAAAAAGTGCAAAGAACATCTATTAAAATGTTAACGACCACGAAAAAGGCTGAAATGTCTGTCGTATCGAGGTTTTTTCCCAAGCTCTATTGTCAGGTAAAATGACACTATAATTGCAAAGGAATATGAAGAAATTTTGGCTGACCAGGTTTATCCAAGATTGCAAAATTTGTTCTTGAAAGAGATGGTATTTTCAAGGATTATAACGTCACTATTTACGGAATTAGAATTTTGGTTGGTTGGCTGGTTGAGAGCGCGAGACGCTCATTGTTTGCTACACGTAGGCTAATTAGACTGGAACCTACTGCTTAAAGCCGATTCCGAACCGAACGACTACAAACATCCATGCCAATAGTGGAACTCTAACACACAGACTCTGGTACCGAATAATAGCTCTCTAGCTATTCGGTCATCAGGCGAAATAGAATTATGAAGTCGTTGCTTTCAGATCCTAAAGACGAACTTAAAGGTCCTTCCTTGACCACACAGAAACGAGATCTAAACATTGTCTTGCTTTTGTTAACTTTTTAGAAACACAGTGAAAGCCAACTTCCTCCAGCATAGTGTTTCCCAACCTTTTTTGTGCCATGCCCCACCTAAGCCTTTCTAAAATTCCTATGCCCCCCCCCCCCCCCCTATGTAACATATACATAATTTTTAATATTAAAAAATTGAATTGTTCACTTAAGAAACTTAAATGATAGGTTTTAGGAAGAAATCACTAGGAAATTGTTAACGAAACACAGTAAGTAAATTTTCAAAACATATAATGAAAAACTGAAATTCAAATTCAAAATAATTTTAATAAAGATTTTTCTATATTAATTTATTATTTTAATTTAGTGAGATCCTTGCGCTTGATGCTTGCTGCACAGAGATTTTATGTTAGGTTCCAATTTGGTTAGCTTCAGTCTCAAGTCTCCCCGTTGTGTTATATCCAGCCGATTTCTTTTTTTTTTACCAGTAAATCATTTACAGCACTAAATCCACATTCAGCTAAATATGAAGATGGAAACGCAAACAATAGTTTTCTTGCACATTTGGTTGAATTTGAGTATTTGGTTTCTGTTTCCTCACAAAGCCATGCCATCGCTCCTTTTATATTAAATAAAGTTTTAACTGACTCATCATTTTGCATTGCTGCGAGTTCTTCTTGATACTGCATATTTGATATATCAGACAAATCCACTAACATTGGCTGCATCATCCATGTTGGAAAATCAATTTGTTTTAAATCAGAAAATCTTTCTTTTAAATCAGCCGATAGAATTTTCAGATGATCGACAGTAACAAGTATAGCGGTATCAGTTACTTCACATTTTTGGAGCCAATGAAACTGTTCGAAGTTTTTGTTGTTAATATATTTCTGACATAACTCAATAAGGGTAATGAAACCAAATATCTTCGCTTTTACATCTACAAGAGTTTTATTTGTTCCTTGAAGTTGCTTATTTAATATATTTAGTTTTTCAAAGCTATCGGCTAAATAACTCACAAATGCTTTACCATCGACTGTTAACAGATACTTCATTTCAGGTTTGTCGCTTAAAAAATCACTAAGAGTATCAAACAGTTCCATAAATCTTTTCAAGCAGTTCCCTTTAGAGAGCCATCTTACTCCAGTGTGAAGTAAAAGTCTCACGTGGTCTGCATTTTGTTCTTCACAAAATAGCTTGAAGAGACGCTCACATTTGGCATTAGCTTTAATAGCATTGATGCACTTTATTACTGAATGTAGTACTTTAATTACTGAATGAGTCCTTCTTGGATTGTTTCACTTCTGAGAAATTCATTCCAACAAAAGTGCTCATTGTGCGGGTTCCAATTTCCAAGGCCTGGTAGCAGTTGACGTTACTTGTTCTAATTACTCCCGTTGAAAGTGACATCAAACAATTACGTTCAGCAAAAGGCGGGTGATCAGCCAACCATTGAGCAAGCTTCCTTCTGTCTAGATCATCTCTGGTTATGCGTGATGCTCGAAACTCAACATGTTGTTCTCCTCTTGCAGTATGGACGCCACAAAACATCTCAAGTGAACCACATATTGCTGTAGCTGTGCGTGCTCCCCCAACCCATTTCGCCAACACCGAATCACTAAAGCCACACCGTGTTAATTCTCCTTCACTCTTCATGTCACACATGAGTGTCACCTCAATTGCCATGTCACACCACACACTAGCCATTGGTGTTCCAGTTCTGTTGACAGTGAAGTATCCACGATCTATAAAATCCTGTTTAAGTTGAAGGTGGCGAGTTGTTAGTCCCAGCATGTCTTGTACATATAGGTGAGTACACTTTGCATAATGAAAATGCCCGCTGGCATGGAAGTAAGGTATCATCATTTGGGCGCATGTCATATGATCTTCCCAGTTGCGCTGTGCTGCAATGAATTTTTTCATCAACACCACCATTTCAAAGTACTGGACCCACAAAGCTGCTGTTGGCCCATTAGCTTTGAGACGTGACAATTCGTTGCTCAATTTCCACTGAATGCTGGCAAGGGAGGTATTTGTGGAAATATGATGTGGAGTAATTTCTACTGAGGTCTGAAGCAACTGAACTACTTATTCTTTTTCATATGGTGTGATATATAAGTTTTCCAAAATGATCTGAGCTAAAGTGACACTTTTATACATTTTTGTTTGTTTTCTTACTTCCTCCTTTGTACTACAAGTCTTGTTCTGTATATTATGAGATATACATTATACGTACAGGTAAACTTAATTTATTATTTATATGGGTTATGAATACTGTACGTATCTAATTAAGTAGCATGCAAAGTGATTAAGAGAGTTACAGACCTTGGAAACAAAACTTGACTGACGAGCATTTTACTAACAAAATGTTGAAAAGTACCCCAAAACTTCAAAACGCTCAATTTACCTGGTGAAGATAAATTAGCATAACTATATACATTTTTGAAGGAATCTTTCGCTCTACAACTTTCTCTAAAACGAGTTTTCTGAGAAATGGAAGGGGAAAGAGTTAGAAGAGGAAGTTTGGCGACATACCTGAACCGGTACCACTTTTTTTGAAAAATTTTCATATTCAATGGTTCATATCTCAAAAACGGTAACACTTGGGTACAAATATGGAAATACCATTTGGAAGGGAATTTTATAAGCTTTAATTTTTGAATTTGACAATTTCCTGTGCGATGCACCGTTTTCGAGATAAACGCCAAAAACTGTAAAAAAGTGACCTTTGGACCACCCCACCCCCCACGGCGCCTGAAATCGAGGGGACTTTATTAGGCGTTGTTCGGGGGATCAACCCCTACACATTCCTGAAAAAATCTCAATCCCTTCATTTAATGCGAAATGAAAACCTAATTTGACTGGACTATAACCCCCCCCCCCCCCTTTGAAAATTTCTGCATAAGCTGTTGCTGCGTGGGCCCCACGTTGGGAAACACCGCTCCAGCATCTCTCATGATCCAGAGTGCCTTCTGCATGAGGGAAATGTGTAATATTTATTTACCACTTTCATGATATTTATGTAAAATTCCATTCTTTAGGAAATTTAATCCGTAATACATGGCAAAGGTGGTCCTACGCCCTATTTTAATTAATGACGGTTTTCTTAATAAGCTGAAAAGTGTTTCCATTATTTTGTATACCATTTATATTTCTTTCTTTCATTATGAAGAGTTTGTCTCTATGAGAAGTTCTATTTCCGTGATACCTTTTTCATTGCTTTCGGACATCAAAATCTGCAATTACAACTATGTAGTATTTTCGCGTTTCTCTGCGAAACTACTGCACCATGTTTCCCAAAGTTTTCACAGAGCAAGATCAGGTTTATCCAATGTATCAGATTCACTCCTATTCACACCAAGCCTCTGTTGAGTTTTAAATTTTGAATTCCGATTGTATAAGAGCCTGAAAAAAAGTTTTCTTCATAAACACACCTAAAAAGGTTGCCGCAACCGTCTGACGGAACCGGGATTCGAACCAGGATATTTAAACCTCGAGTCGTAATCTGCAGACTGAAGTATCACGGGCTATCCCTTAAAACAATTTTGAAAATTATGATTTTTTCACGGATAATGGAAACCGGGTTTTGGACACTTTTTGATATTTTTATAGATCCAATTTAAGACAAAAATTAATAACAATAAAAGACTTACAAACAGGGAGCAAAACTTGCTTAAAATTTCACAACTAATCACTGAAAAAGAATCTAAAGGAAAAATGGTTTTTAAGGTTTTACTATTGTAAAGTTGGACATTAGTTTTACTATTGTGAAGAATTTAAATGAAGTCAGAGTAGAACATTTGTGGCAACACAAAAGAAATTTTAAAAAATATAAAAAGTCTTTGAAAACAGAAATTCTATTTTGATTACTAAATATATCGTGGCAGATGCTCCCTCAAATTAAGTTGAGTTGAGTCTTTCCTCTTTTTAACTTCTTCACTCCAAGCTCAGAAATAGATTAGAAAAATCAAATAGGTTTGTTTCTATTTACAAAAAAGTCAATTCAGAAGCTTGCAATATCATATTTGGAAGAAAAAAAAAAGGATGTTATTTCAATTATTCTTTGAAGTTAGAGAATTCCTATGTGAAATACAATTGTAGGTGAAAGTACTCCTTTTTTACCAAGTTTTTATTAACTCGCTTTCTTGTTTGTGTGTGCTTGTCCAGTACAAATCTTGTAATCGATTTTTAACTAACTTCTCGACTAGCTAGACATTTTAAACTTTTAGAATAACTCACAACACGATGACAATGCATTATTTTAATACTTTTAGCCATCTTTAAGCAGAGTTCAATTCTTTTTCAGATAATTGTGTTTTGTAGACTGGTGCAGCCATCTATCGGCCGGGACGGGAGCGAAAAGTTAAACGCAGGTTAACTTCCAATTAACTTCATTTTCTTTCAAGTTGATGGGATAATTCATCAAAAAAATTTTAAAAAGGTATTTATTAATACATAGAATTGTCAAGTTTATATGATTCAACAGAAAATTTAAAAACATGGTATATAAAAAGTTCTTTTTATCTTGTAATTATTATTATTTTGTGTTCATTTTTTAGTGAGGTATGGCTAAAATTTTACAGTTTGTACATTAAACACATCTAAAATACCAATTACCCAGACCCATCCACCTAAAAAATGTTTTCCTGTTTGAAAAAAAAAATTCATCACAAAATATAATACAGAATACCTTTGTAGTTTGTCATGTGTTTTATACCAATAGAAATTGGGCATCTGACATCATAGTGTCATTGTGCAGGTATAACAGATCTTTTGATTCTATAAAAATGAAGTGCGCCTGTGCAACAGCCATCAAAGCAAAGTATTTTTTAAATACATGTGCATTGTTTAACTCAGGGGTAGGCAAATAGCGGCCTGCGGACCACATGCAGCCCACTAAAGATTTTTTTGTGGCTCGCCAAGACACCCAGAAAACTGCCAATATTTTATTTAATTTATATTTATTGATTTTTATTACAATACAATTATTTATTATTATGATACAATTTATATCTTTTCTGAAATGCAAAGTTAAGTAATAAATGCAATAATTTTAAAAGGTACAGCCCTCCGCTTTCACAAAGTGGCCCCCCGGGCCAAAACAATTGCCCTCTCCTGGTTTAACTAATGCAGTTCTGTAATTTAAATCAGTTGCTTGAAAGTTATCAATCATTATTACACAATGAAACCTTATAAAGGAGCTAAAAATAACCAGTCTTAAAAAAAGAAAGGAAAAAATTAGTATGTGATATACATAGTAAATTGATTAGCTAAGTTTAATTGACTTATGAAAGTATTGAACAGCTATTTTCCCCAAAAAATTGTATCTTGTATTATACTCAGATAACTGAGCAAATATGAACATCCATGAAAATTTGATAACATAAATGGTACTAGCATAGGACATTGTTTTATTCTGAAAACATAAATTTTGTGACAAATTTAAATCCAATGGTAAATTATTGAATCAATCACCTCTTCATTTCAGTAGCCCTGGATGTATACAGTATATAGATGAATAATGAACAAGTTTTCACTATATATTTGCATTGTTATTGTGTTGTTGAATAGAAGAAAAAAATTAAAGCAGTTCCTCTAATAAAACATTGAAATTCAAAGAGTATATTACCTGACAGGATTATTACTTAATATCACTTGCAAGACACTAACAATCCATTAAAAAATTATAACTTTTGTTACCTGTTTCCCTTTCCCTGTTCATGACTTCGCAATGGATAAATTTTTTATGATTATATACAGTGCTTTTTTCGCAAACAAAAAAAAAGTTTTGGAACTCGCCATATTATTATGCCTAAAATTATGTTAAAGTAAAACAACTTGAATTTTTTTATTAGAAAATTAGTAACTTCATTATGCTTTATTAGATCCTTATGACTTACTTTTTTTCTTTATAAATAGTTCATTTATAATAAATCCCAAAGTTTCTCCAAAATCTTGTCCACAATTTTTTTATTTCACTGATTGCTGTTGGTATCTACAGCTGAATGATGTTTTCAGAGCAAGCATGATTCAACACATTTTGTGGGGTCGAAACACGCAAGAGGTTAATAAATAATAGTGCTGAAATAGTTTTCATCAACAAAGAAGCTCTAGTTGGGCTAACAATCAAATTTATTTGTGAAAATCCTGACTCACGTTCGGTAGAAGATACTGGAATCGTTGACATTATATACAATTTTTAAAAGGAATAGCTTTTCTGACACTATTTTTTCTCTTAAAATGAACATGAATAATTTCTCTCTCATTCAATTTAAATTTAGTAGACAGTTCTAGCATTTCATTCTTTCCAAATGTTAGCTGCAAAGCAATATCATTAGGCCATAATTTAATATCAAGTATTTTACCCACCCATACTAAATCAGAAGTTTTACTATAAAGCAACCTATTTTCCAATGATTTTTTCAAAGTTTTGCTGCACTGTCACATGTAATACTTACTAAATTATCAATTACAAAATATTATTCCTTGTGTCTTAAGACATTCATAAAGGGAATTAAAAATACCCTCTGCTGTTACACTAAATCAAGATATAAGTTTACCACAGATTTTGTTCCACTGTCATGGATACAACAACGAATATATACAATTAAAGTGGATTTCTTACTCAATGTAGTGATTTCATCTATCACCAATATTTTACTATCTGAGGCAATGATTTTCTAAATTATATACTTTTCTTCATTTGCTCACTGATGTGGTTTGCAGTATTAATACATGCGTTTGTTCAGAACAAAATTTTACCCTTATCAACTCATTTAATTCCTGCAAATTGATTTCTGCTTCAAAATGTTGAAATGACTGATATTCTTTCATGGCTTTAAAAGCTGTGTGAAATTTTTTTCCAGTTATTACTTTTTCATGATATAAATTTTTTAACTAATTTCCAGACATTTAAAATTTTTTAACTAATTGCCAAGCTTCTCGCCTTCTGGCAGTAATTTTATTACAGCTTTATGTCCAGCAGATTCCCCATGATTAGAAATTCTCTTTTGTAGAGACAAGAGATGATGTTTGTGGTTATCACCATAGTATGTAATTCCACTATTTGCCCATTCTTTAGAAACCTTCGTTCCCTTTTTTTTAAAATTTATTTATTCTTAAAGTACCAATTTTATAAATAAGTGTACATCCAAGTTTATGATTTCTACTATTAAGCCAATCATAATTTTTTGCTCAATACTCCAACAACTAGGCTAATTCTTATTGGGATGACCAGTTTCTTCTGCTAAAGCTTAAATTTTTCAAGGAAGTGTAAGGTTTTCATCACCTACTCCTTCACTAGTTCTCTTTTCAGGTGCAAAAAATTAAAAAAAAAACTTTTTCATATTTTTATGTTAGGGTTTAAATTTAAAAACATTATAATGGTAAACAAATTTGTCCATCGAAACTTCAAAATTCCTTCATCTTTGTCAGTACCAAGCCAATAATTTTACAGTATTACCATTTAGGTATGATATAATTGTGAATAGCATCCATCTCAATACAGACAAATAAATTTTGAAATTTCAATTGACAAAAGAAAGCTGTGCTAAAAATTAGTTGAAGTATTTCATCTATTTAACATTTTAGATTTTAGCATAATTTTATTGAACAAAATAGCAAAACTAGCAGTTTTAAATATAAAAATGTTCCAGAACTGCATTCCATTATAAAAACAGCCAGAACTGATTATATACCTCCACTTTACATGTATACCCATATAGAGTTGATTCACGCTGAAATATTATAGAATTTCCTTATATTATAACCCCCTATCTATTTTTTATGCATAAGAAAGAAATATTGAAAGATTAGATATAAAACTATATGACATCCCCTGGCTAACCATCCCCAATTCGCAGATCACTCCTCTCTATATCTATTAAATTTTTATGCATATAAAAGAAATAGTGAAATATTATTGAAAAAACTAAACTTTATATAAATAATTAGATTTGATTACATATACTGAATAGATTAGTTCTGAAGCATTTCCCTACATTTATATATATAATGGTGACTGACAAAAGAGGAATAAATGAATGAAATACATTCTATCCTATATGTTTGAGTGATTGTTCATCTTAGATATTATATACCTACTAGTTGGTACCCGTCAAAACATGATGGCTGTATAGTAAATAACCCCCGAATTCAATGTAACGTTTTAGCTCTTTAGCTAGTTAGCTCTTTAGCCGATTCCGTATTCAAATGCCCAAAAAGAGCGAAATATCCGGTCGCCTGTTAGCTAACGCTTGCTAGGTGGTTTCTCTGGTGGTGTTTTTGTTTTGATTAAGGTTTCGACTGGTTTCTACTGTTTTGAAGTTAGTAATTAACTTTTTCTTGTATTTTTGAATATTCCAAATTATATTTATTTAGCAGTTACGTAAAATACGTTATAAATAAGCAAATTATCTTTTGTTAATTAGATTAATCTTTTGTTACGAGCACTTTAAAAAAATTTCATGTTTACCGTTATGTATAATGATTTAGAAATTTACACTAGACATTATGGTATTAGTGATTAGTTTAATGATTTGAGAATTTCTGTAGCTTTAACCGCTTTCGCTTGTGTTGTAAAATGGACGAGTTATATACAGTTCGCACACACAAACGAAATATAGATTTTAACTATCAAACATTTGATCTCTTCTCAGTTTAGATATCCGTAGTGAAAGAGCACAGAAGAATTTTAGAAAATACGTTTAATTAATCATTCTTCGTGCTAAAGAATGAGAATTGTATCAATCACCAGAAACTTAGTAATAACACTACAAAATATTTGTATCTAAGCTGGAAAGCAGTTTAAAAATTTATAATCCTCTTCCCAGACAAATTACAAGCTTCAAGCCCAATGCCTGTTCCCTGGAAATTAAATTTTGATGTATATAAAATGGGTTGTTCTTCCTGGCTGTTGCTCTTTTTTAATAAAAACCATAGTGAATATTGATTTGTCCCATTTATTACTCTTTTACATAAAATGAACAATTTTATCTAGTATGTCTGTGAAGAAACTGCTCTCCCATGTGTGCAATAATTGTTTTATTGTGTTAAATTTTGTCAGTGTGTAATTGAATGCTTACCTACAAGAAACTTTTTTTTCAATCTAAAAAAAAGTACAGCTATAATATGTCTTTAAGTATGATTTTCATGAGCACAACATTAATTTCTGTTTGTTTCAATTTTATAAAATGTGGTTAATTCCAGTTTCCAGGACTTTACTTTTTTTCTTCTTTTTTAATATGTAAACAAAATTTAAGTGTTAGAAAAAGTCATGCCTTTTCAAAAGCAGTTACTAATGTTAAATTTTACAATGCACAAGCTGATTCCTGACCTGATATAATGTTCTATTAAAAATTAATCAAACTATAACTAAAATCAAATTTGGCTTAGCTATGGGTCTTGAAATTTCAGCC
The DNA here is from genome assembly GCA_907164885.2 of Dolomedes plantarius. NCBI lineage: Eukaryota > Metazoa > Arthropoda > Arachnida > Araneae > Dolomedidae > Dolomedes > Dolomedes plantarius. Next base: position 202,823,825 of record OU015490.1, on the reverse strand, counting down.
AGGACTATGAAATTTGGTACAAACCATGTTTCTGTAACTGTTATATTTATAATGTGATTCAATCAACTGCTTGTTGATTGTTCTCTGTGTGTTTCTTCAGAAAATTCTAAAATATTTGTGAAATTGTATTTTTTTTCTGCATAACTGCAAAATTTAAGGTAACTTAAAATTTTAAATTTTTATCGCCACAAATTGAATAAAATATAGTAACTTAACTATGCAGTACTTCATTACTTTATCTTTTAAATATTGCTTATTTGCACCTAGTATAACGAATGAAATGAATACCTTAAAATTATATATTTGTTGCATAGCTATGAACCAAAATTAATGATAGTCGACCAAAAAAAATACTATCAATTGTATTCCATTGTACTTAATTGTACTAATTGAATTGTGGATTAAATTACTGAATTCCTCACATACAAAAAAGATTACTGCAGAAATTAATTACATTTAATTTTGTTTGACTGTTATATTTATAATGTGATTCAATCAACTGCTTCTTGACTGTTCTCTGTGTGCTTCTTAAGAAAATTCTAAAATATTTGTGAAATTGTATTTTTTTTCTGCATAACTGCAAAATTTAAGATAACATGAAATTTTGAATTTTTATCGCCACAAATTGAATAAAATATAGTAACTTAACTATGCATTACTTCGTTACTTTATCTTTTAAACATTGCTTATTTGCACCTAGTGTAATGAATGAAATGAATACCTTAAAATTGTATCTTTGAATAGGTATGAGTCAAAATCAGTGATAGTCGACAACAAAGTACTATCAATTGAATTCCATTGTAATTGATAGTACTTTGCAGATATGTCACTCTGTAAATTAAAATACTAAACTACAAAACTACAATGCAGCCGAGTATTTTACTGTACTCAGCTGCATTGTAGCTGTACTTTACAAAGTACTATCAATTGTATTCCATTGTAATTGATAGTACTTTACAGATATGTCACTCTGTAAATTAAAATATTAAACTACAATGCAGCTGAGTATTTTACTGCCCTATTCCTCATAAAGAAAAAGATTAATACAGAAATTAATTATATTTAATTTTGTTTGACTGTTATATTTGTGAAACTGTGTTTTTTTTCTGCATGATTACATTTAAGATAACTTGAAATTTTAAATTTTTATCGCCACAAATTGAAAAAAGATAGTAACTTAAGTATGCAGTACTTCAAATACTTTATCTTTTAAACATTGCTTATTTGCACCTAGTGTAAGGAATGAAATGAATATCTTAAAATTGTATATTTGCAATGAACCAAAATCAGTGATAGTCGAAAAAAACAAAGTACTATCAATTGTATTCCCCTTGTACTTCAATTAAAATTATCTAGTTTAAATAATCAATTAAACTAGATTTAGCATTTTCTTCATTTATACATGGATATGTTTAAAAGAGTGTAAATCTATCGATTTTCTTAAAAGGATATTGTATCAACATTTAAAAGATTGAGCTAAATGAATTCTTGTGCAGTGCTGTATTTATACTGAAGCAGTGTCTGTACTTGTAATTTTTTTGGCTACTATTAATTGTGATGCATAATTTGAATGTTATGAGTTCTAAATCTTAACTGAGAATAATCAGGTGAGTACATCTTAAATAATACTATTTAATTTAAAGTTTGTCTGTATAATATAATGTGTATATTTGAAATTTTTAAATACAATACTGTTAGTTTTAAATACCATGCTGTTAGTATAAATTTCAGAGATTTGAATGTGTTTTATATTTCAGATGGAAAACACATCAATGTGATAACTATTTTAAAAGCTTTTATTAAATGTATTTAATTGAAACAAGGACATCACATAAAGTTCATATCAGAAACTTTTTTATGTCAAAATGAATAGCTTTTGGAAGGTTAAGATTACTGAATGCAACGATATTTTAACATTTAGCTAAACTTTGTTTTAAATATATTTTACTTCATATCCTCCATATTAGTAATATTTTTCATCATCTGTATTCTCTACTAATTAATTTTAAAAAATGTGGCATTTTGCTAAAAGTAAAGAAAAATAAAGCTTCCGGTAATTTAACATAGTGAATTATAAATATTTCAAATAAAGTTGAACATAGAATTATGAAAATATTTGTATCCACAAATTTAAAATCATTTGATTCATTTTTCTTTTGTTGCGTATCCAGGCATTACTCGTTTTTATTATATTTATTTTATCAGTTCCGAAGTTTCCATGTTTGTTTACATTTGATGTCGCGCTGGCGATGAATTTGGGCTGTCTGATTGGCTTACTGAGAGCATTCGTTTAAAAGCTTCCGAGGTTTGCCGAACATTCCCTCGTCGGAGAGTGGTGCTTGGATCGGAGAGCTAACGGGCCATTTGAATGCCAATGTGCTAACAGTTAGCAAAATTGAGGTTTGCTAAAGAGCTAACTAGCCAACTAGCTAAAGAGCTAAAACGTTACATTGAATTCGGCCCTAAATGTACTAATACACAAATTATACTCAACACATCACTGTCAAATGTTGAAAATCATATTAAGAGAGAAATACACATTAAAAATTAGTATTGAACCCAATAAAAAGAAATATGGTTACTCAATGACAAACTAAAAACTTGCTATGTGTAATCAGTAACTCTAACTCAGTAAAATGTTGAAAATCATAATACTAAGAATAAATGAATTTACTATTGTACACAATAAAAAGAAATATGGCTCTTCAATGACAGTTTATCATAACTAAAAACTAAAGAATAACTCTCTATATTATAAATGCAGTGCAAAATAAACAATTTCCATCAGGTTTAATTCTATATCTCACAAACTTAATTAAAAATAAAAATGGCAGAGAGAGAGAGAGAGAGCTAGAGAGAATTCCTCAGAATAAACAAATTAACATGTTTATGTGGCCACGTGCTTAGTAAGTATGTAAAGCCAGATTTAAACATGTCACTGAGAATGTGCAGAGAGCAAATTTTAATTGTAAATTATCACCAATTATAGAATTTGCTGTTACAAAAAGCAAATTCGACAAATCTACAGATTACGATCTTTCATTTAAAACCAAAGTAAACTAATGCAGTAGTTTCCTCTCACGGACTGCCCAAAAAATCAGCTTAGCAACTTAAATATAGAGATAATTAAGATTTCACAAATATAATTTCATTAAGATATAAGATTTAAAACAATGAATTCAATAATCAACATTTAGTAAAAAATACAAAACATTCAATCACATAAAAATACAGACATCAAATTGAAATAATTTTTTTATTTACAAATTTTTAAAAATATTTCCTTATTGGTTCACCTAATATTTTTTCCATTTCAATAATAACTGTTTGACATTCCTGTTCAACTTCTGAACTCTCATCTTCCATTATTTCCGCAAGGAATGGAATAGATTCAGGAAGTAGCACAAGATAATTATCCCCCATTTTCTTTACAACCTCTAATATGATCTGCAAAGAACCAAAACGTACATCAGGTGATTCATGACGAGTTTTGAGCAAAATCTGGTAATTTAGTGCCTTCCATAATGCACTATCTGACACTGAAGTCATGAAATGTGCAATACAACTACTAAGGTGGTTTTCAATTATACTTTTGTACATGATTTCATCATCAAAATTTTCTATCTGATTTACCATAGGATGCATTAATAGGTCAAAGTTTTCTTTATCTAAAAGTTGTTCTTCAGAGTACATGAAACAGAAATTTAATGTGTCCAAAATATTAATTAGAAGCTCATGAGATAATTTTACATCACAACTAAAATAATGAACTTTTGATTTTGATGCATTGCATGAGTCCAAAGTTGAAGAAACATGTGTAAACAAATATCTTGACATCGGAGAAAACAGACTTTTTAATGATTTTGAAAATTCACTACTTAGTTTATAAAATGTAAAAATTCTGTATTTCTGTTCTTGGTCATCTATAGTAACCACAGCCCACTGGTATATTTTTTGAAAGAAAGTCCTAAAACGTGAAACAGACAATTTCATAACAAATGTCTGAAGAGAAGATATGATGCCATTTTCAACAAGACTGACAGTTTCTGTTGAAAGATGTTGATTGCAATTTCTAAAATCTAACAAAGATAAGTAAAAGTTTTGTAGCTGTGTAACACATGATAGAATTTCTTCATACTCACTACAGTCAAGTTTTTTAGTCAAAATTTTCATCAAAGGAACAACTGCGTTAGTATTTCTCAGTGGCAGTTTTAGAAAACTTTTTTCTATGGCAGGAAGTAATACACGAAGAGGTATGTCATTTGATAATTTAGTTTGTAAATCTTCAAATTTCTCAGATGCAGCTTTCTTGCTTGATTCAAAATACTTCACGGAAAATATACAAATGCTTGAAATGATGTCTTCTAAATAGCTACTTAGAAATATCCCAAGATTTTCTATGATACTCTGCAAAGCAGTTGAAATACCCAAAATGAAACACTCACTCATATCCAAAACTTTTTCATCTTGTAAGATGTTGATAATAGCAGGCATAAAAGAGTTCAAACGTGGTAAAATGTTCACATTTAAGCAGTGGCACAACTGAGCAAGACAAAGCAACGCATTAACAAATAGTTCAGGTTGAGGGCATCTATCTAAAATTGATACAGCAACATTAAGAACCTTGTAAAATTTCCTAGGATATTCAGTGCCAATTAATTTACACAACAAATGTAAAGCATAAAGAGCATTTTGTTGTATTACTGAATATTTATCATTATCTTTTTCATCTAGATAAGTGCCAGCTAATTTTAACAGAGGTTTTAATAACTTCAATAACAATTCATGATTTTCTGGACCAAACAATTCTCTCTGTTTTTCTAATTTTGCACTCAGTAATTCAACCGCTCTTAATTGAATTTCCCCTTCCTCCTTTTTCAGTAACCGTCGGATGACTTGTATAAACAAATTGCTTGGCAATAGCAAGTTAATAGCATAGACTAAGTCATATAAAAGTATTACTTGATCATTAATACTTTTGTCATCTTTCTCAGATTTCTTAGAATTCAGGCGATCTTGTAACAATACCAATACAGATTCTAATAATTGTTCATATTTCACCTCCAAATTATTCTGCTTTTTCAGACTTAACTCAGATACCTGACTATGGAATGCTTCAGATGAAAGCCATATTTTCATGTATGATAATACATTTTGTTTGTAAATTTGCAGTTCTTTATCATTATGACCAACCACGTCGAATGGCTCTTTAATGTTTGCATACTTTTCTGGATTTGACTCAAGCTGTTTTTTAGTATCTGGTAACATTAGGAGAAAATCTATTAACTTTATGCATGTATCAATTTGAATATCAGGTGAAAAATGTTTGTGCAAACTCACAGCAAATTCTAAAGTTGGAGAAACTTTCCCAACTGTTGAGCAATCAGATGAGATATTGTGAAACACAGTGGCATATTGATCACAAATTTGTCCCAAAGGTATCCATAAGAATTTAGAAGGGTCAAGGGTAGTGATTAATTTTGTAAATAAAGGTAATTGTCTATGTCCAGGAATATCAAGCAAAGAATCAACAAAAACACGTATTACTGATGCTACTACTTGATCACTGTCAGTTTTTGTCTGCTGATGGCTAGCTTCACAGAGAGAAGGCAAAACTGTCTCAATTGTTTGAGATATAACTTGAAAACTATAGCTATTATCTTGACGAACAAGACTTGATCCCATGAATACAAATATAGACATTACATTTTTAAGAACATGATCAGGAAACATGGCTGCAGCTAGATTGAGCAACAGCAAAGCCTGGCGGTGAGTTTTAGGATTAGTTGATGATCTAATGCACTGTACAATTAACTCAACTTGGAAATATTGTTCAAGATGTTGCTGAGAACCATATTGTTCACAACAATTAAATATAGCTGAAAGAATTAACTGCTTTATATATTCTACATTATCATGGCTATCAAAATCTAAACTTTTATTCAACAAATTAAAGAGTTCAGGAATAAGAATTTCTTTATGAAGGAAATTTGATTCACTCTGAATTAGCTCCAAGAAAACAGTAATTTTCTTCCATATATTACCTTCAAAAGTATTCAAATCATCCAAGTTATTTCCTTTAATTCTGTCTTTCTTAACTCCCCTTAGAGTTGTACTCTTTGAAACAGAGAGCTCTTGATCTTTAAGATGCTTAAAAAATAAATATGCATGTCCACATAGCTGTCTCAATACTTTCTCAACTTTGGTATTAAAACTAATTGGAGATGTCATGTAGAGAGTCAAAAGTTTATCAAATATTTCCTGTTGAACAGCAACAGATGGAATGGCTGAGTAAAATTCTTCACTCAAGATATCTAAAGTCAGAGTTTGTACTCCTCTATCAGTGTCATCATATTTGTTGATTACAAAATTCAAACAATATAACAGAGCCTTGGATTCATCAGAGTTATCAGTTAAATTTACAGCTGTTTCTGGAGTAAATTTTTTCAATAACAAATGTATGATTTTAAAAATATGTTCATCATCAACTTTTGTTTCTTTAAGAACAGATAAATGGCTGTATAAAACAGGGATATAAGAAGACAATATATCTGCTTTATTCACATTCTGCAGACAAGAAAGTAAAAAATATTTCATAGAATATGGTACTTCATTCTTATTCAAGAGTCCTAAAATTTGGTTTAAAACTGATATTTTAGCTTGAAGTTCTGTTTGCCTAGACTTTTTAACACTCATATTCTCAACAGCTGTGTTTAACCAAGTCCCAACACAATCAAAACACTGTCTATAATCAGTTTTAATTTCTTCCGATTTTGAAAATATTTCATTACCTAAATATATTAAAGGATATACACAATCTTTGGCAGACAATAAACAGAGGTGAAGTAAGTTTAGAGAACTGAGTCTTAATTTATCATCTGCATTACCTATAAGTTTTATTATACAGAGAAAAATCATAGGATTATCAAATATCCAACCCATCTGCTTTTTATCACTAAGAGCTACTACAGCTATAGAAGTACATGCAAGTTCAACGGCTAAATTTTCTGAATTGCTGAGCCATTTTGTAGACAAAAACCAAAATGTATTTTGGATACTTTTAAGCTGGCAAGAAATAAGTAATGATAGCATTATATTAAAATATTCTTGTAACAACTCTTTATCTGAATTTATGCATGTAACACAGAAATCAAATAGACAATTAACAATTTCAAATGGATGACTATAATCCTTATTGCCACTAAGCCATGACTTGTATTCAATCTTCAAGTCTATATCCGAAACAATTTTGAAAAATGTATAGTAGATGAGTGATGCTGGAAACTGTTGTTTATTTAGAGTTTGAAGATACTTTTTAATGGTGTAGTCTCTGAAAAGCACTTTAAATTCTTCTAATGTCTTAACAGAAAAATTTACTGTAACACTGTCACAGAAGCATGACTTGAAGAATTTTAATATATCTTTAAGGTCTAAAAATTTATTAGACTGGATAAAATATAACTTGAACACCTGCAATAAATCATTTATGTACAATAAATTATGGTGATCTTCACTATTATTTGTTAACATAAATTGTACCACATATACATAAAATATTAAAAGTGGACTTGATTTTAAATTACGAATATTAGATTTTAAAAGGGCTGAAAACTTTATTTTTGACTCTCCATCCATTTGATCTATCAATTCCTCAATGCAATTGATAACCATATGATTGATTTCAGGAAAAGTTTTACTTTTAATCTCTTCACTTCCTCCAAACTTCAATTTCATCAATTTTAACATCTTCTGAAGAAATACATCATTTAATTTACAATCCAACAAATGAGAAAATCCTTCTACAGTATGCTCATCTACAGGAAATATAAAGTTAAGAATTATTGGAAGTGCATTATATATACTTTCATCCGATCCAAAAAGTTTTATGATAATATCCAAACTCTTCATTTGAATAATGTACCAATCAGACTGCAAATTAATCTTCCTTGAAAAAATACTTTCAAACACAGATAATATTTTGGGTTTACTTAGAAGGCTTAAAAAGTTATCTGCAGAAGAGAGCACTGCTAACACAACCTTTGGACTATTATCTGATAAACGATCATATATAGAATTCTTTATAAACTTATTTTCAGAAAAGTCTTTATCTGCCAGAATCTTTTTAAGATACTCAACAGATGCCTGTCTTATATTGGGATTTGCATGATTCAAACCTAAAGATAAGGTTGTAAATAAATCAGGTACAACTTCATGTTTCACATTGCATACCGAATTACTTATAAGATTACATAACATTTTCTTCTTTGGATGTGATTTTTCCAAAAACTTTTGGTATGCTTTATCAAAATGATTAGGATATTTGAGCTCCAGTTTTTTCACAACACGTGTAACTATTTTTTTCATGGACTGTGGTCTCTTTTTAAAATTTCTATTTGTAAAAGTCTTGCAGAATTTTTTCAAAACACAATTAAAGCTGAAGGATACACATTTTTCATCAAATGTCATACAATTTAAGAACTTATTAAAAAATTTTAGTACTTTCTGATTTTTCTTCACTTTTGTACATATTTGTGAGGTGAACAACAGTGAAACTGTCTTTTTAATGAGAGCCCGCATCAAAGTAATTACTTTGAAATTATCCAATAAATTTAACAATAACTTGACAGTTTCATCACTAGATAAAATTTCTGAATAAACCTTTTTAGGTAATGACGAAACTGATTGAGTTTGAAATACTAAGAGTAAAATTTGTAAAGCTTCCTTCTTGAGATCATCTTTGAGCACTTCAAAAATTTGAATTAAAAATTTATCAACAATTTCTGGATTCAATTTTACTTTCAATGTTATTAGAGATATTATCTTATAGGAACTAGCAGTATGGCTAGTTAAATTTGATGATAAACCTGCCGTAATGTATGGAAAAAGAGATATTACTAATTTATCATCAAGTAATTTACACTTCGCCAGAGCATTTCTAATAGTTAACATAGAAAAAGAAATGGCTGGCACAGCAGAACTCTCATGACCTTTATACACACGTAATACATTTGGGGCAATATCACACACAAATTTTCGAAAACTTGCATCTGTGAGGAAACAGTTCAAGACAGCGGTATAGTCTAGATGCACACCTGTTTTTTGAATCGGTTTCAACCATAGCCATCGGCTCCTTGCATCCAAATCTATAAGTTGAACAACACGCACAAAATATGACGTATTATAATGTGGAAGAGCACAAGCAATCAGTTCATCAACATTATACATATGGACGTGAAATCTGTACACTAGCCATTCCAATGCCTCGTGAGCTTCTCTCATCAAAAAGTACGGAGACAACATTCGAAGGAATTCAGATATTTTGACGTCCAGTTTCTGATTAACATCCTTATTTTGAACAGATCGTTCAAAATCCTTAAAAGATTCATTAAATAAATTTGCTTCATACTTAGAAAATAAAGGATTGATACTGACCAGCTTCTGAAGGCCAGTAGTACCGTAAGAAAATATAAGTTCCCTGTCCAAACCGGCAGCATCGCGATGATCAAACAAGAACGATTTTCTTATTTTATCTTGAATAAGTATTGTTGTTTGCGGGACAGCCAACTTTTTAAGCTGCCGTGCTAACGAAGTTTCCGTCATGTTAAATATTTTTACATTTCAAATCACACAAAAATAATAAAATATATTATACCGAGAGAAGAGAAACACGAACACGTTTTGTCGATATACAGTTATACTACAGTTAACAACAGAAATGGTAGTGGTACAGATTACAGAAGCACGATGAAACGTTCTCGTTCCCCGCTTCGTTGTCCGTGGACGATGCGCGTTGAGTGTTACTTTTTTTTTTCTTCCCAAAGTAACTGTGACCGGTGTGTTAGTAAATATTTTGGCGGACGATTAAAGTATTCGATTTGTATCAGCGGCCTACGCATTTAAAGAGAAAATAATAATAGTTTACTTCGAGTTGAACTATGACTTTATTAGAGCATTGTAAACTACATTTCGGCAGCGAGGATTTATATGGTGTTCTGGGAGTTTCGCGTGATGCTACGGAAGGAGAATGTATGTGAGAGTTTTTAAAATTTTCCTATCGTGTTTGCTGTAAACCAGTGTCTTCAATTATTCTAAAATTGTATTCCTTGTGGTACCCTCTAATTCCTTACTATAATTATTGGCCTTTTCGTTGGTGATTAATTCGACTTTTTTTTTCTTATTTTAGTGAAAAAGGCATATAAAAAAGCATCTCTTCTGTGCCATCCTGATCGAGTACCAGCTGAGGAGAAAGAAAAGGCTACAAGAAAGTTTCAGACTTTATCCAAAGTTCACTGTATACTATCCGATGAAGAGACGCGAGCTGTGTATGATGAAACAGGTGTATTTTTTTTCTTCTCATATAGTGTTATTTAGTAGTATTTGTTTAATTAAGTTTTGATATCTCCAATATTTCGAAGTTGCTGGGCGGACAAGTTTCTTTATACACGCAATTCGCATTAATTTCTTGGATATGTTGAACTGTTTTAATTCTTAAGAAATGCCCTTCTCGTGTGGATCTTGTGTCAGGTTGCCAGTCGGAAGTTGACCATTATATATATATTGCAATTATTGAAATAAAAAATATCAAATTTTCAGCTGAAATAAGCAAAATATATCACTGATGTTTCTTATTAGTTTTTATTTTATATGGAGTGTAGTTTTTAATAAAATATTTTATTAATATAGAATAGTTAATTTTTTGTTAAGTTGGAATCTGCATAAATCATGCTTCGAGTGCTTTTACTTATCATTTGCATAATTAATATTTTTATGTGTTGTACAGGTAACTTGAAGGTTATGCACAAGGTTGCTTCATATATCACAAAATGAGCAGATATGATTTCATGTATTTGGTGAAGTTAGAGTAAGCCATGAGCAATAATCCCCAGCAGTTTTAATCCTTTGGGTATCTTTGTCAGTTCCAATTAATATAGCATTAGCTGCACAGGTAATATGAGCTGCTTATGATTTTCTCTGCTAAGTGCATTAGGTATTGCAAGTTGATGCCATGTGTTTAGGTTTTTGAATAATTTATTGTATTATCCTTTTCCTTAACCTCTTCCTGGGGCTCTGAGAATCTTGCGCCCTATTCCATAAGGCATAATTGGCCAAGACAGATACAGTAATTCACTAAGTATCTTGTGACTGTTTAATATTGCTACTGCAGTAACAAATTTGAAAAAAGTATTTTATTGTAATAACATCTGCTCATTGTAGCTACTCTCTTCAGATTAACAGCAGGAAGAGAAGGTGTTTATGTGTACTCTTGTTTATTCCTTTTAAGATACAGTGAGTTTGGTTGCTTATTTAGTGTTAAGGTGTGTACTGGTATCAAAAGAAATTAAAGAAAAAAATCAGAAGAAGTGTTTTTAATCAAATAGAAATTATTATAAACATGTAACATGAAAAATATTTGTTGAACATTTTATACTAACTTTTAAGTGAAATAGCCAAAGAAAACTTTTTTACTATACTTAATCAGAAACTCTTCTTTTAAAGTAAATTTGAATAAACCTCTCAGCTGAGTGCCTTTTAGCTTTAACAAAATAAATCATGTTAAAGGCCATAATTTTTAAAAAAGTTGATTTTAAATGGGATTTCAAATGAACTTTAATGTAGTCAATCAACCTTTTAACACCCCTTAGAAAATATTATTATGTATGTTAATTAAGACCAAGCTGCTATAGGGATTTAGACAATATTTAAAAAGGTTAAATAAAGAAGTCAATGATATACTTCAGGATACTTTTAAAACTAAAGATATTGAATTATTCTAAGTTTGTCATGTTATATTATTCTATATTGTATTATTCTAAGTTTTTAAAGTATCATTGAGATACTTAAACGAATAACATAAAGTTGAATTGTATTAAATTATCTTTGTTTTAAAAACAAAATGCTTCTCCAAAATCTAAAAAATTGCTCTTAAAAGCTATGACTGTAAATATTGGATCAAGGAATAACTCATAAACTTTTTTTTTTATTTATTTAAATATACACACAGAAATAAAATGCATTGGCAAAATGTTTCATGTTGTTTGAAAGAGAATGTTTTGCTCTACAAGATAGTGTGTTTTTATTTGTTAGTTTTTTTTATTTTTGTGTATTTTCAGATCATTAAAATGGAATATCAAGTGAACAAAATTGAGCATTTTCAACACCATTTGCTTTTTGCATTTAATCAAGGTGTTAAGACCACCGAAGCTGCTCAAAGCTGGATTCTTTTTGCTGCTTCATATTGACTCAAGGCACCATTTTTCATCACCAGTGACAATGCAGTAAAGAAAATGCTGTTTGTTACCATATGTTGAGTGAGCAAACCGACGACGATTGTCGAATGTTGATCTTAGAGAAAAAACAATTTGTTGTTTGCTCAAAGTATATGGTACCCAAGCACAGAGTTTCTGAACTTTGCCCATTGAGTGAAGGGGGTTCACAGTTTTTTTTATCACAATCTATCTGCTCCGCCAATTCTCTGGTCGTTTGACATGGATTTTTGTGAAGTTGATTCAGTTGTTCATCATCAAACTCAATTGGTTGACCGGTGTGTGATCCGTCCTTAAGATCAGAATTCCCATTTTTGAAGCATGAAAACCAATGGCAGACGGCACTTTCAGGCATTGCTCCATCTCCATATGCAGCACAAATGTCAAGAGCAGCTTCAACGGCATTAATACTTTGATTAAATGCAAAAAGCAAATGCTGTCAAAAATTCTGTTTTGTCCACTTGACATTCCATTTTAATGATCTGAAAATATGCAAAAATAAAAAGAACTAACAAACCAAAACACATTATGTTGAGCAAAACATTCTTTCAAACAACATAAAACATTTAGCCGTGTGAAAAAAAATTAATTATCCTACTCTTAAAACCAAACATCCCATCTGCACACTTAAGGTATTGTTTTAACATATAAAAATTTAAGCATTGAAATTAACTTTAAATATTAAAGTTCTATGCCTTACATTTTAATTAAATCAAAAAACCTCCCAAAAAAAACTTTCTTTAATACTGAATAGCATTGGATGCCATCCTTGGCCAGACATTTTGTTTAATGTTTAGAATCCCTGTCTATAGGTTGGATATTCAGAGCAAAATCTCTCCAAAAACTTACCAAGACTGGCTTGACTTTGTCCTGGTTTGTCTTGTACCCATAGCAGTAAAGTCAGTTTTTGCCTCTATATTTTAATCTTGGTAACTTGTTCCTATTATGTAAAAAAATTTTACTTAAGCAAGACAGACTCTGAATCTTTGGCCTGTCTATAAAGTACCTTAACTTTTACACTATAGATCCATTACAAATTTATTTTCAGTTCTAGTAGTTAGCACATATATTTTAAAAACTTAAATTTGCATATTTCATTAATTTCTCTTTTTTTTCTGAAAGTGGCTTTATACAGGGTAATCATGATCTATATTAGGACATACTGACATTCCAGATATGGTGATGAATTCCACCAAATATTTGCTGTGATGATAAGGATATTACCTGTTGAAATTGAGCTCTATTCTATTTTTTCATATGTATTAATAAATTTGTTAATATTGGGCTCTTAAAAATCTTTAAAATTGTGCATTTAACATCAAATAAATGTTAATAATTGATATCTTGTCAAGAAATTTTAAAAAGCTAAGTGTTTAGAAAAGATAACACTTTATAGCAGGAATGGGAGCTAGGCAGGTCGCCTTTAAAAAAGATTGTATTGCACTGAAATATTTTTGAACTCTGCAAAAGAACATGAGGTACTAGTTTCACTCTTTAGGTACATAGTATAACCTCATTTTCATGTGATGATAATTGATGTCAGTGTATCTGTTTAGGATATTTCAGTTTTAACATTAAGCTACAGCTAAACAATTTGGTGAACTTTATCCTTTTAAGAAGAATCTAACCATAGTTTAATTAATTATTAGGTTTGCTGATGTGATCTCTTAGGGAGAGGTATACAGAATTTCAAAAAGTTAAAAAGTTTGATTAGAATTTGATTAGTTATTCTGAATGTTCTGAAGCGAATATGTATTAGTTCTATTTTAAAGCAAATCCTCTCAATAACTTGAAAAGAGTTCAACATTATAATCTATGCTGTTGGTGTGATATCAAATAATGGAAAGTATGTTACAGGGTTCAAAGATAAAAGGTTATTTCTATAAATACTTGCAATCCAAAATTTTGGATTTAAAATAATGAATAAAGCATTTAAATTTAAGGATAGACAAAAATATGTGCGATATGTTAAAAGTAAATCTTATAGATGCACATGTGAATTCTCTTAATATTTAAATGTTGCCAATCAGATGACTAGCGGCATCTTTTTTGAGTTTTGAATTGTTCTAAATATTTAGGTTTTGTAATTCTGAATGTTGATGTACTTTACTTAAAAGCTAATATTTTTAAGCTAAAGCAAACATGGCAATTGTCTTTATTATTATTATTATTATTATTAAAGGAATTCACAGTATGTGTGTTATAATAATCTTCAGTTCATTCTAAAGCAATAGTAACAAGTTTGCATTATTGGTGTTAGTTAAAGTTTTATAAGTGAATTTCATAATCTAGTTGTGTGTATTTTTCTAATGAGTATTTTAACAGTATTCTAGTCAAAAACATTTTTTGCATATTGCTTCAATATGCATACTCTCAAGAGTTTTAACATAAATGTTAATTTTTTAAGGTTGTATTGATGAGGAAGATTCTGGTCTAGAAGATAAAGATTGGACAAATTACTGGAGACTTATTTTTCCTAAAGTAACACTGAATGACATTGATAATTTTATGAAGAATTATAAAGGTATATATCTGAAATTTTTAAATAACTTTCAATTTAATAAAATTATATATTCATAGCATATACTGTAAGATACATTTTAGTATATTTGTTTTACTAAATCTTTTTAAGAAACTGATTTCTTACGATTATTAATAAAATAACAAATCTTAATTTCCATACTCGTAAAATTCATTCTTTTTCAGTTAATCCTAAAGAATTTTCTATCTGCAAAGGCTCAGTCTTATAATAAAGTATCACATTTTATTGTTTTTCCCATGAACTAGTTCGTGGTAGGCCATTTTATCATGATGCAGTGCCTTGCACCATTTTATAAGTGCCATAAGGAAAAATGGTGTTATAAGTGTTATAAGGAAAAATGTGTGTGTAATTGGAATGGGTCACATAAAGAATTGTAGTCTGTCGTTACAGCTGGGGGAGTTAGGTTCTTTGATAATTCAGGAGGATTTATTTTTTGTTGTTAATTTATTTAAACTGGATAAAAGTATGCCTGTCAGCAAATAAAGTGGTGATATTTGTGCTGTCGAAAATACCACCAGTGGAAAGCAGACATTAATCATTATATTATGGTTTATTTAGGACCCTTAAACTTGTCATTTAGGAATATTTTAACGTTTGCTTGTAATATGTAATAGTTGAAAGTTATGTTTGTTGTGGTGCTATAATTTTTTTTTTTTTTTATTACTAATCCCAGATTGTCTAGCAAGGCTAGACAATCTCCATAAAACCAAAAAATTCTAAAAAGTCTAAAATCAGTAGAGGGTCCAGAAGGACCTCGTCCTTAGTAAAACCCAAACAATTTAAAATATGGGCAGGGGAGGCCATATCGGCAGAGCACCAGTGGCACTCCGGTGTAGGTTATTCTGCTGCCCCAAATAGTACATATATTGATTCATACTTATCTAAAGAGAGGGAATACAAATCATTTTGGTTGTTTTGTTGAATAATTTACAAAAACCTTTAATATATCAATTTACATTTTACTGCCAGAGATAACAATCTGCAATTTTTAATATTGCATTTAGGTATATTACTTACTCAAAAGTACTTTCCTAAAATGTCTATAAGCGATTGAATTATCCTATTTTCTGCATTTCATTTTAAGTGACTTTCTTTTAAATTACTACTTATTTCATCATCTCTTGTTAGTTATTCATTACATTTTTAATAAAGTATCTATATTTATTGTGTAGCAACTTTTTCCATTTACAAAATTTTTGCTGCTTGATAATTTTGTTTTAAAATAACTGATATTCAGTTCTGTAAAAACTTAATATTTAATGGCTTTAACTACATGTTTTACCTTCTAACCATTTATATATTTGCATATTTGGCATATGAATTGTAAAAATAAAAAAATGGTTGCAGGTTCTAAGGAGGAGCTTGAAGATTTGAAAAATTGTTACATTCAGTATGAAGGTGATATGAATAAAATTAGTGAAGCTTTTATTGGTTATGATGCCAATGAAGAGGAAAAATATGAGGAAATCCTAAGAGAACTTATAAAAAAGAAGGAAATTCCTGACTTTGCAAAATTCACAAAAGAAACTAAAGCCAAGAAAAGTGCTAGAGCAAAAAGGGTATGTTTGACTTGACATATTTTTTAAATTTCATTCTTTTGTTCTTTTAATTTTACATGGATATTAAAAAGCATTTTCATAATGTAGAGTTTTCTAGACTTTCTTTTATGTCAAAATTTCAAAAATGTTAGATATATTAAAACACATTATTAAATTGATCTCACTGGAGCAATTATTAGATTAGCTATATCATATTAACGCTTCTCAAAAATTTCAGTTAACATATATTTTAAAATTTTAAATGATAAAATATGTTAATTTTTAAATGCCTTATCCTGTGGAATGATACAACTTCACTAAGCTTTTCATTCATTTTCCTAGTGAGTAATGACTCATTGCCATTGTACGTGAAGAGATTTTAACTTTGTCCACTCCTTTTTTTCCTTGGATTTAATGTTTAATTAATTATGCAAATATGATAGAATGTTGGCCTGTTGTAATGAGAGTATTTTAGCAAATTACAACCTTGAGAATATTTATTCACTTAATGTTATATACCTTTTACATTCACTAGTATTTTTTTTAATTAAATATCAAATTCATATTGATACATACAGATATTGTATTGAAATAAGTTCCCATTTGCCAAAATCTGTTTATTTATAAAAGTTTAAATGTCTCTCTATTCTAAAAAGAACTAACTGCCGCTGTCAAAAGCTTGTCACGCTATCTCCTCCGAAATCGCTGGGGGTATGGGGTCGAGACCGATACCAATCGATGCAGAACAATGTGGGGAAGAAAGTAAGACATGTCTAATATTCGTCGGACTTTAAGTTTTTTTTTTATTTTATGTTTTGTGGGAAAATATTGACTTTTTCATGTTCAGATTACGATAACCCGCCAAAAAAGGATTGTAGAATTTTTTTTTTTTTACAATCTAAGACTACAGACATTTCTCCTTCAAACAAGACCTCATTTGTTTAAAAATAATTTAAAACAGACTGATATTTTTATTAAAATTGAAAACCCTTTTTTTGGAAAAATTTATGCGTTTCGAGATATATAAATTCGATGCGCTCAGACTTATTATGTTACAAAGAAAATATTTATATCAACTGGAAGATGAAAGCTTTCTCATTCATATAAACTTCATTTCAAGTCTCTATCTTAAAATTTCGATTTTTAATTGAATTTTAAAGAAATACTTCAAAAAAATCTTCTCATTCCCTTCCTTTGAAAGAAGATCCGATTTTTCACCCATTCATCCATTTCGTCGGGAGGGGGGGGGGAAGCTTCAACTGTAAACAAATGAATGACTCAATTGCTGTAAAAAACTATTGAGTCATTCATTCACTTGATTCACCAGAGGAGCGAGCGTAGCGAGGCTAGGGGCGAAGCCCCTAGTTTTTTATATTGTACAAAATATTATTTCTTTAAATATATATATATACTGCTAACAAATATTACAGCTATCTTCAAAAATCAAAATCCTACAAAAATATAATTTATTCTTACATTTAAATATCAAATAAAACTTTTTGTATTAATTATTCCCTTTTCAATGCAGCAAAACTTGCAAAAACAAAATCCTTGAATTATGAGTGAATTCAATGTTACATATCATGATGTAAGTCTATAATTTTGTGTCTTAAACTGGTATTATTATCTTAGTTCAAGAAAGAAGCTGCTGAAGCTGAAGAAGTTGGAAATGTGGATGATTCTCTCATAAAAGCTGTAATGCAGCGTTCAGCATCTCGTCAAAGTCAGTTTGATAACATGATGAAAAGTTTAGAGGATAAGTATTGTAAAAGTGGCAGCAAAAAGAAAAAGAAGTGAAAACATATTTTATAAATCAATTTATTGATCAAAGACTGCAATGGAAATGGACAGTCAACTATGACATCTGTGTATTTTTTATATTTTTTTTATGTGATAATGTTATAAGATTGTTTAAGTAAATAGCATATGCTTGAAACAACTTTCCTTTCAACAACTGTGTTACCAGTATTTGTTAAAACAAGACTTTATAACTGAAGTTATAATCACAGACTTTAATGATAGAACTTAAGTAATCAAATTTTTCTTAGTTGGTATCCTGTTATAATTTTAATTCTAGGAAAGCATCTTGTAACATTATTGAAATTCTTTTTTTTTTTTTAAGGAAATAGTTGAGGCTCTCATTAACTTCAGAATCTATTGCTGTTTTCAAAATGCATTCATAATTTTAAATATAACCTCTTGACCCAAATCACTTACAGAAGCTGCATTTACATGGACAACAATAATACCCGGGATTTACATATTTTAACCCGCTAAAATATGTAAATCCCGGGGGATCATCGGGACCCCTCGATTATAATCGAAGGGTTACCTGCTAACAGGGAAAACCTTCGAAGTCCGTTTACACGGGACCACATTTTCACCCTGCTTTTACCCGTCTTACCGGAAGTAAAGGCCATCACATGATTCGGCGGAAGTGATCCTCATACACCATCATTCCTTGTAAATCACGTTATGGGTTCAATCCCAGCCGGTGTCGTACTTTTCCAAATTCACTGTATTGCTATTTTTAGCTTTCCACCTTCGAACTCCGCATTTATCTCGTTACAAAGTGTATGGTCCTGGGGAAGGCCTTTTTTTTTCCAATTGCTGTTCTTTTGACCTCGTATTATTAAATTTTAAAAATAACAACAAAAAATCATAAAGATTGAAAAACTTGCAAAAATATTTTTTGTATTCTTATGATATCTGCTTTTCTGGGTCTCTTAATATTATTACTTTTTTGTTTTCCTTGGATCATTAGTCTTATCTAATTTTTCTTCTAAATTTTCTTAACTTGTAACTCTATATTTTTTCTGTTAAAATTAACTTTTTTGTTTTAATTTAACTTTACTATTAATTTTTTTCTTTTACCCGCGTTATTCTTACCTTAATATTTTAATTCATTACTTAAAATTTTAACTACTGAGCACTCCCACCTTGATTACATATATCTTGCTTACAGGAGATAAAGTCGACACGACCAATGCACTCCTCTTCTAAAACACAATTACGTCTGCGTCTATTTGTTATTTAAATGCAGCACATGTCATTCGCTGTTGATAATCATAGAACGTTTGTTTTTTTTCTGTTGTTTTTAAAAATAAATTTAGAAAATAGATAGGAAAAAAGGAATATAAGAACTAGAAGATTGATGCGGATATTAGATATAATCGTACGATCTGTGGCTTCATCGCTAAATTTAGTTTTTCCACAACAAAGAATGTGGGCAAAATTACGAAGCTCTGTTTGGTGGGAAGAAATTGTTTTAAATTCCTGAAGTAATAAAGACTGGAAAGAAAATTTTCCAATCGATAGGTGCATTTTTTTTAAATTATAAGATTAATTGTAAGATACTTATTGTTTTAATAAATCCTTTTATAAAATCAAAGTGTAATTTTGATTTCAATTTTGTTTCAGTAATTTTTAGTCATGTATAAATAAAAAAATCATAAATAGATATAAATAAATTTTTATCTGTGAATTCTAAAATAATTTATTTATAAATAAATTTTAATGTTACGTTTAATTATTGATTATACTTATTAAATTTATTAATTTTACCATAACACTTTAAATGAAAATGTTATTGAAATTTTATTTCTTATTTTACATACCAGATGGCAGTACCATTCTATTTATAATGTAATTGGGGATGGTTTTTAAAAAAAAAAAAACTAGATGGGCAGATCAAGAAATAAATGAAATCCTCCGGAAAAAAATAGGCACTTTTCTACTGTTTTCTTGAAAATTATGCGATTGTTAAGGGGTTCCAGATCCTTCCATCGATCATTTGGCTGCATTTTCATGGATTCACACATGTTCAAATCCGCCATGTTTGTTTACTACTAGCTTCCTGCTTCGAAATGCATCATGGGTAATTAGCGGGTTTTATCCTAGTTCGAAGCAGGGTCAAACTCTGCATTTTCCCTATCTTAGGGAAAAAGCACGAAACGACCCTGCTTTTACCCGGGTTTTTGGCACATGTAAACGGCACTAGAATACTCATTAAAAAAAGACAATTTTTGCTTTTTCTAAGAAATTCTGTTCAAAATTCTGAAAGTTTATACAACAACTAAATCTGAAATCTCAATCCATATCTAAAAGCTGTAAAATAGGATAATGTAACAGTAAAGGTATTTAAACACTCTTCTAATTCTTTAAATATTTAAAATTTTGTAAATATTTTTCTTTGGTAAAAAAGTTATAAAAATGGATTTTCTAGCAGTATAGTTCTATCATTTCTTCTTTCAAGCACTTTGTGATTTTTTTTTTCCTAACATACTATGTAAAATATCAATGTTGTGATTATGAAAAATAATTTCTTGTGAGATGTTAGAAGTTTTTATATCTGGCTTAGTAATTTTCTATTTTACTTTAATGATTTATGACTGTTTATGTAATAGTTTAGCTAAAAGCTTTTTATATTTTGAATAAATTTCAATTTTAATCAATCTGAAAATGAAGTTTCCTCCTTATCACAAATCATTAACAACATATTTTACCTTGCTCCTTTCTGAAATCAGTCTTTTTATAACTGAATGAAGTAAACAGTGATTTTTCTGCAGAAGAAAACGAGTAATACTTTAAAATTATTAAAAGAAATTTTAGCAAAACAAAAAAATTTTATTTTAAAACCTCTTGTAGACAAATGTAGCCAAATAAGGGGCTCAGCTTACATTCGAATAACTTTTCATCCACAGAAGTTTCAAATTTTCTTATCTATGACAATTTTTAAAAAATCAAGTACATATCTATAATTGCATTAATATTCAACAAAAAAGCAAGTTCCTAAATTGGAATTTGGGCATGCAAAATTTTCCTTGTTTTTCTGGTTGGAAAATGTTTCATTTAACATCATAGGTTAAAACCCACATATGAATACCTGAGATACAAAATATCTTACCCTAACAATGTTGTATATATAAATATATTAGAATCCATCATCACATGTTAAGGAAAAACTCATACGATATGTTTTTCCCAGATTCATCAAGATTCACTTTTTCTGCGTGTTAGAAGAAATCTCTGTTCTTAACTAAATGAGCTTAAGTAATCATAAAATGAGATACAGGCCTGCATTCTATTTTTAGGTTCTATCCAAATTCCTGGCTTTCTGATTATTCATATGTTTTCATAACAGAATAAAGAAAATGTTCTTGCCTTGACTATACCATTGCTGCTTTTGGCTTTAGATGTTGGACATTTTTAAGATTGTGACACAAAACATGAAGTTACTAAATATTCAGCTTAATAGAAAAATATTGTTATAGTCTTGCATTTTGCTCCAGTAAAAGGAGACATTAGTATTATACATGGTGATAAATAATATTTTGCACTCCAAGGTAATTTAAACAAAAAAAAGTTTAACAATTCAGCTTATAAGGGGAAAAAATTTATATCTGTACTAATTTTAATCAAAAAGTTCTACAGATACTCTGAATGGAATCTCAAAATCATTACAGAAATCATGATACTACCATTCATAATGGAAAGAGAAGCACGTGTGTTACATAATTGTTTTTGGATTTCTCACTTTATTGTAGTGGGATAGACAATACCTGGAATAAGACTTTCTGAGTTGCTATTGTTTTATGAATTCCTAGGGTCACATATATTACATAACACATGTCCATAAAATTGTCTTGCCAGTCTGATTTAAAATCTTTAAGAAAGCTTAGAAAATGCTGCTTCAGTTTGTCACAGCTAACAAAGGGCGGTTGTTCAGTGACTTTTCCTGGTGATAACCAGAAATGGTTGATCAGCAAAATGGCTTTAAAATAATTTCTTGGGTAAATTTTAGGTTACAATGTACAATTAGTCTTGTGTCTAAGGAAATTTAAATTTATAATGATGTTCTAAATTTTCATTCGTGGGTAGCTATAATTATAGGAGCTATATTAATAATTTAAATTTTGAAAAAAATCTATGGATATCTGCAATGTCAAAACACAACTACAACTGTACAAGAAAAACATTTTTACACAGTCAATTTGTTAAACTCAATTTGATTATTTTATGTTTACACAGAAATAGCTATAATGAATTCATTAAAATTATGTTTTGCTAGTTCTGCTTTCTATATTTAAAATATTATGATTTATCTACCTATTTAATTACAAAGGTTTGCACATGGACAGTCTTTTACATTACCTATTTACTTTCTGAATATTGATAAGTGGAAGAAGGTTTTGTGTAACTGTGTTTTTAATTCATGATTTGCTTAATTCTATGAGTGGATTTAACTTTTAGGCTAGCTAATAACAAGTGTTAATGTTATGTGTAATATTTTAATATTATGGTACTAATTATTACTAAATATAATAAAGTTGAAATTATGAGCAGTTAGAGAAAATAAGGTGGAGTACTGAGTCAAGTCAATTCTGAGGTTGGTCTCTAGAAAATTAATTTAGATTCTGAAAAAATTTAGGAATGTTTCAAGAGTTACTGAGTTTTATTTCAAAAAACGGGATTAGGTTTTGATAACATGGAGAATTAGGGAAATTATCAGGAGCAAAATAAGTCACAAAGTGATTTTGCACCTATTTATCAACATATAAAACTACTGAGAGAAGCAAATATAGAATGAAATGATGGGTACTACAACTCCACTATATAAACTTTGTAAATATGTTGCTTTCTACAGAAACTTTCTCATTTCAAAAATATATATTACTCATCTTACAAATTGTCTTGAAAAACATAGTTTTTTTATTATCAGAGTTCACTTTTGACACGCATTACATAATTACAAAATCATAGAACTCTAATTATACAAACCACTTCTCATCAGCATACATTAAAATAAAAGTGCATTTGTAATAGAGAAATTCTTAGTTCCTAAGGAAATAAATTTACATCTGCTGTGTGGAATTGCCATTCCAGGTATTATTTTCACCATCATCACTTTGATTACTTAGTCGAAAAATATTTCCTTCTCGTCTCACAAAACCTGGATCTCTTCGTCTCGCACCACCACCACCAGCATGACTACAGAAATTAATAAAATTAATTTTACTGAAGACATACAAAAATATTAATTTATTCCTCTAATAATATTTAATAAGTCAATATGCATCTTTTAAAAAATTTATAGGAGTTTAATTTTGAGAAAACTGTATACTGCAGTTATGCAAAACACTGAAGATACAAATTTACATATCGATATAAAATTTTTATGAATAGAATAAGTGTTTATAAATACATACATACATAATTAACTTTTACATCATAAAACATGGCAACTACATTTTGTTCAGTGGAGTATGCATTTAGAAATGAAATAGCTCTAAAACTATTAAAGTAACAGAATAAATGTACGTAGAAAAAATCAGCTTTTAAAGCTCTTTTGAAATATGTAAAATTTATTTATGTACTTACTTTAAAAAAAAAAAAACATCAATTTTAACTTTTTAACATGGCAGTTACGTTTTTGTATCAGTGGAGTATGCATTTAGAATTGAAATATCTCTAACACTATTAAAGTAACAGAATAAGTGTAGACAGAAAAAATTATCAGTTTTTAAAGCTCTTTCCAAATATGTAACATTTATGTACTTTCATGAAAAAAAAATACATCGATTTTGACATTTTCAAACATGGCCGAATTTCATAACGGATGCCATACCGGAAACGGTCTACCCAGAATCATTCCCCGACCGATAAAGTTTTTCTTTTATTTATATAGATAATGCATGAGGATTTAAACCATAGACTAGAGTTCTGGATGTCTTTTAAACATTGTGAAAAAGTCTCTAAATATCTTTGTCACCTAAAACTGATTTTGGCGAAAAATTTGAATTATGTTATCTTTTTCTCTTATCTAATGTTGCAATGTGCTAATTATTCTGTGATTAATTCTTTTAAATCCATCTACTGGACACAAATCAGAAATATTGGTGCATATAGTTTGTGTTTAAATAACTATTCTCAAATATAATTTGGAGTTAGCTATTAGCAAAATGAAAATAAAAAAATATAGTATACAGGGTTAAAAAACTATGAAATGAAAATAAAAAGATATTTATGATTCTTAAGTAATTTATTTATACTCTAAAAAAAACAGTTATCTGGTACTATTACTTCTATATCTTGGTTTAGTAATATAAAGAAAAACATCCTGTTATTCCACTTTTGAATGGGACTGAAGGGAAAAAAAATTCTCTTAGATCATTTTCAAAATATGACAATCATAAGATTTATTTAGACTTTGGTCAAACTTTGCCTCATCGAAGTTTTAACTAAATAGTTATACATTAACATCAGAGTATTTGCAAGATTTGAACTTAATGACCTGTCACTAAGTTTAACCCCTTGACTGCCAGGATGTATGCAGCATATGTCCTCTCATTTCAGTAATCATTGACCAGGGCATACACCCCGTACGTCGTTCACTACTCAGTAATAAGTGCATATTTTAACTGGATTAGTCAGTGATATGCAACTGATATAACATGGTACTGATCAGAGATGAGTGGTAATGACTTTGATTCTACTACAAGATTGTTCAGATCCCAAGCACAGATTAAAAGAAACGTGCCCAAAAGCAATGTGATATTTGTACAACTAAACATGTTAGGAAAGATACTTGGCTAATGTGTTCTGGTTGTGAAGACTTTCCAGGACTGTGTAGTAAAAGTCATTTTGAAGAATATCATAAATCTTTAAAATAAATTCCTGAGTTTTATGTATGTATGTATATAATGTGCAAGTTTTATATATTATATATTATACATATTATGATAATATTGTAAATACTTTAACGAACCTTAAATTCATCACTATTATATCACAAAAGTTATTAAATTAAGACATGAACATTTTGCACCGCATAGCCTGATATACAGCCTTTCACCAGCGAAATTAAGCCTAGCAGTCAAGTGGTTAAGCAACTTTTTGATACATCTTTTAAATCTATTATCACACAATGAGAACTGTTATTTGGATACTAAAAAACTAAGTATTAATTACTAACTAATGCAGCAAGTCATAAAAATGGTTTACAGCAACATTATTTGCCTCAAAATAGTACACTTTTTTAATGTGTGTTGAATCTTCTTATAGGAATGTGGTTTATGCATTTTTTAAAAACAGTATTCATGCTAAAGAACAAAATGTTCATACACCGTTAGCTAGTTCAAATATAGTGAAACTTCTCTAAGGTGGCCAGTAATGGTTAAAAAAAAAAAAAAAAAAAAAAAAAAAAAAAAAAAAAAAAAAAAAAAAGTGGCTGGAGAAGTTATACTGTATATAGTTCCTTCATAATTAAAAAAATAACTTTCTCAAACTTTTAAAAATGAAATTACTTGACTACTTTCTGTTAAATTTAAAAATTTCAGTGGGGTATACTTTATATGTTAGATAATTATCTCTTCAAATTTCCAGATAGGGAACAAATATTAAAACAAGGGAAGATGTTACAAAGACAAGACAAGTTTTGAAGAAAAAATGTCAACATTGATTTCATTTCTGATTATGGTAACCTGTAAAATACAAATCACAGAATTTTTTAAGGGAAAGATAGGATGGTTTATGATAGTTGCAAAGAAATGAAAAATGCCAATATATATATTATATATATATATTTTAAATGATTGTTAAGTCAAGTGTCATTAAATTTCTTTGGATATATCCAACTTTAACTCGATCTGTATGAGCCCTAAGTATTATCAATCATTCAAAATGACAATATAATTGATACTAATGATTAATATTGCTATTAGTCACTCATTTTAACCAACTAAAAGAAAAGAAATTATTATTCTTATGATATCTGAACCACTAAATTATTGGTTCTTTACCTTTTTAGTGTTGTGGACCCCTTTGATGATCAGGTGAAAGCTATGGAGCCCTCCTTCTGATAATAAAGATTCATATAACGAATCGTTTCAAACAAAAAATTTTGAAATGTAATAAAGCATCAAATAGTTTTAAAAAATCTAATTATAATCGATTATACTTGTATTCTAGAATGGGAAGGATATGCATAAAATAAAATACAAAGGATATCAATATAGTACAAAAACAGTTGTACATCTGATTGAAATCAAATTCAAAGGCTATGATGTGTTTTAAATTTTGAAATTTAATGCATGCATCAAGTTTAGTTTCAAATAAAGAGTCATGAAATTTGTGTTTAACTGCATGAGCAAGTTCTTGGACTAGAATTCTTTTCCAAGTCGGTGGACTCTCTGCAATTTATTTGTGGACCTCCAAAGGGTCCAAGGATCACAAATTGAGAAACCATGCACTAAATGATAGACAAAACAATATTGCTACAAGAACTGAAAATTAAATTACTGAGGAAAAATTTCCATGAAAGTAGGAAGAATTTCCTTATTTATGTCAACGGCAAATTCAATGATAGGAATACTGATTACATTACTTATTTTAATACCTTTGTCTTATTAGGTAGTTTATCAAAGTTTTTTTGCAGAATAGATTATGGCTAGGGATTCATAAATACATAATTTTCGTATTTATGAAATAGATGCGGATTAATACGAAATTTCTCGATAGGAGCTAATAAATGGGAAAATTATTTTTTTACTATTTTTCGGTGAAAACTCAGTGATAAACTGCTTTTTAAGCAAAATTAGGTAAAAATATTATTAATTTATTAACATAATGGCTTAACTAAGATCATCCGCAGTCTTTAACTGAGAGATATCCCTCTCAAAATTTGCTTATTACTTATTGCTAAAGACAATGTAGAGACTACTACAAAGTCAGCTTTTAACTAAGAATTTTGATAAATACCTAACCAAGTAAGTAAAATTGTGATTTTTTTAATAAATGTGAAACTTTTTAATTTATATATACATATATATAATTTTTAAAACAATTTTTGCGAATAAATGCGAAATTTTATGTATTGCTCTTTTTATTTCTTTTTTTTGGGGGGTGGGGTGGGGTGGGGGTGAAATTTCGATATTTTTTATGCGAAATTTACATACCCCTAATTATGGCCTTTTCTCTTTTAATGCATTTTGTTTTTAAATATGCAACATCTTAACTAAAAATTTATCATTTATAAACACATTAATGCTTTTATGGATAATTAAATTTACTTTACTATATTTAAAAAAGAAAAAAAAATTAAAATGATAATACTGCAAATATTTTGTGAATTTGTATCAAAACAGCTAGCTGTTTTTAAAGCAGAAAGAACTATTTAATTTACCAAAGACTCCAGAAGAAAATTTTTCAGATTCAACACTGCAGAAACAAAACTGCTAAAACCATAAGTTATATTTCTTTCATTACTCCTATTACTGTGATTATATGGTTCAACCTTAAAGAGTAAAGCTTTCTAAGGCAATATTCTGAAAAAATTTGCAGTCAAAACTGTTTTTAAATACACAATCTTCCTTTAAATTGGGCAAATCAGTAATTCAAGTTCAATAACTACTTTCTTCAACACAGAAGCATTTTTACTACTTGATGTGAGTATCTAATTCATGTGTACAGTTTTTCAAGCCATCCATAAGCAAAATATTCTATAATGAAAGTCTATGCTACGGTTATCGCTCTTTCTACATAACTCATAGTTTACAGGCAAATTAGAAACAAACTTCTTCAAACCACAGCACGAAAGCACTTTTTAGCTTGTTGAACCACTTACTATGTATCCATTTCTTTGAATGAATTCCACATATACTTTGGACTGTCATATAATTTTTGTTTTTCATAGTACTTTAAAGAGTTGGTTCAAGAACATTTAAATGTTCTGCTAAAGATTTCTTCGACAAATTAGAAAAACCACTGCAGAAGTTATACCAACAGCAAATAAATGGTAAGTGAAAATGAGCATACTTCATCTTCGCAAACTTGTCTGACTGGTTATTAATCTTTGTTCTGAGAAAATTGAATCTGAGAAAACAAGCTACCCCACTCAGCCAAAATTATAAACAAGTATACAAGGGTATCGATGACAGATGAAAAATAAGGCCTTTAATGAGAGAATAGACATACAGAGAAAGGTGGGATATATATATATATATACAAGTATTCCTCGACTTATGACCGAGACCATGGTCATAAGTTGGTCGTATGTCAAGTTTCAAACACATACACATACATATATTTTTTACTTTCATATGGAATTTAAAATACATTGTATTTAGAAGCCATAAATTATTCTTCGTCATCACTACTTATTATGTTAGTATAATCCATTGGTTCAGAATTTGCGACAGAAGATACGTTGAAATTTTTTTTTACAAAGTTATCCCAAAGGCGGTTCCAGGGGGGAGGGGGGGGGGGGGCAGTAGGGACAATTGCTCCCCCCCAAAAAAGCTGGCATATTTTTTTTTCATAGCCTAAAATTATATAATCTTAGACTTAATACTAAATGAGTTTAAATTTAAAGTGAGAGGACGTTTATTTCTTATATAAAACCCTAGGAGCCAACGTTGCCCCCCCCCCCCCCCGACCCCCAAATCTCTGGACTGGAGCCACTACTGAATTATCCAAGGTAGTTTGAATAGTTTGCGTCATCTTTTCCTTCTACAATGTCTGATAGCAAGCCAGATTTTTCCTGAATACTGTGATTTATACTTGCAAATCTTTCTTCATTTAGATCTATTGCTTCTAATTGTTGTAGTCTTATTAATATAATGAAAAGCTAAAGCCATTTCTGAAGCCAATGAAGGTTTATTTGATTTATTGTGTGAATATCAAAACTTCTTACCTCACTGCCTCATACATTGCTACTCTGCCTCATACATTTTTATTATTGCATCATAAAATTTTGCAGTAGTGCAGAATATTGCATCAAATTTTTTAATAATTATGTAATACATATAGGTATGTACTGTACATTCAAGAAACAGTATTTCTGAGAAAAAAAAAATTTGTTTTTAAATTTAAAAACTTTGGTCGTAAGTGTGAACGCTCATAAGTTGAGAAATACCTGTATAGAGAGAGATTACCATCTTTGAAAAGGTGTATTCAAATGGAAGGAATGTTAGGGACAATGTGACATGAAAATTTTCTCGGTGCATAAATGAGAGGTAACTTTTAAACTGGTAAAAGGAAGATTGTGTATTACAGAAATCAAGTGACATTATTTCCCCATTCTTTTAAGCAGAACCACTGAAAATCAAAGTATAACTCAGAAAAACAGATGAGACAGAAGACATTTAAGTGAGATTACAGAATAATTTATTTCTGGGAGGTGATTAATGAGGAAGAGGAGGAGAGACTACTACACGGTAAAATATAATTCATGTACAATGTTGATTATGTATTGAATTATCTTGAACAAGACAATTTTTAATAAATAAAGATGACATTTAAGTGAGATTACAGAATAATTTATTTCTGAGGGGTGATTAATGAGGAAGAGGAGGAGAGACTTCTACACTGTAAAATATAATTCATGTACAATGTTGATTATGTATTGAATTATCTTGAACAAGACAATTTTTAATAAATGGAATCATAAAAAACTGTAAAATAGCATAGACCTAATTTCTGAGCATTTTTTGCAGCTACTGTAAAATAATCATGAATATTCTTTGTAATAACAACAAGGTAAGAAAAAACTGTAAATGTATTGACCTAAAAAAAAGAGTACATATCATTTTCTCTGTACATATATTCACAAAAATAGGATTGTATTCCTAAAATATAAGTTGAAAGAGAGAAGAAGCCACATACAATTTTAAATTACTGTTGAAATTTTAGAAAAGTAATTTGCTATTTTTTCACACTTTTTGTTTCTTGTTTCAAAAACGAGGTCCAGAAAGAAGTAAAGTGACTTGCACATGAAGATTGTTGTTTCACATGACTAGATCTTGAGTGTTATGGTCACCATTTACTACACAAGGGCTAAATGGACCAAGACCAACAGCTTATTAACAGACAATTAACAGGTGACAAGAATTTGAATATTTTGTTTTTTAAGTGCTGGGGGCAATTCAGCAGATGGCAATTCACATAAACTCACTTTATGCAATATATTTAACCCCTTAACCAGTTTGCCTGTACAGCGTAAGGGCTACTCACAGCTGGCCCCAACTGGTTTGCCCATACAGCGCACGGGCATCGGTATTCTCTCCTTTCCTCTTTTGTTTGCACATATTTTTAGTTTATAAAGACAAACACAGTACAACCTTCCAATTCCGAACATCTCAAATGCGGAACATTTTAATAAATGGCCAATTTTAATTTTTCCATTTTACTGATAGATGTCGCTACCAAAATGATTGGTAAAAATACGTGTTTCCTTTCAAGGAAGTGACAGCGGCAATTTTGAAGGCTTTCAAGTGTTTGGGAAAGAAGCTGAAATAGCAGAATTAGTGGAATGTGCAAATAAAGCCAACATAAACTTGGATAAATCAGACATACAGGAAGTTTTAGACATCAATGAAAATGTGCCAATCGTCAGTTCTCAGAGCGATTCTGAAATTATTGATAGTGTGGTAAATAACAAAGGTTATGATGACAGCGATCGTGAAAGTGATTCAGAATGCCCTAAAACCGAAAGAATGATAATGGAGGACCTGATAAAATCATTAGATAAAACAATATTAGGCTTAGAACAACGGAATTTTATCTCAGAATATGAAATTATGGCAGTATACAGTATTTGAGAAAAAATAATTTCTAATAAGCCAAAACTAAATCAACAGACATTATTGACTGAAAGGTTTAAATTATAATGTAATTATACATTCTGTATTCAGGTTTATTTAATAATTAAACCATTTTACATTTTTTTAAGGTGTGTTTATTTTTTTTCAAAAATTTTGTAGTGTTATTTAAAAACCTCTCAAATCTGGAAAATTACCAAATCCAGAATTGCCGTCTCCTGAACGATTCCAGATTTGTTGAGGTTGTACTGTACTAATACAAAGTCTAGTACAAATATTTTTTAACAGATATTTTAGCTCGTCCATGTCACTTAAATTCTTTGCATCGAGTTTTTCTGTGTTAAACGGAAGTGTGGGAATTTTTGCTTTGTGGAATTTTTGTTCTAGTGCTTACAACACTTGTGAATTCAAACCACACATTTAAAAAAAAATTATGAATGATATAAACGACAAAAATACTTTGTTAGATGATGGATTGAATTCTGATTCAGATTCAGAATTGTCTTTTAATTATCTGGATTATTCTTTGGATCATTATTTCTGCTCTAATTGTGACATAGGACTTTGTATTACACCATGTTTCAAATTGTACCACACAAAAAAGACTTTTGAACAATTTGCAAATGTGTAAACTTGAAATTATATAGTAAGTATGAAAAAAAAAATTTGTAAGATCTGTTAAACATTATTCATTTCATGTAGAGTTTTCTTGTAAAAAGCAAACATTTAAGGGCTTTTGTGTTCCAAAATTTTAAAATAAAAAAATAGTATAAAAGCATGAAAAGTGAAATTAAAAAAAAAATTCTTTCATTTTCTTATTCTATTAAGTATGGTGTTTAATTATATTGGAACAAAAAAATATGCCTTTTTTGGTAACATTTCTAGTAAAAAAATTGACCAGTTATGAGTTTAATGTAATAATTTCAAACTAGCTGCTGTGTGACCAGCATGGTTGCTTTTAGATTTATATTTTCTTTTGCAAAACAACTCAATTGAAAGTAACATATGTAAGGAATGTGACTATTACCTGTCATCATAAATATATGTTGTTAAGGGGTAGTGAAAGCTCAGACAAAAAAATTATAATCATTGCTAAATTCACTATAAGGCTGATTCTAAAACATCGTGATTAAAAAAATGTGAATTTCAATCACTTCAGAACAGAGTTAAAGATAAATCTGAAAAAACCCAACACCAATGATCTTAAAAATTACATTCTTCTCTGTATGTACTATTTTTCAAAACTAAGATATCTACACTTTATCATTACATCAAATAACAAACTGTTGGAGAAAATTTTCACTTATAAAACAGAATAAAAATTCAGCAAGTATTAAAATATAGTGTAGATTACATTTCTCTCTGTATGTATTATTGTTCGCAATTCAGATATCTCCACTTAATCATATTAAATGAATAAATTAAAATTATTTCTTGTATAAATTAAAATTATTCATGAGTAAAATACAGCAATTAAATTGTACCAAATTATGTTCTATTGTCGAGCCACTACACACACACGGTTGCAAATTGTGGATGGCTGCTAATGTTTACATCCAGTAGTTGCAGCCGTTGCCATTCAGATTGTAGAAGTATCATTGATTTTTGTGCCACTTACCTACGCGTTTTATATACAGTGGACGCTCGTTAATTCGAACTTTCGGTTAATTCGAACTAATCCAAAGGTCCCAAAAAACTTGTTTTTGAGTTAATGTTAAAAATATCTCATTAATTCGAACTAAATTTTTATCACTTCGGTTAATTCAAATCAAAAATTTGACAAAAAATTTTCATTTTCCTCGTTTAATGGAGAAAATTCACACTGTATTATTATTTTGTGTGTCAAAATTTCTTTTCTGTGTAAAGAGGTACATGCCTGCATTCCTAGACTATTGCATGTCCGCTAAACGTTAGTATCTATTGTCCTTATTAGTGCTAAACGGGAAAAATCAATTTTCCTTTATTTGGATCGATTTTCTTAGAATTTCAGAAAAACTAGTCTTTACTACAGATTCTAGGGAGCTGCGTCAGTTATAACTGCAGTGCAGACAAGTTAATGTGGTCTAGTTTTTCTTCCTCATTGTGTGGTGTGAACGTGTAAAAATTCAGGATGTCTACACGTGGAAAGTACAAAACCCTAACTTTGGAGACAGAGGTAGAAATTATAAAGAAAGTAGAGAATGGCGAATGTAAAACAAAGTTAGCAGCTGACTATGGAATTAAAAAAAAATGCCTTGTCAACTAATTTGAAAAACAAGGAGTCAATTTTAGATTCATGGGAAAAATCAAAATTTGCTAGAGGAAGGAAACGCATGGGAAATGCGTCCCAAGAAGTTCTAGAAAAAGCTCTACTGCTATGGTTCTAGGATGTTAGATCTCGAAATTTTCCGATAAATGGACCCCTAATGCTGACGAAGGCTGATGAATTGGCAAGTCGAATGGGTATTGAAGATTTTAAATGCAGTGATGGATGGCTTTCTCGATTTAAGTCAAGGCACAATATTTCTTATCAAACTGTATGTGGCCAAAGCTCTGATGTAAACGAAGACGTATGTACTAATTTCGGTAGGAAACTGCCAGGGCTTTTCTCTACTTACCGGCCGAAAGATATTTTTAATGCGGCCATAATGGACAAAGCCATAATGGAATCTATTAAAACTCTGAAAGCATTTATTCAGATGGAACCTTCCTCTGAAAATGAATTGAAATGTTTACTTCAAATCGAGAAGTTGGCTGAACAATATAGGCATCATAAACAAAACCAAACATCGACTTTACAGTTTTTCCCCAAAGTGTAATTCGTATTTTTAATTAAAGTTTACTTTCTACTGCATATCTTCTGCTTCATTTTATGATTAAGGCAAGTCTGTACTGCTTTTTAATATGTTAATTTTAGATAACACAGTATAATATATTTTCTGGGGTTATACATACTAGGAGATTTTCTTCTTCTGTGATACAGATTTAAAGTTATATATTTTCTCTTAACATCGGATAATTCGAACTTCGGATAATTCGAACTTTTTTCTGAGAACCTTTGAGTTCGAATTAACGAGCGTCCACTGTATATAGATAATGTGTGCAATTAAGGCTATAATAAACTTTTGACACTACAGCATCCACAATGCATTAAGCTGAATCTAAGCACCATTTAACAAGTATGACAGTTGCAAGACTCAAATCTACAGCATCTGCTACAAAGGCCAAGCATCCTAGCCATACAGTTAGCATCTACATTCAATTATTCTAAACAAACTACAACTTTAACGTATGGAATCAGTAACACACCTGAAAAAATGAAAATTACCTGCTACTTTGTTCATTTGAGCTTTTTGGTGAAGACTCAGAATTGGGGGGAGTTGGCTGCTCACGACTTTGAAAAGCACCAGAAAATAGAGATGTTATTGCTTGCCATGAGTATATAAAAGGCTTCATAAGAGACCAGAATACCATTGACCAGAAGCCTCCAGGGCTATTAACATGAGTTACAGATTGCTCCTGAAAAAATAAATATGAAATTAAAACAAAAGCAATTTATTCAGGTTTATTTAGAAGCTGAAATAAAAATACTTGTATCCACTACATCAGGGGTGGGCAAATAGCAGCCTGTGGGCCATATGTGGACTGCTACAGAATATTTTGTGGCCCCCCCAAAAAAAATCCTGTTAGCCAGAAAAACTGCCAAAGACAGACAAAAACTCCAAGGCAGCCAGAAAAACTGCCAATATTTTGTTTAATTTATATTTACTGATTTTTATGATACAATTTATACCTTTTCTGAAATGCAAAGTTAATTAATAAATGTGATAATTTTAAAGATGCAGTCCTCCGCTAACCTCCGCTTACACAAAGTGGCCCCCCGGCCAAAACAATTGCCCTCACCTGCAGTACATAATCACACATATTTTTACTACAAAGAAACTTCAGATGAGATATAAAATATATAAGTTCATGATTCAAGAGCACACATTAATTTGATAAGAAAGAAAAATATTGTATTAAGAATGCTTAATAATCAGTGCATGGTTTCTTTACAGGCACTTTTTTTAAACTCAAAATTGTAAATTATTCACATTCTTTATATTTTGATTCTGAATGTTTTCTTACATGGTATGTCATCAAACAAACCAAATGTTTTTTTAATTAAGAAAAATAATATTTTGAAAGGAACCATAATGTTTATACATGATATGTCCATGATTTATCATTAAAATTATGGGCTCACAGAGCCCATACATGGATCAGAGTAGACATTTTTTCAGGACCATCTCATTGACCTTTCTTCTCAGTACAGCATAATGTTCCTTTTACAACCTTTTCTAATTTTTACATCATCATAAATATGGAAAATACCTTAACCCTTTGAGGGGAGCCATTTGCACAGTGCAAACGCCAAAACTAGTGTTTTTTTTTCACTTGCATTCAATGTATTCCAGTTAAATGAGCAGAAAAATGGCCTATACTGCCATCTGTTATCAGTTTAAAGAAGTAAAAACATTTTGAAACCTTTAATTGGAAAATTTTTCAAGATTCTTTATGTTAAAAAAAAAATCGGGAAAAAAATCTGCACCGTGCAAACGGTGGAGTTTGTTGCCCCTAAAAGGGTTAAATGGTTCTTTCATGGGTCTTTTCTTCTTGGGGGGGGGGGGGGCAAAATCTAGTGTACTTTGAAGGCCATGTTAGATAGAACATTGCTGCATAATAAAAATCAACTCTCAGACCTTAATATTTTTGCCTCTGACCACTTTACTCTGCAGTACCAAAAATGGTGCCTTACAGTAAGCATTTTAACCTTTGGGGTGAAATCAAAAAGAATGATGCCAATAATGAGCATTGTTTACTCTTGTGACTTCTGGAAATGCAATGCTTAGGCTTACAGAATATCTGTGACCTCTATGGTATAATATGACTTATAGTGTCTGGGGCATACTTAAATACCTCATATCCTCACTACAGACAAATAAATTCTAATAGAAAAAAGATCTGATAATGAGTAAGTTTAGATTTCCTTCTGATCTAAAAATGAGAATAAATAAAATAAATTTCAGGAAATATTTTAATTCATTCAAAAAAAGATTTTTGGCATAGAATTTTTTTTTTTTCAATCTTTGTTTCATAGCAATGACTGCATTACAAGCAGCATCAAAACATGGTCCTCAGTATCAGAGTTCAAATGATCATTTTTCATGCTGATGACCATGCTTTCAATGAGTCTATTAACCTTCCAGCAGTCGTGTGTATGTGGGAGATACACTCGAGTTGAATTTGGTTTTATATCTTTAGGCCAGAGAGCACTACAAATGCCAACACTTGGCTATTCTACCTGCTCACTTACCTACTTTCAAACATTGTAGGTCATTGTTCGGACAATGACCTACTTTCAGTCATTGTCTGAATTCTGAGGTGTTAATAGAGTGCCACGTATCCACCATTTGTATTTTAGATATATGTGCAACTGATCGTGTAAGTTTTCTTTATATCTGTTTTTTTTTATGAAACCTTTATTGTTTCATTATTAAACACTATGGTTGTAACTTGTGCATCTAATGGCTTTCAATGTGCCCTTGGGAAAGAAAACGTTGACCGAAGAACACCTACCTCTCTACAAAGCGAGCTAAAAATTAAAAGTGTTGAAATGAAATGCAGAGCTAGGAGTTGAAGTGGAAGAAGCGAAGTCAGGGAAAAAAAGATGCAAGCCCTGCCAAAAGGACAAGCACACTAGGATCACAAGGTTCAGCTGTGAGATTTGCAAGAAATTCATATGTTTGGAACACTCTAAACACATTTACCCAGACTGCAACGCTGCGACTCAATGATAAAAAAGGCTAATTTCTTCCTTTTTATATCAAGTTTAAATTCTTTTTCTTTTATATTATGTTTATACCTTTATATTGCAAATGTAAATACAGTGGAGTCCCCATAATCCGAACTTCAGTAATCCGAAAGTTCGCTTAATCCAAAACCAAAAGTCAAAAAGAACTAAGGTTACAATAAAACCACAGTGATACTAAGTAATATAAAGTACATTTCTGAAAATTACAAGAAAATTCAAAGTTAGACAATGTACTAATTATTACTGAACAACATTGGTTTTATATATTTATTTATTTATTTTTTTTTTTGTCGAAGAGAATAATACCTCTCCCTCATAGGCGTAGCGTGCTTTTAAGTTCTTTTTTTTTTCTTCTAGGGGGGCAACGAATTGAATTCAGTTAGGACCCTTCTCCGTGCATTGAGTGCCTGGCGGTCCTTAAAATATGAAACATGATTATTTTTTTTTAAATTGAATAACAATAGAATTGATGTTTGAGGAGTATTAAAAGTTATACAATGAGAAAAATAAATATAATATAAATAAAATGAGAAAAAAATATAGCATCGAATTTTTGTTATGGATCATATCATTGTTAAAAAGCTATGTTAAGGCTGAAGACATAATCGGAATCTTCAGTTTCTCAGTTTGAAAAAGCGAGAATAAAACCAACTTTCTTAAAAGTTTTCTACAATTTTCTGATTTTAACTGAATTTCTATTAAAGTTTTAATTTATTTCAAGTTAGGTTGGGGGGGGGGGGGCACTACATTGCATATTTACAGTATACTTGACAGAATACTAAAAATCCTTCTTTCCCAATTACTTGGCATGAATTTTGAAACTTGTAAGCCATTAATTTCTTTTGAGTTGTTAATAACTGTAATCACAAATACTGAATCAATGATGCACAACTGTATATGTCTCCATACAAAAATAACAGAAAACACCCTTTTCTATGCTGTTTGTAATACTATAGATTCCAGTTAATCGAACCACAATGGGACATGATCATTTTAGTCCTAATAACTGGCTGGTCCGATTACATGAACATGCTTATGCAATAGGATTTGTTTCGGTTCTTTAGGATTCGGTCCAAATGAGCAGCTGATCCAATTAACCGGATTCAACTGTATTGTTATGGAAGAAGTTCTAACAAAAATCAAGCACCTTAAATACAGCACAAAAGACAAACATTCTTCATAGAACAAACCATTATTAATAACAAAAGCAAAAAACCACTATACATGTATAACAAATAAAGTAATAGAATTAATAAATAATTTAAACTCTTACAGGAAGAATTAACAACACAGCAGACGGTGCTAACTGTAAATCTCTAAGAGACTCAGAATAGTTGGACTGAGTAAAATGCCTTCTAGGAAATGTAGTACAAAGAGAAAAATGAGAAAATGGAGGGCGTACTTCCTAAAAAAATAGAAAAAACTTCATATTAATAATCACAAAAGAGAAATAAATTACAGATTACATACTATATAAGTTTCACAAATAAAAATATACGCATGCTTGATTTTGTGCGAAATTTTTGGAAAAAATTAAAATTTGACTATAATATGCACCCATAACTTTTTAAAATGTTATTTAACAATTGCACAAATATTTATTAACATAAATAAAATTTGTAATAAAAAGAAACAAAAACGTCAATTTCGGTAGAAAAAAAGCTTAAATTGTTAATTCAAAACAAACAATACTGTCAAATTATCAGTCTTAATCACTTTCACTGGAATACAGCTGATCTATTGTTGTTGAAACTGTTAGGAAAGAGTGTCATATTTTTCTTGACGCCGGAAAGCTTGTTGACTATGCCGTGATCTGTCATTTGCATATACTAAAATAATATATATATTTATACTTTGTTCAGCGCCATTGACTCATAATATCGCCGTTGTGGTGACATAGTACAGACCGCGATCGTAATTTGGTATGACGTCATTACGGCAGCGGTATAAATCGTTTGTTTAAAGATGATGTTGGATAGTTGGCAACATGTGTATGCAAATCTTGGATCCGGGCAGTTGACGAATTTTTGTTCGAATGTAAGTTACTTGCCGACGGCTTTGCACGCTGGTTGCGTTTGTTCTTTTTCATTTTTTTTTTTTTTTACTTCGTTGTAATATTATGTTTTTCAAGTTATTTTTATGAAGTTTAGTGATTAAATAAACTTTGTTTTCTTTTAAACTTATGCCTGTTACTTCAATTTCATGTATAATTTAATGCACAATATCTACCGGCATCCACTGAACTTCAAGAGTTATGGGCCCAGGAACGCTGTTTAAGCCAGTAGAAGTGCAACGTAAAAGAAGTTAAAAGTATAAAGTTATCAAAGACGGCGGGCCCCTGATATCAGACGACTACATCGATGAGAGTTGCCGGTCTCTACAGAGCTATGAAAATTAATATCACCGACTCCATTTAATATGCTGGTCGTGAAGAAATATTTTGGGTGAATTTTTGTTTAAAGAACTTTTTGCAGCAGTTGTTCATCAAGTATTAAAGAACATTATTGGTTTCTCCTACTATAAATGAATATGGAAGTAGTCATCAAGCCTCTTGGACCTGAAAATTATGATTCCTGGGCACAAGATGTAAAAGTGCTTTTAATCGAGCTTGATGCCTGGGATATTACTCAAGGTACCGAAAAAGCTCCTCCTGAAGGTGCAAGTGCTAAGGAGGTAAGAAACTTTTGCTCCCGACGTAATAAGGGATTTAGTGTTATATATTTACATGTAACTGAAGAGTATCATTCCTTACTACATGATATTGATGACCCTAAAATTGCATGGGATACGCTTAAAACCCATTTTCTGCCAGATTCTAGAGCAAGAATTATCGGTCTTATGGACCAGTTTTTCCAATGTCGTTTAGAACCTGGAGAAGAGATAGGTTTGTTCGGAGCTAGGCTCCAAAGCCTTGTAAACAAATTAGCTGAGGCGGGGTAAAAGCCAGATGATTGGCATCATGCTTTTCAACTTATTAGATGTTTACCCACAGAATTTGCAGCAATAGTGCAAGCAATTTACAGGTGGAATGACGTGAAATTTACCCCAGCTAATGTTATAAGCGAATTAATAACAGAAGAAGCTAGGCTAAAGCAAAGCAGACGGGATTTAGGAGAAACAGAAATTAACTACTCAAGAGCAAGGAAAAGCCCCTCACACAGCCAGAAATATAAAGGCAGCAAATATCAGAATATGATAACAGAAGAGGAAAAACGGAAGTGCTTTCGTTGTGGAAAAGCGGGTCACTTAATAGCCTCTTGCAGAGTTAAATTTCCGAAACAAGATGTTTCTAGTGCAAATCAGAACTCTAACAATAATAGTCAGAAGATAGGCGGGGGAACCAAAGGTAGAAAACCAAAGAATAACCTGACAGAACTGGTGAACAATATTGAAGATGTAAAATATAATAAACAAATGTGGCTTTTTGACACAGGTGCAAGTTCCCATTTGTCATGTAACAAATCCCTATTTTCCACCTTTAAAAAGGTTTCCAACACAAGGATGTCAGTAGCCATAGACGGTCTAACTTTTCCAGTTGAGGGAAAAGGTGACGTAGTATTGTTTATAAATAACCAGAAAATAATCCTTTCCGATGTCCTGTACTCTGCAAAACTACGAAGAAATCTGATATCCGGTAAACAACTTGACAGTCAAGGGAAAACATTTATAGGAGAGAATGGAAAAATTGTTGTAAACGATGAACATGGAAGATTCGAATTTGAAGCGAAGATAACTAATGGATTATATTTTCTTCACCCCAAGTATCCTAAATTTAAAGAGAATGAAGCATATGCAATAGGTGGAGATCTAAAAGAGTGGCATAGAAAATTTGCTCATATAAACACGAAACAAATTGCGAATGCCAGTAAGCACAATAGCGTTAGAGGTCTACCAGGAATAAAACATAAAGAACTGTCGTGTGAAGTTTGTAAAATTCCTAAGTCGTGACAAATATCACACAAATCGATATCAGGAATAAGATCCACTAAACCCCTCCAGTTGCTTCATACAGATGTATGTGGGTCTCTGCCCACAAAATCAAGAGAAGGCCATCGGTATTTCTTAACAATAATAGATGACTTCAGTCGTAAAGTCACTGTTTTTCCATTAAAAGAAAAATCTGAAGTGTTTGAAACGTTTAAGCGCTATCAAGTAAGAGCTGAAAGATTTCTAAATTCGAAAGTTGTCACAGTTAGGTCTGACAACGGCCTCGAGTATTGCAGTTCTCAATTCGAAAAATATCTCGAAGAGCTTGGCATCAATCACGAGCACACCAACACGTACACGCCTCAACAGAATGGGGTGAGTGAGCAGTATAATTACACTGCTATGGACGCTGTAAAAACTCTCCTAAAAGACGCAAATTTAAGTGAAGGATTTTGGGCTGAAGCACTATTACACTTTACGTACACACGTAACAGAGTTTGTCATGACGGCCAAACCAAAACCTCCTTTGAGCTTTATGGCGGGAGAAAACCATTGGTGAAACATTTGAATGCATTCGGAACTATTGCCTACGTTAGTGTTCCTAAACAACGAAGATCAAAATTACAGATGAGGGCCAAGAAGGGTATTCTCGTGGGATACGTAATGAAGACTATGGGTTATCGAATCTGGATTCCCGAAGGCAGACAACTAGTAGAAACACTTAATGTCAAGTTTGAAAAGGAAAGCGCTAGTGGTAGTGTACTGGAACCAGGTAAAGAAAGCACTTGCAAGAAGGAGTGTAGAAAATCTGAACCGAAGAAAATCTACTTTAAGATTGATAATGAAAGCGATTCAGATTCAGAATATGAAAGTTCGACAGAAGACCTGAAACATTCAGAATCTGAGTCAGAATCAGAATCAGAAGATCGAAATTCAAGTTCAAAAGAATCCACTAAGAAAAATGAAATAATATGGGTTTGAACAGCCGTACCAAGGAAAGACGGATCTCGAAATGATATCTATTATAAAATAAAGGGTACGAAATCAAGGCTGAGGTCATACAATGATATGGAAAATTACTGCAAGTCGCATAATATCAAGTATAACGAATCAGACTTTTCATTTAGTACAAACGATACACTCAGCGGGGAAGTAAAGTCTAGAGATGAAACCAGTAATGCCGTAGCAAGTACGAGTAGTGTCTGACTAGACGTAGAAATCCAAAGTTACAATTCAGCCCTGAGAAAGCCTGAAGCGGAAGACTGGTTCAAGGCAATGGAAGAAGAAATTTTAATGATGAAGAAGCGTAAAGTATGGGAATTAGTACCAAATCCTGATAAGGTGAAAATTCTCGGTAGTCATTGGGTTTACACGACAAAGCGAGACAGCAAGAATAAAATTGTTTCCTTTAAAGCTCGTTTGCTAGCCCATGGTTTTCGACAGCGTAAAGGCGAAAGTTACGACAAGGTTTTCAGCCCAGTGGTCAACTTTACGATCATCTGACTCTTCTTTGTCATATTTGTAAGCAACTTAAAGTGGAAGCATTGTCAACTAGACATAAAAAACGCATATTTGTATGCCCCCCTTTCAGAAACCATTTATATGAAGCAGCCTCCAGGATTTTTAAATCAAGATAAACCGAATTACGTTTGTCTCTTAAAAAGGGCTCTTTACGGACTTCACCAGAGTGCCCATGAGTGGTTTTACGAGATACAAGACATTTTAGAATCAATTGGTTTTATAAAGATTTCCTGGGCAAACTGCGTTTACATCTATGAAAATAATGTTATTTTACTACTTTATGTAGACGATATTGTGTTGATTGGGAAGAATGAAAAATTCATAAAGCTGATTATCGGGAAATTAGAGAAGAAACTTGAACTGAAAATCCTCGGTGAAACAAAAATGTTACTTGGAGTTCAATTTGAAGAAAAAGACAAAAAGTTAACTATCAATCAAACTACTTACATTGAGAAAGTATGGAAAAGGTTTGACAAATTTAAACCACCTATAAATTCACTTCCTATTTCAAAAGGGGTATTTTTGTCAAAATCCCAATGCCCTCAAACAGAAGACGAAAGAGTTGAAATGGGAAAATTTCCATATAGAAGTTTAATCGGATGTTTATCTTTCATAGCTGGAAGAACACGTCCTGATATTAGTTTCTCAGTAAATTAGTTATCCCAGTATCAAAGTAATCCGGGAAAAACTCACTGGAATGCATTACTAAAACTTCTGGGTTATGTTTTCTCTATTCGGCAACTAAAATTAAACCTTCACAATATCAATAGTTTAAAGTTGCATGTGTACTCGGATGCTGATTTCGCCTCAAACCGAGATGACAGAGTATCAGTTGGAGGTTGTATAGCCTTGATAGATGAAATTCCAATCCAATGGCGAACTTTTAAACAGAAAAGTGTTTCGTTATTGTCAATGGAAAGTGAATTTATATCCTTAACAGAAGCAAGCAAGGAATTGATGTGGCTCGTAATTTGGTATGACATCATTACAGCAACGGTATAAATAG
The DNA here is from genome assembly GCA_907164885.2 of Dolomedes plantarius. Classification (NCBI taxonomy): domain Eukaryota; kingdom Metazoa; phylum Arthropoda; class Arachnida; order Araneae; family Dolomedidae; genus Dolomedes; species Dolomedes plantarius. The sequence continues at coordinate 202,780,598 of OU015490.1, read as the reverse complement.
TTTGTTTAAAGATGATGTTGGATAGCTGGCAATATGTGTATGCAAATCTTGGATCCGGGCAGTTGACGAATTTTTGTTCAAATGTAAGTTACTTGCCGACGGCTTCGCATGCTGGTTGTGTTTGTTCTTTTTCATTTTTTTTTTTTACTTCGTTGTAATATGTTTTTCAAGTTCTTTTTATGAAGTTTAGTGATTAAATAAACTTTGTTTTTTTTAAAACTTATGCCTGCTACTTCAATTTCATGTATAATTTAATGCACAATATCTACCAGCATCCACTGAACTTCAGAAACCATGTCATAATTATTGTTGCTGTCGTAATATATATCACCATCATCGTCCTCACTTGATGATACGAATTGAGAGTTCCATTTGTTTAAAAAGAATACCGGCTTAGTAAACGGATGGATGAATCACGGAGTGTAGATGCGCACGCACCTGTGTTGCGACAATGTCTTACAGCTGCTGTACATTCATTTATCTAATATTTAAAACTACTTTTTTTTTTTTACACTAGTATAATATGCACCCTCACTTTTACGGACTAAAATGTGAAAAAAAAGTCTGTACTATACTCACTTTTACAGAGATTTTACAGTGTACACTACACAGGTCCTCACAACTTAAGATAATTTTTAAAAAATTAAATACAAGACATTCATGGAATACACTTTTCATAGCTGATAACTGAAGGTCAACTTCAGATTACATTAAGCTAAGTTATCTTACACTGCTTTAATTTTGTAATGAAAATACTATCAATAAAAATAAGTGATTCTGATACAATATTTATTTAGATTATTTTAAGAGAAAAATACTTTTTAAAATGGAAGTGCAGTCTGGGTTGGAATTCAATATAAAGGGTTTATTTACAGTAGCAGATCAGAATTAATACTAACATTAATCAAATGATCTGGTGGAAAAAACTGAACCATTGCTTAAACCAAATCTAGGCTACATGATAAATTACTAAAAAAATTATATCTTACTCATAAGCTGTCATATTTATTGAGCTGCATTTATTTTGTTTATTTAGAGATTTTTATCCCCATTAGTGAATAACTGTGACCATCCTTTAGTATTTTACTATGGTAAAATTGAATATATTTGCAGTCAAACGACTAATATTTCAATCTGCACCATGCATTTTTATATGCACTAGCTGCTGCACAACCAGCATGATCGCTTTTAGTTTATATTTTCTTTTGCAAAACAACTCAACTGAAAGTAACCTATGTAAGAAATGTTGCCATTACCTGTCATCATAAATATTCGTTGTTAAGGGGTAGTGGGAGCTCAGCCAAAAAAATTATAATTATTGCTAAATTCACTATATCGCTGATTCTAAAATATCATGATTAAAAAATGGGAATTTATATTTCAGAACACAGTTAAAGATAAGACTGAGAAACCCAACACCGATGATTTTAAAAATTACATCCCTCTCTGTATGTACAATTTTCAAAATTAAGATATCTACACTTTATCATTACATCAAATAAGAAATTGTCGGGGAAAAATTTTTTCACTTAATAAATGGAATAAAATTTCAGCAAGCACTAAAATATAGTGTGGATTAAATCACTCTCTGTATGTACTATTGTTCATAATTCTGATATCTCCACATAATCATATCAAATAAAAAATTGTTGGGAAAATTTTTTCACTTATCAAATGAAGTAAAAATTCAGCAAGTATTAAAATATAGTGTGAATTACATTACTCTCTGTATGTACTATTGTTCACAATTCGGATATCTACACTTAATCACACCAAAAAATTGTTCAGTAAATATCTTCACTTTTAAAATGGACTAAAAATTCAGAAAGTACTAAAATATAGTGTGGACTACAACTATGATATTCATAAAACTTCTTGATGTACACAGTTGAGAATTTCAAACGTAGGAGATAATACAGTGACTGAATCAAAAGAACAGACTCTAGATAAACCTATATACAACTGTCCATGACTAAACACTGGATTTAATTGGTCTAAACATTTTTGTCAAAAGATCAGCGGTTGTAACATATGTCGCCACTGTACACACACGGTTTTAAATTGAGGACGGCTACTAATGTTTACATCCAGTAGTTGCAGCCATTGCCATTCGGAATGTAGAAATATCTTCGATTTTTGTGCCACATACCTACATGTTTTATATATATAGATTCTATTCAGCTAAAATATTGATTTAAAACATAAAAACTGTAGAGAACAGCAAAAACTGGTTTGGTTTGGAGCGCAATGGTCATTTTTTTGCTACACGAGGGCTAATTAGACCGGGACCTACAGCTTAAAGCCGATTCCGAATGGCTATAAACATCCATGCCAAGAGTAGGACTTGAACCCACAGACTCTGGTGCCAACAGCCAGTGCCCTAGCCATTTGGCCATCAACTGGCAAAAACTGGAAATACATGAAACTTGAATGATTTAAAAATTTTTCTATTGTTGTTGTTGTTTCTAATGCCCTGGCTGGAATTTCCAAACCAGGTCCATGTAGGCTTCAGACTGAAGTGTGCAGCTCCAGTTTATATAGCCCTGTAAGGGTCAGAGTCCATCTTAGCTAGTTGCCACCTCAATTTTGACAAAGCAACATCAGGGATGAAATCTAGGGGGATCATACCCTCTCTGACCCCATACAAGAACTTACCAGTCTATAAATTTAACGTTCCCATATCCAGTCTAGACACAGAGGTATTTAATGGCGAGCATCAGGATTTGATCTCTGCACCCTCAGCACTTTAAACCATCGCACTACCACAAGGCAGCTTTGAGCTCAATTTTTTTTAATTGATAAAGTTAATACAACAAGCAAAGTATATGAAGTCTGTAATACCTGTCTAACAAATATTCTCACATCATCCAAAGATGCATCAGCTAAAAACACATGATTAGTAGATGAACCATCGGGAAGACGGAATTGAATACGGGCATCATTGCTGTAATAGTAATAAATAACATCAGAACTCATTCCATTTGCAGTACTTAACAAACTTCAATATGTTTGCTTCACATGTGTGAAAATTACAACTTAAATAGTTGTATGACTAATCACACAAAAACTGAAAAAAAATGCATTGCTTTCAAAATCTATGAAACATAAAACATATCACAGACATCCAAAATTAATGAAACAACACAAAGTTTATCAGAGATAAATTTAACAAGTATATATTTTATAACATAGATAATATGAGAGAGAACTACAACATTATAAATGAATATATTTTGCTAAACAATTAACCCTCCAAAAGTCGCTTGGGTGACATATGTCACCCACCTGCTTTCATCTTCCCTAATGGCAGGTCTCCCCTTTTCCTTCTACCTTCAAATGAGCCGTCCCCCTTGTCCCCTCTCTTTTCACTTTAGTTAGTCTTTAACTGTTCTTCGATTGAATCGCGTCAAAGTTTGACACCTACCCCCCCATGTGACCATCTATGTAACTTTTGAAGGTAAATGAATTTATTTTATTCTTAGTAATATTTAGATTTTAGATCATTTCATTTATTTCTGATTAAAAATTTAATAAGAGAGAGTCAATCCCTAATAGGTTCCTTACAAAAAACTTTCTTTTTATGTCATTTTTGAATGTGATAAAAGAAAGTTTGTCAGAAATATCAGAACCAGGTGGGAAAACATTATAACACATCTTCCAGGGCTAAAAGGCATAGCAGCAAAATATTTTTCTCCAGAAAAAATATTAGATTTGTTTATTGATGAACATGTCTATAAAATAATGGCAGACTGCCCAAATATTTACATTGATTTTATCAAATACAAATTTGAAAAGGATCGCGATGCCAGAAACACCTTCGAGGTAGAAGTCAGGGCCTTATTTGGTCTTCTTCTTTTGATAGGCACTTATAGAAGTTACAGGACAAATATCGATAAGTTCTGGGATAACTCAAAAGGTAATGGGTTGGACTCATGCTACCTAACAATGAGCAAAAACAGATTTGTGTTTCTTCTCATGTGCCTTCATTTTGATAACATTCGGGATAGGGCATCTCGATGAGAATTTGATGTTTGCTCCCATAAGGAATGCATTTGAAATAGTGTACTTCAAGAGGAAAAGAAGGTGCCAGAGGATGCTGTTATGCTTGTGGACATCAGAGAGACAGAACAATGCAAAAGTGGTTCGAGAAATGCGGAAAGTGGATATGTAATAACCACCTGAAAAATGTATGTGCAGAATATTTTTTATTTATTTATTTATTTATTTATTTTGAATGTATGGTTAATTTGTAATTAATAACATTTCTTTTTCTAAAATTTAATCATGTTTTATTTGCAGTATATACTCCTAAAAACCTTTAGAAATAATTGGGTTACAAAAAAGTTAAATACTCACGGAATCAACACTGACATAAAGTGGGTGACACTTGCCCCCACACGACAGTTCGTGTTACAGCTAGAGACGCGACTATTCGAGGGTTATTCACAGTTTTCAAAAAATCTTACAAAATCCATATATAAAGATATTTGAGAAAAAATTTTGAAGAAAACATAAAATACTAAGAGTAAATGTGATAAACACAGAGGAGAGACAAAGAGCAAGAGAAAAGAGTGCTGCTTTGAAAAATACAATACCTATTGAGAGCTGCAGCTCTAGCAACTCGATCTTGCTCTTCTCGAACTTTGGAAATTCTTTCCTTTTCATCCTCTTGATACTGCTGGTAACGTGCAGCTCTCTCTGCTCTGATCACAAAAATATATCTATATTAACACTAACAATATATCAATATAACTCAAAGAAGTCAAAAACAGAGACAAAGGAAGTTGTTGTGATCTTAAATACTCTTCTTTCCCTTCACAACTCAGATAATTGAATAATTTTGCTTTTGAAAGCAAACCAAATATTTTGGAAAATCAGAAAAAAAATTTTCAAATATCATTTAATTATTATATAGCAATCCAATTTACTGCTTTTAAGTCCTACCTGATACTATCGGGACTTCAACAAATTTTTATCAAACACTTTATCATTGTGAATACTGAGATTTTTTTCTATTTTAAAAATCCAATAACACTCCTGTTCTATTGCTTGTAAAGGGTTTATATATGGACAGTGACAATATAGAAGCAAATATACTCAATTGACTGTATAAAGAAGCCATGTTTTAACAAGATTTATTTTTGCTGTATTTTACTAACTGTTAGGAATTACGCCTGTCTGGTGACTTCCTTTTCTTAAATAAATAATTCATTGTACAGTTAAACATTGATAATGATTGATTGAAATAGGCTTCTGTATGTAAGTGCTTAAATATTTATGTAGTATTACCAATTATTTCAGTTACATTTAAGAGTATAAAAAATAATTATGATGCATGATACATAATATATAAATATCTCAGATCTAAGTTCCTGTTTGTTCTTTTAACTATCTTGCACTTTATACAAACTCGAACATGTAGTGTTTGGGCCAATCATATTAATGTCATATACAATAGACAAAATAAATAAAATGATTTTAAAAAAACTGTAAATAATAACATCAATAAAAACAATGTACACTTCATGAGAATGATTGGTTGGTTGAGAGCACTATGGTCATTTTTTTTTTTTTTTTTTTTTTTTTTTTGGCTACACAAGAGCTAATTAGATTGGAACCTACTGCTTAAAGCTGATTCTGAACGGCTACAAACATGCATGCCAATAGTGGGACTTGAACCCACAGACTCTGGTGCCAAATACCAACACCCTAGCCATTCAGCCATTATCTAGCTCTTTGTGTGAATGAAAATCCATTGTGAATAAAATCAGTGTCTAATACTCAAGTTTAACAGATAATTATTCATAAGTTATGGAATGTAAAAAAGTGCCCAAGTTCATTTTATAAAATTAAATTATAAAGAGTTAAAACTGCTTAAATTCTTCTTTTGTCAATTCAATGACGGGTTTTGAGCTGAGATTGCAAAGAAATAATTAAGAAGATTTTGTATGATTCAACATATCTTTTGGCAACTGCTTCATATGGAAGCCACCACATGCTTTAGATAATGTATACTACGTACCTATAGTTGTAAGATTTTAAACTGAAACATTATCAGGGATTGATGTAACAGATTTCATGACTACTCCAAGTTTTTGAAGTAAATAAGTTAATCTCAGACATTTATACAGTACAACCTCCAAAATCCGGAATTGTTCAGGACACGGCAATTCCAGATTTGTGAGATTTTAAATAACACTACAAAATTTTAGGAGAAAAAATAAACACTTATAAAAAACATATAAAATGATTTAATTATTAAATAAAGCTAAATACAGAACATATAATTACATTATAATTTAAACATTTGGGTTAATAATGTCTGTTGCTTTAGTTTCAGCTTATTAGAAATTATTTTTTCTTGAATCCTATATAGTGCCATAATTTCATGTTCCGAGATAAAACTCCACTGTTCTAAGCCTAATATTATTTTATCTAATGATTTTATCAGGTCTTCCATTGACATTCTGAATCACTTTCACAATCGCTGTCATCATAACCTTTGTTATTTACACTATCAATAACTTCAGAATCACTCAGAGAAACGATGATCAGCACATTTTCATCGATGTCTAAAACTTCCTGTATGTCCAATTTATCCAAGTTAATGTTGCCTTTATTTGCACATTCTACTAATTTTGCTATTTCAGCTTCTTTCCCAGACACTTGAAAGCCTTCAAAATTTATACTGTCACTTCCTTGAAAGGAAGCGCATTTTTTTACCGATCATTTTAATAGTGACAACTATCCGTAAAATAGAAAAGTAAAATTGGCCATTAATTAAAACATTCCGGATTTGGGAGGTTGTACTGTACTCAATTTTAATTCTTGTGACTATTACCAGTTTTCCAGATAAATATAAAAGTAGTATGAATTTTCAATTCAATGAACTATACAATTTAAAAACCATTCAGATGTGGAACAGATGTCATACAAATAATAATGATAAAAAACTGACCTATAAAGAAAAAAACTGTACTTTATACAGTACAATAAAAATTGTAACTGAATTTTTTTTTATAAAATAAACAACCTGTCTTGAGCAATCAGAGCTCGAACTTTCTCTCTAGCTAATTTTTCTTCTTCCTTCTCTTTAGCTCTGTTTTTAGCCCATTCCTTCAGTTCATTATCTTGTTTTTCTTGCTGAGCTTTCTGCAATGCTTTACCGACATTCCTTCTTTCAAGTTCAAGCTGTTTCTCCTTCTGCAGATTTTATAGACATATATAAAATGAATAACTAAAACTGGAAAATACTTTTAATAAAAAAATATAAAAAATTTTACATTTTAAAAAAATACCACTTAGAAATATCTACATGAATATAAATTGAATAACAAATACCTTCAGTAAAATACAGAGTATATTTTCTTTACAAATATTATGGGAGCATTAGAGAGTTTAAAAATCAAAATTTCCACATTGAAATAAATTTTAACAAAAATATTTAAGCACACATTAACACAACTAGTAAAAAACTCCTTAAACTCCTTGTTTTACACATTATAATAATGCAACAATAAATTTGTAAAAATATTATTGAAAAAAAAGTTACAAGATTTTAAAATTTTTGGGAAAAGCAAATTATTACTTTTATGAAAGAAATGAAAATAATGCCCTTACCGCTTTCTCCTCTTCATCTTTAATCTGCTTTTTGACCTCCAATAATGCTTTGGCTCTGTTAAAAAATTATTTCAAAATTTATAATTTATTGACAGATAAAATTTTATCTAATAAAATAATAAAATAAAATTTTATGAAACTGAAAAGAAAATTAAAAGGCATTATAAAATAAGAGTTAAACACAAATAAAGTATTTGTCCATAAAATAAAAAAAAAAAAACAGCTCAACTTTATTGTGAGAAACATGAAAATAGTCTGAAACATAAAAGTATACAATTTGTTCTCATACAATAAAATTTTTCACAGAAAAAAAAAACCTCAAACCTCTCATTCATCCAAATATTTTAAATTCCTTTTAAACTTGTGCCTAGAAAAGCAGAAAATAAATTATCTTTCAAGAATTATCAATTTTCTGTTAACATGTCAACCAGTGACACTAGCTGTTTGAAATATGAATTCTTATATTTCATTTATGTTAGAAGCCAGCGCCATACATCGGCATATTTTATTTATAAAAGGTCGCTACCCCTAACTTTAATTATATACCAGCAACTAAACACAAATAAAAAGCCCCTAAAAATATAAAACACCTGTTATTTCCTTTTAATTTTATCGTGTATCCTCGGATGTTAATTTTTACCAGTAAGTACGCTGTATGAAAGCTTTGAACGATGCTTTTGTAAACAACGTCATGTTCGAAAATGACGTGACCAGAAAATGACTGTCACGTCATTTTCCGGTCACAGTTAAACTCTCATTGTATTTTTAATTCACTAAATGCAAATTATCGAGAATATCCAAATTTTCTGTCAATAATCTAATTTTCATTGTTGTTTTGTGATTGGCTGCTTGAAATGTAACTGTAGCTTGTTAACCTTGGACTATAAATAATAAGGAATGAAATTGTAGTTCAGCAGTGGTGTATCGCTGTTTGTATCGCTCTTGTATAGATTTATTTTTGATACTTGACATGGTATAGTCCTGTATCGTATTTGTTACTTAATTGTTTCTTTTTACCGGGAGATGTAGCCGGTTAATGTATCTTTAAATGTTTTTAATCCTTTAAAGTTAAATAATAAATAACTTCATTTTTTATCTTAAATTTGGTTTGGCTCAACTTATTTTCATTTTTTTTTAATCATGTTGAAACTTAAGTTTTAACTTCTGAGCCATTACCGTGCTCAGCACCACTGCACATAGAATACTGCTTGATTGGGTTTTCGATCTTCTCTATCGAGACCCTATTAATTTATAATTTCAATTTACTTTTCTTTTTGAACAAGATATCATTTAAAATAATTACTTAATCAAAAATGGAATGTTTTTCCCCTCACAATTTGTCATACTTTAGTATAATGAAATAAAGATTACAAGAAATGTTTACCTCTCTAATCTCTCTTCTAAAGGTACTTTATTTGCTTCATCCTGTAAAAAAAAAATTCTCTAAGTATGACAAATATCTACTGGGGACTATAAGATACTAATAATAATAAATAAAATGGGATTAAAGTTTAAAATTTTTAAAAATATATAAATATTTGCTTCCAATTAAATAAGTACTTACTTGAAAAAATTGAAATACTTGAATTGACTGAAGCTCAAATTTTTTTAACATAGCAAGAGAAAACAGAAGGCATAATGAATGTTCTACATTTTGATATGAGATAATTATATCACTCATACTCTTTTTCAAAAATTAAAATTAAGGATTTTTTGAGGATCCTCAGCAAACTTACTGAGGCAAGATTTATTATATTTATATATAAACATAACAAAAAAATGTTTTAAATTAATCTAAATTATTTTCTTTTAAAATAAAATTTAAATGACTCTGAAGTTGAAACACCTGCAAAATATATGTTCACTTAGATTTCTTATTTATATTTGTAAAAATGATATATGTAGCATTATAACAGATGTTGATATGTCCGAAAAATTCAATTTTAAGTTTTTAGTTGATATGTCACACATAAAATTGGGTCTTTAATGTGGCAAAAGCTGATACATGGAATTATGAAATACTAAGTTATTCATAAAATTTTCATGGAAGACCAGTTATATGCTTGAGGTTGAATATGAGTATTAACTACAGAATATTTAGATTGAAAAAACTTAACTGAGCGATTTTATATTTCACAACTAAAGTTACTTTAATTTGCCAAAAACATGAAAAAATGACATATTAACATCGGCCATATTAGCACAGATATAATTTCTTTGTGAATTCTAACAATGAATACTAACAGCAATTTGCAAATTATTTTACTTTACAGAATAGTTATTAGATTGATATTATGTATCTATGCTAAAAAAGAGAACAAAATTACAGTAAAAAAATTAACAAACTATTTCACTAAAATTTCATGTAATACAATATTGAAAGATAATATTACTTCAGATTCTCGAGATGTAGATGGTTGACTGGGATCTGGTGAATTCACTTCATTAGTTGAAGAAGACCCAGAATAATTTGATGATGATGGCTGAGAAGATACAGCTCCTTTAACAGCTGGTGAAAACTTCTCATGAATCTTGCATAAAAGATAAATTATTAGAATAAAAAATATAAAAGTGAGAGAGTTGACTAATAACTTTTTTTCAAACACTGCTATATGCACTAAAAATTTAAAATAATCCACATATTCTAATTAATGGCAATTTTTACTCTAACCACCATGAATGGATAATGAGTAATGAATGAATAATGTTTACAGAAGTGTGGAAATAAGAGTGTTATTTTTTTTTAAGAATTCAGGAAATTCTTCTCATAACTTCCTACAATTATACATTTTAATAATACATGATGGATTTAATAAATTTATTGCCCAGTTTCTAGACAATAGATTTATAAGGTCACTAAGTTTTTACCAAATACTGATGTCACTTAAAATTTCAACTTTAATTTTTCAGAGCAATACAACAGCTCGAAGAGAGCTTAAGTTACATATTTCTGTTTGAACATTATAAAATATTCCATTTTATTAAATTTGCTTTGATCATACAGAGTTCTTGATTTAACATATCTGTCATAGTATGGTAAACCTATCAATTTAGACATCCAAGACCCTTAAAAATACCTATTTTAAAGTTTGTATATGGTGTCAAGATTCTCTCAGATATAGGAAAATGAAAGATGATGTAATTTAAATACATACAGGTACACAATTTTAAGTTAGGGTCTCTAAGAACTGCCTTAAAATGCCACAATCTTGAGTATGATACATGTGAATTTTCATTTATACCACATTTTATTCTAATCAATCAACATATTTTGAAGAATATGTAATTAATTTTTTGAAATAATTTAGAGTTTACACTGAAAACTGCACTTCTTATAAGTCAAAATAGCTATAAATATAGTCTTCATTTTTAAAACAATAGTAATATCATAAAACTTGAAGCTAAAAATGTTACTTGTTATAGCCACAGATGATGATTCTTGAAAAATGAAAGATATGGTATACATGTCATAACTGCTAACCATATTAGATTATACATAGTGTGAAACAGAAGATACACAGATGTTTTCAGCAAAATTTCTTAAATTATTCATCTCATATATAAACAAAAAAACATCTGTTCTCACAGCCCAGAACTTTTTGCTCACTCAAAATATCAATTTGATATTGCTTGGAAGCTAATCATTCAGTAGCAAGCTGAGTAATATTAGGATTTATTTTAAATACATAACTGAAAACATAGTGTAATTGTATGAAATCCTCAGTTTACCTTAGAACATAATTAGTATAATCTTAAATTAACTCTAAAAGCATTCATCCATTTTTTTGTTTTTGTTTTTTATTGCACATAAGACAAACTATCTTTTGTTCAAGGATTGTATATAAAATCAACTTACTTCTATTATTTTGTCAATTTTTGCAGCAAACTCAGTAGGAACCAAACTTCCAGTAATAATCTCAATTGGATTACCATTCACACCAATGAAATATGAGGATGGTATAATTAGTACAGGATCTACATTTAGTTAAGAAAAACTGGAGAAGTGTCATAGAAAAGTTATTACATATACAAATATCATTCTTATGACAAAATTTTACATGTTGGACAAGCAGACTTCCTTTTTAAAATGACATTTATTTAAACACAATTTGATTTACAAGAACAAAACACTTCAAATAAATAAATTTTTTAAAAAAAGGTTTCTAAGTATGTCAAAATTAAATAAAATTAGGATAAGAATTTTAACTACAGTCAGAATTAAACTTGAAATTTCTCTCTCTCTCTTCTCCATGTCAAAAGTATTTCTTCACACAAGCAAATATTGAGGAAGGAAGATTTACTTTTAAATTTAAAATACAGTATTTTTTTTAAGTACAAGTATAATATTTAATAACTAACATAAACACCTCATATTACTCTGAATTCTTAAATGAAAAAATAAACATGCACAACCATACACACAGTAAATCATACTTTTCTTTTCATGTTGTTTGTTCCTGGCTGCAAGTAGCTTTAGAGCTATTACTGGTTTTCTCTTTCATCCTATTCTTATATATATATATATATATATATATATATATATATATATATATATATATATATATATATATATATATGATGTGTGTGTGTGTGTGTAAATATATATGTGTGTGTGTGTGTGTAAATACAGACATATACACACATATATATAATAAGCAAGACCATTTAAATAGTCTACCATTTGTTTATCATAGTTATAAATTAAAATAAAAATGAAATTACCATAAAAAGAAAAGGATACATATGGCACAAAATTGGACATAAGGTACACTAAAAAGAAAAGAAAATCATATATAATACAGAAAAATTGTTGAAAATTTAAACTAGCTGAATTACAGGATTTAAATTCATTGTGTTCAGATAGTTACCAGAATTAAGTTTTAGATAGGTCTCATACCTGAACATAGAATTTAATTTATGATAACATACAATGAAAGAATACTGATTTTATGCATTTAAGAAAATAATGTATTTATGTAAATCTTAATTTTTTATTTTGTTCATTTGGATATTAATTGGGGCAATACTATAACACATATTAATGTTAGCAATAATATACTGCTCTCCAATATTCAGAAGCTTTATATTTAACACCAGTATGTATATATATATATATGTGTGTGTGTGTGTAAGATTTTTATTAAAATAAAGCCACTTCTTTTTGGGATGACTATGTTATATTAAAGGATAATTTATCAATAATTGCATGTTGCCGACAAAACAGAAGGGAAAAGTTTCCAGATAAATAAAACACTTATAAAACAGTGTTTTACCGATATGGAACTAAGTTATTCCACCTTTGATACAAAGAAGGAATAACTTATTCAGATTATTTTATATACATTTATTTATAGAAATATATTTATTTCAAATTAAAAATACATTTTATTTAAGACACAAAAACAAATAACACAACAGAAAAATTGGCATATTCCATAACTTCCCAAGGTTTGAAATTATAAATTAAGCAGGGCTACAAATCATTTCTTTTGTTACACAACATAGTTTTTTTTATTTTTTTATTTTAAGTATAGAGCAATAACAGAGCTTAAGTTATAAATGAAAGATACTTTATACAATTACCTTTATTAAATACAATTCACAATCCAAATCACACTTATTACACTATAATAATCATATTTTCTGACAATAAAAATAAGAGAAATTGCTAAATAATGAAATGATTTCAATATAAAAAACATGTTCTGTAATTAAAAAAACTTCTATTTAAATGATGAAAATAATAACACGTTTAAGTCTAAATATTAGGAAGTAATTTTGATTTATTATAATGCAGGAGATCTAATTATACTTACTGAATTAAGATTTAATTATACCTAGAAATTTGTCATACCATTAAACAACTACTTACTACTTTAAAAAACTGATTAGGTACCACAGATAGCTTTACTATACAAAGATATAGAAGTAAACCCAAAAACCCTATTCCATAAATACCTGTTTGCTGTCAGTTTAATTGCAACAATATTCTTAGCAGATAGCTTCTGAGCAACTACTGCATCATTGTAAGTATTATTCATATCTTTTGACATATCATCAGAACCTAAAATGTATTTAAATCAAAAAGAACAGTTGTAGAACTTTTAAGTATAATTTATATTTTGACACAAAAATAGAAAATATTTGCTTCAGCTTATATGCGTATTACAACAAGATGTTTCTAACAGTGATAACTGTTATGAAAGTGTACATAACTATTTTAGCATTTGGGGGCAACAAATCAGATTTTCTCATTTAACTAATCAACAAAGAATCTCTTTTATTTGCTATACTACAACAGATAAGATATTTAGAAAAATATATATTATTACAGCTTCCCAAGCCAAAGAGAGAAATTAGGACTATATTGCATGGTGAATTTTATTTTATTTTACTTTTTTTTACTATTACAAAACATTGAGTTGAATGAGTAAAAGATATTAAGATAAACTCACTTTTATGTGGAGTAAAACTATAGGTATTAATTTACACTTGAATATAAGCCAAAAATTTAAGTACAAATGAATGACAAGGAGTCACAGACCCGTACACCTGAGATAAGTGTAAACATTCACTAAACTTTCAAAGACCTATGTGTTATCACTAAGCAATACAGAAGCAAATTTAAAAGCAGTGTTTCTAAAAACATAATATCTGAGAGATATTACTGCATCAACAGATTGTAAACAAAATATGATCGAAATTAACCTTTTAAACACTAGGATTTTAATTTATTACCCTTATATTCCATAATTTTTTTTTCATAAACATAAAATTATAAGAATAAAGTAAAACCCCAATATTTCATACTTAATACATACACTATTTACTATAGACAAATCTAAATAATTATAACATTTGATGAATACAATTTTTTTTTTATCGATCCTAACAATCTAGGATTAATAAGCAGGAGATAGTTAAGGGCAAAATTACCAACTTGAAGTATGATAAACAGAGTAAATGAGTTCTAGTCAATAATAAAGTTGTTAAAAATCATTCTATGAAAGGCTACTAGGGAAGAAAGTATTTTATCACACATGTGAATTAGTCTCAGCACACTTTAACAAAATATTGAAGGAAGAATCCAACTAAGAGTATTACCAGTTTTGTTATTTATTAGTTAATAAATGAATATATTTCAAGATAATGATGTAAATTATTAAGCTTTAAACAAAAAGAGAGATTTTTTTTTTACTGAATTAATGTTCCTAACTCTACATAATCTATTAAAATATCTCTGAACCTGATTTTTCTTCACTAAAATTTTTTTTTAAATCACCAAATAAAAAATTATTTCTCCAAAATAATGTTTTTTAATAAATCTAATAAGATTCGGCATAATAAAAAAGGCAAAAGCAATATATTCTGTTAAAAAGAAAGATTGTGGATAGAAATACTAACCTTCTATGTATACTAGAAATAATTTATTATTTCTTTTAGCCTCAGCTACTGCGTCAGGAACAGAACCATTAAACCATTCCATTTTGATAACTAAAAATAAAAAAAAAGTATAATTTCAAAATTTTGTTAACACTAGAACTGCGGAGCGGGTCAATTTAACCCAAAACGATGTTTAATTTATCACCATGCGAAAAGTATCGATTGAAAAAAAAATTCCTTTTATGACTTTTAATATTTTAAGGTGAACAACAATTTACCAAATTTAAAAATTCGTAACATAAATAATTTTCCGATTATTAAGACTTATACCTAGAACCACGGAGCGGGACAATTTGACCCGTAAGAAATGTTAATGCACAAATAACGAAAAACAGGTGCATTTTCTCGAACTGTAAATGTAAAATACTTCTACTCCACCCTAGAATTCCTTAAATGGACTGTATCAGAAGGGGGAATAGTGAAGGATTTTCATTCAAGGTCATTATATTTGGTTTGAAGCACGAACTACGTTCGAATGCAGTAAAAAATTACTGCGAATATTTAGACTTTTTGAAGTTGCTTTTATTCTGAAATTAGTATATGTATTAAAACTATGTCACAACGCCGTAATCTTGCTGTTGAGGAAGCGTTAGAATATTTAAACAATTATCTGAAAACGATTCAGAAGGTTCGAAAAAAGGTTTCTCAAAATTCGATTTCGAGTAGTGAGGATGAATACCTGCCTGCTAATGAAGAAAATTTGGATTCGGATGAAGAAAATGAAAGTGAAGATGATGGCAATGCTCTGGCAATGCTCTAACAATCGCTGGTCCTTCTTATCGCAATACTGATGATAATTTATTTGAGAAAATATAAAATCGAACATTCCAAGAAAAGATACACACACGCAAAGAAATTCAAAAAACAAATCGACAATAACATTCAAAGTTAGAAATTATGAAGATGACAAAGATGGGATAATTTGGAATGTCGCTCAATTAGGAACAAACGATAGAGTAAGAAAATCAAAGTGTAATATTTTGAAAGAAGTTGGGGGACCCAACACCACATGCTAAACGAAATGTTATCGTCAACAGTCCTTCAAGTGCTTGGAGACTTTTTATAGATGAATGGATATTGAAACACATAAAGAAATGCACTGAAGATGAAGCTCACCGGCAGATTCATGAAGAAGAATAGAATATAACATTAGAAGAAATAGATGCTTTAATATAAATTTTATATGCACATGGTATATATTGTGCAAAATGACTTGAACTGAATAGCTTGTGGTCAAAGGACTGAGGACCACCATTTTTCCAAAATACAATGTCAAGACACCAATTTCAAGAAATAATGGGATTTTTACTCTTCGACATAAAATCAACAAGATCAAAGCGTCTAGAGACAGACAAATTCGCCTTTATTTCGGATATCTGGAATGGTTTCATGGAAAATTGCAAGACTAACTATACACCAGGTCTTAATACAACTGCAGATGAACAGTTATTTCCCACAAAAGCTAGGTGTAGGTTTATCCAATACATGCCAAACAAACCAGATAAGTGTGGAATCAAGTTCTGGTTGGCTGCAGATGTTGAATCAAAATATCTGATAAATGGATTCCCGTATCTTAGAAAATATAACCAAAGCCCATCCAATGTTTCTATATCTGAACACGTATTGCTGCGACTAATAAGTCCATATGAGAACAAAGGTAGAAATGTCACTACGAATAACTTTTACACAACACTGAAGCTTGCAGACACATTGAAATCCAAAAACACCAGCTTTGTAGGAACTGTAAAACGCTCAAGAAGAGAAATACTAGTCTCTGTAAAAATGTTAAAATCCACATTGTATTCGACTACGGTACTAACCCATAAAGACATGAGTCTAACTGTTTATCGAGGTAAAAAAGATAAAAATGGTTTGTTTCTAAGTAGTCTCCATCCAAACGTAGAAATTGCAGATAACCCCCCAAAAAAACTACCTGATACAATCGCTTTCTACAACGCAACTAAATACGGTGTAGAAGTGATTGAACAAATGGCAAGGAAATATACAGTCAAGTCTGCTTCATGTAGGTAGCCGGTGCAGGTTTTTTTGTAATATTTTGGACCTGTTACAATCAATGCCTGGGTTTTATATAAAGCTGTAACTGGAAAATCTATTAGTAGACGGAAATTCATTCAAGACTTGGTTGGAGAATTGCGAGAAAAGTTTGTTCTCTTCCGACATAAAAATGCGGCAAAAAGAGCATGTGAAGCAACCAATGAAAACGACGGACAACCACAAATTAAGCGTAAACGAGTCTGATGCCATATTTCGAAATGTGAAAATAAAACTCTAGCTATCTGTTCAAAATGTAAAGCACCCATCTGTGGAAAATGTACCAAACTCAGTTTTGTACAAAATGCATACAGTAAATTGGATTTTAAAATCTGTAATTTTTAGTAACAGAAAAAAAATTTTTATTTTTAATTTTTTTAAATTATTTCTAAACATATTGAAAAGAGATACTCTGTTTTTCCATTGAAATTAGGAAATTTATGTTATATTTTGTTAAGACATGTTATTATTACTCAAGGACATAAAATTTTAAATAATGCGATTTTGTAAAAATTAAGTTAATTTCTCTTGATTTATATAAATTATTTAATGTAAATTCTGAGAAATATTGATTATTATTTAAAAAATAAAATGTTTTAGTTAAATAAATTAAGCGCTTGTGCATATTTTATAAGTTTACAATCTAGGGTCAAAATGACCCGCTCCGCGGTTCTAGGTATATCGAATGTCCCGCGGTTCTAGTGTTAATGTACACGTATATAATAGTTATGGGAAGAGGCAAAAACATGATACCTTATCTCCATTATAGCAGAAAACACTTTATTACACCTAGAATTTTTATAGTTTACTTAAACGTTGATTATAATCTCACAAAAAGAGATAATGCACTCCTTGGGAGTTTAAAGATTCATGTAAAATATATATATATATATATATATATATATACACACACATGTATGTATGTATGTATGTGTATATATATATATATATATATATATATATGAAATGTCCGGATGGACATCTCATGAAATTGTAGCATATATCGTGTCCAGAAAATAATAAAATCAGCTTCAGGAACAAACTAATTTATTAAACAGTAAAGCAACACATCTTACTCGCTTCGAGCCAGTCCAGCGTCTCCCACAAAGAGCGCCAAAATAGAATTAGGTCAGAGAGGTTGCCAGAATTGGCAGAGGAAGTTAGTATATGGGAAGGTGAAGCGTTTACGCCAAGACAAGAAGGACGGGTTACCAGGACAGAGATGAAGTACAGAATGGGCGATTATAGGTAGTTAGTAATATTATCACATATATATATATATATATATATATATATATATATATATATATATATAATCATACTTCAATAGATTGCTTTCTAAAAATAATCCTAAATCTATTAAAGGATATTCACCCAAATCTATAAAGTGACTGCATACTTGACATTCTTGTATTAAGAAAATTTTTCCTTAAATTCATAATATGATAACTACAGCCAACAAAATCACTTTAGCATGGAAGATCATAAGATCACAGATCAGAAGTTATCTACAGCTGAAATAAAAAAGTAATGTCATAATTATGTCAGTTTACTGCTTGCAAGATTTCTCCAGTACGGGTGTCATTATACTAGTTGCAAGAGTTCTGCAGTTATACACTGAAGAGCCAAAAATAAAAACTGGTACTCCTGCCTAATATCGAGTAGGGCCCCCATGAGCACACAGAAGTGCTGGAACACAACAAGGCATGGACTCAACTAATGTCTGAAAGTATTCTGGAGGCATTACACACCATGAATCCTGCAGGGCAGTCCACAAATCCATAGGAGTATGAGGAGGTGGAGATCTTCAAACAGCACATTGCAAGGAATCCCAGATATGCTCAATAATGTTAATGTCTGGGGATTTAGGTGGATAATGGAAGTGTCTTGAGTCAGAAGAGTGATCCTGGAGCCACTTGGTAACAACTCAAAACGTGGGAGTGTCGCATTGTCCTGCTGGAATTGTCCAAGTCCATCAGGATGCACAATGAACATGAATGGGTGTAGATGAACGGACAGGATGATTATGTACCTGTCAGAGTAGTCTCTAGATATATCAGGGGTTTTATATCATGCCAACTGTACACATCCCATACCATCACAGAGGCTCAACCAGTTGGTTGAGCCTCTGTGATGGTTCTAAATCTTTTGCTAGCGTATTATCAGCTTTACATATCATGTCATCATCAACTGGAAATATCTTGATTCCTGTATAATCTTGCCTAAAAATTTTGATTAAAGTTTCAAATGTGTTGACATCTGTACCTTCAGTTATAATTAATTATATCTGCTGAACGCTTTAAAGTTCCTCCTATGCTGTCAGGTGCCCCTTTCCTATGGCCTGCCTCTGTATAATTCCATGTCAAGCTTTGGATGCCAGGAAATAATTCTTGTGTGTGATACCTCAATAAATGAAACTTTTTTGTTTTTGTATTGTGTACAGGGTCGATCCCTAAACTTATGAACAGTATTAATTGAATGCTGTTTCTTGAAAATATATTTTGAAATGGTCTGTAGATGAGCTCAGATGACCAATGTGCCATGCTTAAGTGATTCGCTTGCAGTGGCAAAAGGAATCAATGTTGACAAATCCATTTGTTTCTGGCAAAAACACCTATGTGCAATGAAATTTGTTTATGAGCTTTAAAGTGTACTGACTGGATTTCTTCACTATACTTACAACAGTAATTTTCAATGAAGTCTATATGTATTAGTACTGCATTAGGTTGTAGATTCTTCTTTAAATCTGCTATGCCTGTATATTGATGTTTAATGTTGCCAAAAAAGGGGTTTATATTCTCTTTTAATTTAGTAACTAAATTTAATGCTGTTTGTATCTCCTTATTTACAAGTTTTGTCGAGACTTTTTTTAATACCCTTGCAAGAATAATTAGTTTCCTCCAAGATCAACTTTTTGTATTTCACATCTTTTTCTGTTTCAAAACTTAAATATTACTATATTATCTTTACAAATGACATATTTTCTTAATAAACATTGGAATACTATTTGAATTCTTGCTACATGTTGGCTGTTGCACATCATCTGTATCTGATATTTCCTGTTTTCTTTTTTGATGTAATTCACATGGTGTCATATATTTACTGGTTTGACTTGCCATTTCTCAGTTGTTTTTTTTTTTTTTTAATTTTGCAAGCAACACTGGATCTGAATTATTTTTCTCTCACCTGATTCTTATTCTTTTTTTTTCAGCTTTAATTCTTCCTTATATAGTTTTTCCATAATAGTTTTACTATTCTTAAAAAACTGAGAAAAGACAATTAGCACTGTCATACTTTCAATAAATAGTCTTTTTACACTATTTTAATTGAAAAAATAAAGGTAAAGCATTAAAATTTAGCAGATTTGATGTTTATTTAAATTAGTACAATAACTTTTTCAAATTTATTTTTAACTTATCCCAATAAAATAATAAAAATTAAAATAGATTAACCTTACCTACTCAAATTAAAAATCTTATGAGTTTTTAATATGTATTTCATTGTTTAGTACTTATATAAATGGATTCAGATTATTCCCTCACATATTAAAATTATGAGGGAATGATGAAATGCTTATGAAAACCACTTTGTACAAAAATTATTAGGCTTAGTTATATTTTCAGTTAATTAAATATCTTTTGAAACACATTTCCAATATTATAATAACAGAAAAAAGAAATTTTACTTTGATTTAATACTAGAAAGTCATGTGCTAGCAATTGAAGAATGTTGTTGAGCAAAAAAATTAGATGGCTGCTTTACTTTACTCCTATACAAACTATCCTAGACATATATAATGCATGTTCTGTCATCTACTGAGTAAATAGGGACAGATTTAAAGTTATGTGAGGGAACGATGCCAGATGCTATGGACAACGATAAAAAGTGCCCTAATTTCTTTCATTACATAAAATACATATATAATTAAGAGGCTAAATATTTATTTAAGTATCTTTAATGGATTTTATAAAAAAAAACATTATAAAAATACATGATATAATGGCAATGAAACCATTTTCTTTCCTACAAGTGTCACTGGGGACACAGTGAGGGAATGATATTTGCATTTAAAAAAATATTTTTAATATTATATTTCAATTTTGATAAGCAAATAATCACAGTTTATATGTGTCTCTGATAAATATTGATATATTAAAATCACTTTTTTTTTTGTAATTTTAAAAATACATTTTCAAGACCACTGGGACAAGAAATCGCCACTTTTCAGAGAATGACCCATATATATATATATATATATATATATATATATATATATATATATATATATATATATATATATTCTGATTATGTGAAAATTTTTGAATGATGTGAAAAGATATAAAATATATAATATCAATAAAAGTAAATGAATACTAGTATGTGTCTGTATCTTGTATCATAATGCCTTTCCTAGAAAGAGCAGGTATTTTAGTGAAAAGGCTCTTTTTGATCTAGATATACCAATTTGAAAATTGAAACAACATATCTGTTTTTGATCCAAGAATGAATTTTGCCTACTAACAATATGTTAATGCTTTAATGAATTTATTATGATGTTATATACTTTTGTTGCTGATTCACCATAAGTTAATTGAAGCTAAAGAGATTCATCCGATGACATTTTGATAGACATCAAACATTTCGGATCTTAACAAAGCCTCTTTTTTATTATTTTCATATTAAGATAGCTAAATATGTTAGTAATACAATAACTTTCTGGGGAAGGATGGAAATTAAATAAATAAAACAAAACCACCTAGAAACACAATTACAAACTTATATCAAAACAATCAATGCACATTCATAGCTAAACTCTCAGATTATTGATAAATGATTGCCTCTTAAACTCCCGTTTTAATTTCGAGAGACTTCTAAATTTTTAGTTCCGATCAAGCGAAACAAATGTGAAAGAACAAACTCTTTGAACCTTTATGGTTAGTAAAGGTTAAACTTATACACAGACAGAATGTGGGGAGACATTAAGACAACTATTGAAACAATATATTACTAGATAGCAATTCTCAAATTTACATGGAAAAAAATTATACCTATCCTTAACTATTTTGATATGAAAGCCATCTACAACTCATTTTAAATCAATAATCACACAGCAGAAAAATTATCAAACCAATACCATTTAAAAACAAACGGTCTCAATGCATGAAAAATCAAGTCTTATCGTATGGCGATCTGTCAAAGAAAGGTATCTAAATTACACAAACGACAGTTTTAGTTCGAGAAAAACAGACTTAAGAACTTACATAATTATATCGAATTTAAGACACGACACTTAAAAACCATAAAGTCTGATATACTTCGACGTCAATTTTCCATTAGAATCTAAATGCAAATTAAATGACTACAACACGAACCCAAAACTACTACGTAATGGCAAACATTGAGTTGAAGTGAATTTTGTGCTGGATGAAATAACGCGAATGACTTCGCATAACATTAAATAACAGAAAAAGTTATCGGAAAACACAGTTTGTGAACAAATTCAGAATATCTACTATTTGAAAAATTTATAAACTCTATTTTTTTTTAATTATTACGCATATATATATATTCCGACGACGAATTTCGCCACAGCTCGTTCCGGTTATTATTATTCATTATTCGTATTTGTATGTTTATATTATCTAGTTTTTGTTTTATTACTCACTTCCTGAAGCACTAGTTGGAGAGGTTTTGTCACACCTTGTCATTCGCTGTTGGACGTACGGCCATAAATATTTACTGATTAGAGATTTCTGTATGGAGTTTAAAAATGGATAATTTTAGTTTTTAGTATCTTTATAAATTTCTTGTTTCGTGGTGAACTGCGCTTTAAAGGTAGATATTTGTTTTATATTTTACTTGTACCTTATTATAACGTAATTAGTTATTATATTTTATTTTGAATTAAATGCACCACCGTTGTTATACTGCTATTTGAAATCTATATATCTTTATATAAAGTGAACTTCTGATTAGAATAGATGATAACAGGATTGGTGTGTGTCATAATATTATGATAATGTAATCAGTGTTTTGTCTTCAGTTACCTGTTTATTTCGTGACTACTTGTAAAAGCCCGTTATTTAGACTTATATGTAAAAGTTAAAACGCAGTCTCAATCATGAGTCTCTTCCAAGAGAGTGTTTGTAATGGTAAAATTATACAATTTCTTGCTTGCAAGTTGGAGTGCACTGTGATTATGTATAATGTTGTGAATCAGTGTTATAAATGTACGAGAGTTATCTTTTATTCTTCATAAAAGCTGAAGCGGCACTTTTTTTATCATTTATAATATGTAAATGGCATAATCTTATTTTTCAAGCTGAAATATTCCTATATTCATGAAATGTTACCACCATCATACTCTAAAAATATATAAAAATGTTTAACAAAAATGAATTTGTGATGCCATAGTATAATTTGTTTTGCATCTTTTGGAGAATTTTATTTTCCTATTTTATATCTAGTTTGAAGCTCAAACCAAGTAGGGTGAAGTGGGTTAAGTTAGAATGTGTGGTAAGTGAAAATGCCGGCTTAAAGCCCTAAAAAGCATAACTTTTTAAAAACATTTCAAGTGCACTTTGTAGAAAATTCTTGCTCTACTGTTATGTTTCGTTTTTATTTACAGAAAAAAAATTGTTAAATGGAAAATGTTTATACCTACCAAACCCTTTCATTTTTACTAAGGTACCTAAGTTCGAGTACTAGCAAAATTTAAAAAAAAATCATAACTAATTAACCATAACACATAAGAGTTATTTTGAAAATACCCATTTATTCATTAAGAAATGAAGAATACATATAAAATACTTAAAAAAAACCTTTATTATTTATCTTTTAATTTTTTTTTTTTTTTTGGCAATATTACTTCAGTACTACAGGGTTTTCACTTGCCCATTTACCTAAAAAACCTGCCTTTGTGTTATAACAGCCACATAAAGCTTTTTTTTCTTCCCAAATTGTGTTTTCTAGCTGGAGAAACTTCAATACCAACAACCTTTTGTCGTGTTTCTTAAACAGCTGATGATTGTTTATTATTCCTTATCATTCAAAAATAGTAAATTATGCAACAAAGTAGTTTTTTGTTGTAGGTTTCAAGACGTGAAGACAAAAGCAAGTGAATTGTAATAAACTAACCTGTTTAGGTTAACTGTTAGTAAATGTGAGTGGAAAAAGATTTTGTTTTGAACTTTTAATACAAGTTTTCATTTGTTACAATATTCAGTTAATTAAAGAAACAAACATTCAAGTAAGATAGATTTATTTAAATAGCAAATTGAACTAATAGGCTAGAGAAATAGAATTTTTTATTTTGAACTCTTAACACATATTTGTTACTCTAAAAGAAATATATCCAAATATACTTTTTTTTTTTTTAATATTCGGACGTTGCTGACACTGCCAACTTGAACAAAAAATACCTCCACAATGAAAGAATGTAAAAAAAAAAATAATAATAAATAGCCTTTTGTTCAGTATGAAATATCTGTTCTTTCACTTTCCCCACTTATTTTGTCATAAGCAACTATGATTTATTGGGACCTGTGTACTTACTTGCCCTACGTGCAGGGGCAAGTGAGCACGCAAAACACAAAAACTTTAAATATTTACAGCAGAAAATGTTGTGAATAGATTTTATAAAAAAATAAAACTATAAATGTAGAACACAACCAAAAATATGGAAGCAAATTTTCATACAAATGCAACAACTTCTTAAAATCTTTGACTTTAAAATTAATGACTTTGTGTTCTCACTTACCCACTTCACCCTACATTCTAAGTGATTAAAAAAGCACACCTTCATTTTGTGAATCCTCTCATTCGGTTACCAAAGATATTATTCACTGCAATATTTTAACTGTTCAACTGTAAGGTTTAAAAAGACAATGCAGTTATTATATTTAGGTATGAAATGAGGCAATATATAAAAGAATACATTCAATTTTTCAGTGAAATGCTCCATATAATAAGATCCTGTTTATTATGAAACTTAAGTAAATATTTAAGTACTTTTTTAGGGTAAAAGCCTGGTTTTTATTTTTGTCAGAGTGCACATTATTTAACTATTTTATCTGTACCATTCAAAATATTTATTATCATAGAATTAATCCATGACCATTTTCACTCATAACAGCTTAGTATTTTACCAATATAGACATTATTAAATATCAGATCAAAGTCTGAATTGTTAGGTTATTCATCATGAACAAACAACTTTTTAAAAATCTATATGTTTAAAATATAGTAATACTTAAAGTGGCTATATATATATATATATATATATATATATATATATATATATATATATATATATATATATATATATATATATATATATATATATATATATATATATATATACAGTGCTCGATTTCTAGAAATAGAGGTGCTGGAACGGTAACCTTCCGGGCTGAGTGGGGGAGTATTCCAAATTATTGATAAAGAGAGGTACCGGAATGCCGTTCCGGCACGTTCCGCCTCAAATCTAGCCCTGTATATATATATATATATATATATATATATATATATATATATATATATATATAATATATTATATATACCCTATCTATATTTACTGACCTGATTTCAGTTGTCTTCTCTGATTAAAACACCTCTTTTATCAGAAACACAGGTGAAATTAATTCAATTATTCAATAGACATTCATTTGTTATAAGAGTTGCATGGCTTGGTATTTGTTAGAATACTTGACATCAGAGTTTGTATTTTAACTTGCATCAAACACTGATATAGGACCAAAGATAATTTTGAAGTCTAGAATAAACAATTTATCTAACTAAACATCTTTCATTTCCAATTAGATCAAATGCATGATAAAATCAGCCTGTTGGATTTTCTGCAGGTATACAGATTGGTGCTGTGATAGAAAATAGACTAGTAAATTACTGGTGAGAAATTCTGAAAGCCTTCAAAGTGGTAGTTAAAGACCTCATGAGCATAGAATCTTTCTGAAATAAAATTGAAGGAAGTAGATTTAATTGAATTTTAAGTTTTATGACTTAAATTTGTTGTAATAATTTATTTTCCATTTGGATTCCAAAAGTAAAATTGATTTTGAGTATTTACAGAACTGTTGTTTTAAAGTGTTGTGTTTTCATTGTCATACATACTTCATTATCATATGTAAGTTCTTGATATTGTTTTCCTTATACTAATACTACTTCCTTCAGTTTAAATAAATCTTATCTCATGCAGCTCACTGCATAACTACAAGATCAGAAGAAATCTGATTTCAATTAATGTACCCTAAACCATATCTTAAAGGTATCATTGACATTCAAAAATATTGCAAGTGGCCTTTTCTCATTGCAATCATTAAGATCATAAATAAGCATTACATTCAGATTTAGTTCTACAGATAAATGTTGCATTTGTTAACTGCTCCCATTTTGATGCAAGTTGTATATTTTGTCATAGTTTTGAATTATAATAATCTTATGTGTGAAATAATATGTAAAATTAATTATATTTACTTTTTATAGATTATAATTGCATGTATAGGTATAATAATTAAATACATCTGTATTTAAGTTGTGTAACATGAATTTAATTAAATTTTAATTTTATTTTTCACTTTCTTTAACTATTTATTTATTTATTACTCACAGAAGTGTTAGAAATGGGGGATCCTCGCCATGATTATTCACCATCTTTAGGTCAGATGGCTGATAAGCCTCTCTTTGGAGTATCTAAATGGAGAGTAAGTTGTGATTTGTTCAAAGTATTTCATATATGGTAATAATATACCTATATATATATACAAAATTTTAAGGATTAATAACTTCTGTTAGATAACTGGATTAAAATACTGGAATTTTTCATTTTTACTTTTTTAAATATCCGAATTATATCTTATACTAGCTGAGGTACCCGGTGATGCCCAGGATTTTAAGAATGTTAACCAAAACCAATTTAAAAATTAACGCAGTATAAATAACATAGAAAAAATATATGTGAAATGTTATACACATCTCAGAATTTAGGAATTTCAGCCTTTCATCATTGTAGCACTAAAATCTGAAAAGTAAAAATGTCAAATTGTCTAATGTTTGTTAACCAAAATTAATTTAAATCTAAACACAGTATAAATAACATAGAAAAAAAAACATGTGAAATCTTATACACATGAATAAAAGGAAATCCCAATAAAAAAATATATAAATTTATAATAAACTCCTCAGAATTTAGCTAGATCTAGCCTTTCATCATTGGGGAAAAAAGAAAGAAGCTGAAATTACAGGTTTAGCAGAAATTTCCAATAGAACCATGATATGACTCCAGCGTTGCCCCTTAAAAAATTAAGTGTTTGATTGAGGGCTGCAAACCATTCAACTCCTCTCCACATTAAACTCCTATAAACATCCTCTACATATTAAATTCCTTTTTTCTCCATAATAAACTCCTCAGAATTTTGGTAGATTCAGCCTTTTATTATAGTACCACTAAAAACTGAAACATCCTCTCCAGAAATATAAATTTATTTATTTCAATAATTAAACACACACAAATGTATAAATTACACTAAAGTTTTTTAACCAACATTTGAAAAATTCGTAAATGAAAAAGCATATGAAAATAAAGATAATAAGAACTTCCGGAAACGAAATTAATTACCCTTAATTTTTAATTAATAAAAAATCAACATAATATGAAAAAAACAATAGTTGTCTAAAAGCATATGAAAATTAAGCTATTATAAAGATAATAATGAAAAAAGCATAAGGAAATAATGCTCGTGCATGAAGTTAACGTTACGATATAAAGATAGTAATAATAATATAAACTGCGTGCATAAAATATTTAGCTTTTCAAGCGAAATAAATTAATTTTTAGAAAAGAACTACTTTTAATCGAGACATTAAATTGCACAAAATTTTCATTTTACCAGCTTTCTACCCTACAATTTACACCCTACTTCTGTGAAATTGGGTGTTGAAACATCCTCTTTGAAAAATTTACTTCCTACTTATTTTAAATAAGGTGTAAATATAAAGTTTTAACAGCCAATTCAATGCCAGTTAAAAACGATTGTTGTGTAAAATCATATGAAAATTACGCTATTATAAAGATAATAATAAAAAAAACATAGGAAAATAATTGTAAAAATGCACTTAGCATCCTTCAATTTATAGCCACAGCTTTGAAAGGTACTGGCTTTTGAGGTTATTGAATATTAGTTCATTAGTATTGTTATATACAATACAAATGATAAATGCAATCTTTTCAGGTAAGTAATTTTTTTAGTAATTTTTATAAAATAAAATTACTAAATAAATTTTAAAAAAAGCAATGTGCAGTAGTATCACATAAAATATGCCTAAAGACTTGTATGATCATAACACAAGAAATAAAAATGTTGAATACAGAACTTTAACGTTATGTTTCAAAATGCTCTAAATCTTTAAACAACAAAATAAAAACCTATTAAATTAATTTCTACACTTAATGAGCAGTATAATAAATTTTAAAAAATGTTCAAACAATAATAACTGCAACAGCATACGTATTTAAAAAATATAAATAGATAAATAAAAAAAATTAGTAATTCAAGGTGTCGGTAGATGGCGCCACCCTTCAACCTAATCTATCCCACCTCTAAATTCAAATGGACTGTTCCATGCATAGGGTGCCCTGTTGGGAAAGAAGGGCTAGTGTGCTGTATAGTATCTATGTTAACGACTTTCCCACACACTTCAGAACTAACATTGCAGTCTACGCTGATGACACAGCCATATACACATCACATAACAAAATTAACTTTACTGTGAATCAATTAAACATACACCTTCAACTCATCAACTCTTGGACACTTAAATGGAAAATCAAGCTAAATACTGACAAATGTGTTGCTGTCATGTTTTCCAGTAAAAGACTTGACTCGTACAATGATCACAAAATCATTATTGACAACACTGCTCTACCCTGGTCCATCTTCTGTAAATACTTAGGTATTATTCTTGATAAAAACCTCACTTAGCGCCCCCACATAAAACATATAACTGATAAATTTCGAGCTGCTAAAAGAAAACTCTTCCCCCTAATTGCTCGGAATAGCTATTTGAATCTCAATATGAAGTTGCTCATCTATAGTGCATTCCTAAGACCTATTTTAACTTATGCTTGCCAGTCCTGGTCCTACTGTGCCAACTATCATTTTACTAAAATCTGTGCTGCTCAGAATAAAATTATCAGAGATATTGTTGAAGCCCCCTATTACTTTAGAAATTATAAAATCTATGAACAACTTAACTTCCCCACCCTAACTAACTTTATTAACTCCATAAATATTAACTTTCACAATAGCATTGAATCTAACAACATCACTTTATTAACTGAACTTTCTAACTATGACTATAAGAAACCTTTCAATAGGAAGAGACCAAGAGAAACTCTTGACTGGTAATTTTCCTCTTCTTTCTGTATCAACTGTTGTACTGAGGTAGAGCGTGGTCCTCCCCTCCTGTTGGTTGTGGGATCAAATCCCCAACCTGACTAACTTTTTCTTGCTGTTGACTGACTGACTGACATACAACGTACAGACCAAACCGCAAGACCTAAAGGGCTGAAATTTTGCATGGCGATTCTTCTTATAGTATAGGGGTGCACTAAGGAAGTTTTTTAAAAAATTCTTCTTAGATTATTTTAAATAAAATTTTTAAGCTGTTTTAGTAACTTTTTTAAGTTTGCATTTAAAATAATAATCTAAGAAATCTCAGAAAAAATAAACTTAAACAACATGTAAAATGGTTTAATTATTTAATAAACCTAAATACAGAACATATAATTACATTATAATTTAAGCATTTTAGTCAGTAATGTCTGTTGCTTCAGTTTCAGCTTATTAAAAAAAAAAAAATTCTCAAATCCTATAGAGTGCCATAATTTCATGTTCTGAGATAAAATTCTGGTGTTCCAAACCTAATATTGTTTTATCTAATAATTTTATCAAGTCTTCCGTTGACATTCTTTCATTTTCGGGGCATTCTGAATCACTTTCACGATCGCTGTCATCATAACCTTTGTTATTTACCACACTGTCAATAATTTCAGAATTGCTCAGAGAACCGACGATCGCCACATTTTCGTGTCCAATTTATCCAAGTTAATGTTGCCTTTATTTGCATATTCTACTAATTATGCTATTTCAGCTTCTTTCCCAGACACTTGAAAGCCTTCAAAATCGTTGATGTCACTTCCTTGAAAGGAAGCACATTTTTTTACTGATCATTTTGGTAGCAACATCTATTGGTAAAATGGAAAAGTAAAATTGGCCATTTATTAAAACATTCCGGATCTGGGAGGTTTCCGGATTCGGGAGGTTGTACTGTATCTGAAAAATTGATGTTAGGAAATTTAAAAAAATTTTAAACTTATTTTGCTGAAGAGATATCTTAGAAAAATTTAATAATCTGTATGAAGAACAATTTTAATCTATTCATACATGTTTTGTCATCAATGATTTTTTTTGAAAATTTCCAAGAACTGTTATTTGTATATATTCATATGGAAAAGTGAGGTAAAATTCAACTGCTTTAATTCTGGCCACCTTGATATTTATAAATTTAAATGTGTGTGTGAGAGAGAAAGAGTGTAAGCACTTGTTTGTAAGGTATTCAAGATGGCGAATGTAGCTTATATTAAGTTCATTGCTTGAATACAGATATATTGTATGATATACTGATGATTTTACTGTTGATTCATTATCATTTGTTTATAAGTTTTTATTTTGTGTTCATGTAAAATTATATTTACTGGATCTTAGACCTGTATACTGTTGGTAAAATGGAGATTTGCATTAGTGTTTTTTAAATCTTAATTTTCATACTTTAAGCAATCAGTCAGAAAAAAAATTATCATTATTTATATGCTTTACATTTTTCATTGATTCAAAATTTTAGAAATCATCAAAATAAATAAAAACTTTGTTATAATCTTCCTAATTGATGTGAACCATCAAACCAATGTTATTATTCCTGAATTTTCCATTCCTAGTGTAATGTGGTTAATCATACTTTGTCCGAGAGTGAATATATATATTTTTAAGCATATTCAAATAGTTCAGTAAAGGTAGTATATGTTAATTGACTCATTCATACATACAGTATACCTCTTTCTATGATTAATTTTAGGACCGTGTCGTAAATACATCTTTTGCTGTTCTTACTTCGCTAGTAGTTTTGGTAAGTTTTTCTTATGTTATTTAGATTACCTAAAGATTATATTAGAACTTGGTATTATTTATTTTTATAAAAGACTCATATGAAAACATTTACACTAAGTAATATATTTGCTATTACTTATCATTTAATGGGAATAAAATGCTTTGTGCATTTTTATTTTTATTTATTTTGTAATATGATTCATATACATACTAGAGAAACAGTAAAATTTCAGAAAAAATATTTGGAAAAGCTTAGGAGTAAATGTATGTAAATTTTAATTTTGAGGAACTCATTTAAGAAAATTTATCCTGTAATAAGCTATTTTTACATTGTGTAATTAAACCTTATGTATGTTTAATAGTCAAAAACTGTCATTTCAATTTATCAGTTACATAACTGAACGTAATATGAAGATTGTAACTAGAAACATTTAAAAAGTTGCATATTATTATTTTTTATGTTAAAAGAATTAGATTTGATTGTTAGGGCTTGATGAATAGATTAGAAATGAATGTAAATACTGTAAACACAGGAATTTTTTAGGGAAATTTTTTTTATATAAATTTTACCTTATTTAATGTTTTATATTTTTTATTTATATATTTAATATTTTTATAATTAATTTTTTTATAAATAATTTAACCTTTGCCACAGTGGTGGTTATTATCTGCAAACTTACATGCAGATTTTAGCTATAAATATTGCTTAGAATTCTTCTGCAGAAACATTATTTATGTCATGCCTAAGGGGCTTGGAGTGCCTTGAATGGATTGCAGATCTGTACTGTATATCTGGCATCCTCGAGCCCCACAGCAATGGAAAGCACCGGACCGTGGAAATTAACCTTCGTCTGCGTATTCAGGTATTGCTACGTAGCAGCTGGTTGTTCAGGTGTTCATGGGCTGATACGCGAAAGTGGGAGAGCCGAGGTGTCAATCGAGATTGTCATGCCTAGTTGGCTGGTATGTAGGATGTATTTATACTTGTCATGGGGTTTTAATCAAAGCTCAGAGCTAATCACTAAATTTTGTACAAATTCCGTGAAAACATTTTGTATGAACATTCACTTTGATACAAGTATTTTATGTTAGTATATGAAGGAGCCTTCTCTAAATTGTGGCCATATTATTTGGTATACATATTTCTCCTTATAGACTTCTCATTCAGATTTCTTGCAACTGAAACTAAGGATCCAAATAATAAAATTCATATCCCTTTTCCATCTGTTTTATAGTTTGCTTTGTATATTAAGGTAAATGATTTATAGATGTGTAAGTCAGTTGGAAAGTACTAAGATCAGAATTTTGAATTGGGGTGTCATACCATTGAGCAATAAAGATTCTGGATGGCTGTCTGTAAAACGTTGTTCCATGCAAATTCAACAGGCATCCAGTATTCTTTGGTTGGGACTGCTGTTGATGGTATATGGAGCAATTTTCAAGCAATCGTAACCAACACATTTTCTTTGAAATAACAAACCAGGTAACTGAGAAGACTAAAGAAGTTATACTTGTTGATCACTGAAAAAAAACTAATTCATATGACATGGGAACAAGCATTATCCTGTTAAAGGATAGTTGCTAAGAGGGTCTGTAAGCAGGTATGATTTCTGGCTTCAT
This sequence comes from Dolomedes plantarius, assembly GCA_907164885.2. Lineage (NCBI taxonomy): Eukaryota > Metazoa > Arthropoda > Arachnida > Araneae > Dolomedidae > Dolomedes > Dolomedes plantarius. Next base: position 202,747,683 of record OU015490.1, on the reverse strand, counting down.
GACTTCTGTGGTGTATGGCTAGCTGATGGTTCATAATACCTACAATTTGAATAAGGGGTAATGAAATAGCACCCATAACCATTACATTTAGAGAAGTACCAATATGATACTCTGCAGTGCGTCTTTTGAGATGCTATTATCCACTGTATTTGTAGGCAAGGATATGGCTATCATGGTTTTCAAGATTGAATCTAGACTTGTTGGAAAACTTTCCCATTCAGTGTTCCAGATTTTAAGTTCTAGGTACCATAGAAACCAGAGGCTTCAATGGTATAGGGTTAAAAGAAGTCACTGAAACGAATACTGAACTAAGAGCTCTCACTGCAGTTATTATCAATTAACCATTTTAGCTGACATCGCCTTATGTGTCTCCATATTCCATTGTTAAGCTAACACTGTCAATGTCTCTGTATTATATATCATTTCCATGCAATTGCCTGTCAGCCCTTTTCTGACATAGCCATGTGCTAGCGATCCCTCATGACAAAGCATTGAATGTTATTATGTCCATTGTATCCAAGTACACATATTTATACCAGCGTTTTGTAAAACAATTACAACAATTTTATGATAAAGTACTATTCTCAACCCAGTAATTCTTCCTCTCTCAAACTCTGTCAACTGTTCAAAATGTTTTGTTTTCGATAAAGTATGTTTACAACCCAGCAGAGCAATACCAATCAAATTTATGGACATAATATTGGAGATTTGCTTTTAGATGTCATTTTTTATATCCTCCAAGTCACGTATCAGCCTTTATTATGTATGTGGCTGTAATTTTAATCATTTGTTTCTGACATCATGAACTGCCCATTTGACAAATTTCAGGGCAGTTGAACAACTCTTGATACTTGAAATACTTCGTACTGCAATTTCATTGAACAGGTATGTATTATCAGAAATACTTCTGAACTGGGCAAGAGCATAAAAGATAAAAATATGTACAAAATAGTATCCTTGTGTGTAGGTTTTCTCCTTATAGGTTTCTACAATAATTTTGTCATCAGCGCTAAATGCTACAGTGTATGGATAGGCAGTTCAGTTGCATTTCATGTTTCTGTACTGGGTTTTTGTTTCATTTCCATCACTTAACTGTTACATTGTTACTGCTTTATAAATGTGTTGTTGCTTTCAAGCTTCACTACCTCAGTATAACATCACTGACAGAGATTATCAACACAGGGGAATTACAGCTAAAAAAAATTTCTCCAGAATGCTTTGATAGCATTTTCTTACTAACCTAATTTTTAATGGCACTAAGTTTTGCCTTCCTATAGTAATGGTCTTGAAAACAGCAAGAACATACAAATCTAGTTTCTGAAAGATATCAAAATGTATCTGAAATTATATAAAATTAAAATAATTTTAATGTGGTTGACTGGAAATTTCAGCAACTTTGTTGTATACAGTCAAACTCTGTTATAGCGAACCTGGTATATAACGAACGAAAATTTTGGTCCCGCTGTTTTCCTATTGTATGTAATTTAATTAGTATTATGTCAGTTTAATGCAATCAGTTTTAGTCAATTTAATTCATTAATGATTATTTTGATATATATTATCATTTTTTTAATACATCATTATTTGATACACATTGCAACTAATGAGTTATACATTTTGTGAAATCTAGAATTTTTCTTAATGGTTTAGATAAAGTGAACAGAACCTTTGATTCCTTGAAGTTCGTTATTACGGGGTTCAACTGTATTGGAAAATATTTGATTGTTGTAGGGTGTTTATGCATCTGTATTTGTTTGTTTATGCTACATGAATACATTTTAATGTATTCATTAACATAATTATTTTTTCCATCATAAGATATCATTGGTGTTCTGTAAAAAGAGCGAATCCAGCAAATTGGGTATTTTTAAATTTTTGCCTTTTTAGATTCATGACATCAATAGCTACTGATGTGTAAAAATGGTGAATCTATAAGTTTCATATTAGTACTGATATCCCTCGATGTAACAATGGTGAAACAAGAATTTTCCAGACCTGATAAAGTACAAAATATGCTCCTCTGAAAAGTAGTGAATTAATTGTTGTATTTGCCCTTTTTACAGAACACCGACGATATGTAAAAAAATTTGAGCATACTAACATTTTACCTTCTCACCTATTTTTTTCTCTCCATAGGTTACAGTGATAAGTGCTTTCATATTTCCACACTGGCCACCTCTTATTCTGAATATATTTTTTGCAATCTGTATAACTTTAATGTGTGTATCTCATATAACTCTGGTAAGTAGTTTATCTAATATAGTATAATCTTTTTTTTTTTTAATTATGTATTATTGGAGAAGAATTTGTCTACACCAAGTAGTAATCTCTTTAAAGTTAAATTTTGTATGTTTTTGTTGAGTTTGTTTTCAGTCCCCTGGGGATGCTTGGTCTAAATCAGGGGTGTCCAACCTTTTAGTTTCTTTGGGCCACATTGAAAGAAGACAAATTGTTTTGGGCCACACAAAAATATACCTAACATTAAAAATAGTTGATGAGTAAAAAAAAGTATAATATATAGTTATCATTTATGTCATATAAATATAAAAATTTTAATTCATATGAATTAAATTTGAATATTTTAATGGGGTTTTTTTCTTTTGGCATTTTTTAACATGAACAATTCTATCATTTCTGTGAAATTTAATTTTTTTTATATTGTATTTTAAGGATGCAGTAAATTAACAATTATTTCTTTTTGTGATCAGTAAGTAATATGTCTGATTAAGATAACAATATTAATATCTTATAACAAATGCCTCAGATGAATTATATAGGGATGAGTTTATTCTGCCTTTTTGGCAGATTTTCGCTTTTTTATATTTTCTGCAAAAGAAAAATTCCGTTTTTAAAATTTTTTGAAAAAAGATCCACTTTTTCCGATTTAGCTTATACTTTGTTCGCACCATCTTTCAAGACTCAAGTCTTTGTTGGTTGTCTCTATTTGCGAACACAGTATCAAACCCTGTGTATTATTTGAAGTATTTTTAATTTTATTTCTGTATTTTTTAGTCTTGTTCTAAGAAAAAGACATGCTAAAAGTGTAACAAAATATGCTTTAAATATGAAAAATGCTCTGGCTGGAGGTTTAAGGGGGACTTCCCCCCCCCCCCCCTTAAGGGGCACTGTCCCTTGTACCCTGCAAGGGGCTCTCCCCCTTCCAACCCCGCATATACATTTTCCAGAATCTGTTTTCAGATTTTTTGCTTTTTTGCCAAACTTATTCCTAATTATAGTTTTCCTGTGGCTAAGTCAAGTTAATATTAATAAGTTGTAATTATTGTACAATATGAATCACTGAATTTTGTGCTTAATCATGTGTACATTATCATTCATGTAATAGCTTATGATGCCATATATAATGTTTAATTATTTGATCTTTTAGATTTACTGGTACAATGAAGGTGGTGTTGATCCCAAGTTCCGTATTTTAATTTATTGTAATACTGTACTTATTGTGTTATTCTGTATATGTGCAAACTGTTATTACCATCAGTAGAATAGCATTTATTTCCAGTTCATCGGTATCTGTTAATGTTTGCTTGCATTTAACAGATCATATCATTTAAGTGTCATATTTAATGGAATTTATTTTGTCAAAATTTTCTTTTAGACAGACACAGCCAAACAGAGCAAAAATCTTTTTTGTAGCAGTTGAGAAATGTATTAGTTAAATTGTAATGTATGTATAGATGAAAGGCTGAATATATAATTATTTTATGAACTCTATTCATTCTCAGTATATTCTAGTTATTCAATAGAAACAAGAATCGATGAATATATATGTTTTGCCAGTATCAGTATGTGCATGATACGCATGTGTGATAGACTTGTTTTATGTGTAACTTCTAAGAAAACAATAGACATCATTTTGACCCCTAACTTATTGCTAAATTTTACCTTCTTCCAAGTTCTTAACATATTTTAATTATTTATTGGGTAGAATAAGACGCAACAAGTTATACATCAATGTAACCTAACTTTAGAGTCAATATGATGCCTGTTGGTTTTTCTTTGTTTTATTTCTTAAAATAATGTGATACATTGTCTTGTATACAATGCTTTGTTTTAGTACCAAGTTCATTTGCATCTTTACATTAATTTTTCAAAGTTATTCTAACATAGGAATTATTCTATTTCAGCATGAAGTGTTAAAATACTATAGTGTTTATGTATTATACTGCATTCATTAGTGATGTAATGTTTGCATGCAATGTGATATTGATTATAAGGAGTGTAAAATGAATTTATTTTATGTATGTTTTATGAAAAGATATATATAAAAAGAAAAAAGCTCTATAGAAGTATGTTTATGAAATTGTACAAATTTTTCAAATTGAGCTGTATTTTGTACTTCAATTTGTAATTCCTTGTTATTAATATTTAATATCTTGTGATTAATGTCAATCTGAATGTCTGTTGTATTTAGTCATACTCAAGTTAAACTATTGGAATCTTAATATGTACGCTATGTTGGTCAACATAAAGAGAGCTTGACATTTTTCATTGATGAAATTCCAAATAAGCCATTTTTTTTTATAGTTTTTGGATCCAAAGAGTGGGTATTTTATCTATATAGAGATCACTTTTAAGACTTTCTATAATTAAAATAAGTTTTTAATATTTCTACATTCCAGTATACAATTTTAAAACACTTTTATGAGGTCTAATTTTTTTATTTATTTTTTTTTTTTTTTGTTGTCTTGTACTCTAAATATATAACAGTACTCTTGTACCTTTTTTAAAACTAAAAAATTGAAAATCTTGTATCTTTTTTAAAGTTGCCCGGATTTTATCAAAAACTTTTATCTCTGGTGTACTAATTTTTTATAATTTGTAAATACTCTAAAAAAAATGACTATGAACAAAATATCAAGAACTTTGTACAAAAAGTTTTTGAAAATTTTTAATTGCTTGACAATGCAATACATTTTGTAAATCACTGTTTCCCTTATAAAACAGCAACTTTTTCATGTCATTAAAAATTAGAAAATCTATATTTCAGTTAAAATTATGAAAATAGAATGTTGGTAATAAAAGAAATATGGGCTTATAAAATACTCTCCATTTTTTTTGTTTTTTTAAATAAACTTTTTTTAAAAAATAGCAGTTATATAATGCTTAATTTAACATAGGATTGCAGCTACTGTGGTTGTCACTTAGTTACCAATGTCAGTTTCTTTTGAGTGATAGGCATAATACAGTACAACCCCCCAAATCCGAAATCATTCAGGACACGGCAATTCCGGATTTGAGGTTTTTAAATTACACTACAAAATTTCAGGAGAAAAAAATAAACACACTTAAAAAAAGTAAAATGGTTTAATTATTAAATAAACCTAAATACAGAACATATAATTACATTATAATTTAAACATTTCAGTCAATACTGTCTGTTACTTTAGTTTTGGTTTATTAGAAATTATTTTTTCTCAATTCCTATATACTGCCAAAAATTTCATGTTCCGAGATAAAATTCCGCTGTTCTAAGCCTAATATTGTTTTATCTAATGATTTTATCATGTCTTCCGTTGACATTCTTTTGTTTTCGGGGCATTCTGAATCAATTTCACGATAGCTGTCATCATAACCTTTGTTATTTACCACACTATCAATAATTTCAGAATTGCTCAGGGAACAGACAATCGGCACATTTTTGTTGATGTCTAAAACTTCCTATATGTCTAATTTATCCAAGTTAATGTTGCCTTTATTCGCACATTCTACTAATTCTGCTGTTTCAGCTTCTTTCCCAGACACTTGAAAGCCCTCAAAATCGCTGCTGTCACTTCCTTGAAAGGAAGCACAATTTTTTACCGATCATTTTGGTAGCGACATCTATCGGTAAAATAGAAAAGTAAAATTGGCCATTTATTAAGACATACCGGATTTGGGAGGTTGTACTGTATTTGTATAATTGTGTAAAATATTTAAACTTGAAATTTTTTTAATTGAATTTTACTGAGAACTCTTATACCATGACTCAGAATGCAATGAAATAAGATAACCTGAGAAATTTATTATTATTATTCTGCTTTTTCTCCACATTTTCACTTTAATTCAGCGACTACAATTTTGATTTGTAATTTCCTTGGAGAAACAGCTGGTGCTTGATGGCAAAAAGAGTTTTTATTGTACACGATATATTGTGTATGTTTACAGCTTTTAAAATGTTTTGCATACATCTAGAAGCATCTTTTTATCTGAAGTTATAGGTGATTTCTTGTGTGTGATCTAATGTGAATACATTCCATTCCTACATTTTAACTTTTCAAGTGAAAGTGTGTATTAAAATATGCACTGTTTTAAAATAGTGCATATAAATTTAATTATTACAATTTTAGTTTCACTAATTCACAGAAGGAACAAGACATTTGCAATGTTAAAATTTTGCGTTAATATAGTAGTTCATTATTAAAAAAACAAAGGTGTTTATGCTTGTTTTTCTCTTTGGATGCGAATTATACTGGACAAAGTTAAGTAATATATCTAAAAAAAGTAACTATTTTAAAAGTGTAGTATTTCAATTTATTCAACTTATCTTGTTGTATTAGCTTTTAAATAAATTGAATACTTTGTTCTATATTATCCTAGTTATATTTTTAATTTTTTTACATATAATTAGGATATCATTGGGACTTTTCTAGCAGAAAGAAAATAAATTTATCTAGTTTTCATCATCTCATTCAGTAATCTTTTTATTGCTGTTTAGGTTCCAAAAAGTTGTTAACCTATCCAATGCATAAAGTATAAGCTAGAGTTAATATCTTATTTCCTTTTACTTGAAGTTTTCACAATTGTACCTTTAATAAGATTCTCAAACTGTAAGCTATTGGAAGCTGTAAGAAATTTTTTTATGTTTCGTGTGTATGAAAAGAAGATTAAATTCAGTATTAAAGTGTATAATTTACTTTTATGGGTAAAATATTTACTGCTTGGCAGTAAGCAAAATAAGCACATTTCATCAGAATAAATCATATACATTGAAGTGAAAAATTTGTGTGTAACAAAATTGAAAAGTAACTGTTTTTTTAATGAATATATATAGTCATAATTGTATTGCTATAGATAAAAGAGAAAAATACTTATGTTATGTTCTAAGAATTGGCTAGTGTATAAAAGTTAATATTTAGGGACTTTTATGAGCCTTATGTTTTTGATAATAAATTTTTTTTCCTGAACAGTCAACATGAAAAAAAGAAACTACCAAGTATGACTTTATATGTTTATTTATTTAGGTATTTGTTTGCATGGTGTTTCCATGTTCACTAAACATACTTCGAAATTTCGTTCCTATATTAAGACTGTTCATATGTTTTATAAAACTTGCCTATTTTTAGATGCATACTTTCATTTTCATTTCTGATGTAAATTTTTATCTTGTAAATAAACCATTCATATTTTAAATCTGTATTGTTTTCTTTTATTATACAGTGAATTTAGTCATTTTTAACTCTTAAAGAATAAGTCAGAGGCATATATAGGTACCATATGTATGTTGTATGCCCTAAATAACTTCAGTATTATTTTTTTATAACAACATTCTGAGATTTATTCATATGAAGAGAAGTGATAATTATGAAATTAAAGAAAAAATAAAAATTGTCTTCTCTTTAGTCACTATTTTATGGGGTGATATTTTCCCTAAGGCCTCATTCACTGGAAGCCAAAACACAGCCTTCAACATAGCAGCATTGAGAGCGAGAATGTGGTAATCATGCTGTTATTTACTATTTGGACATATACACTGGCAAAATTTTACACGAGAAATAATAGGCTCCCTTCTTGCGATACATCTTGCTTACTCGCTCATGTACTGCCATAGCGCAGTGCTAACGTGCTGGCCTGGTGACTCTCACATTGTGAGTTTGGTCCCAGGTGGTGTCGCATATTCCAAATTTTCCTATTTTGCTATTTTTAGCTTTCCCTTGAGGAACTCTACAATCATCTCACTACAAATTTGTATGACACCGTAAAGGCCTTTTTTTCATGTTAATTGCAAATTTTACATCTTTTACTACTTTGGGCCATTTCTCATATCTTAATAATTAATTTTAATTTTATCTTTTACTCATCATACCTCTAATTTTAATTCTTAATTTAATTCTTACTCTTAAAATATTCTTCTACTTCCTAAAATTTAACTTTTCTTTTAACTCTAAATTTTAATTTTTAATTTTACTTAATCTCTTAAAACATAACGTACCTTAAAACTTTTTTTACTGAGCACATGTATCTTGAAATGATTATCTTGTGACAGGAGATTGTCTTCAAGACCAGGGAACTCCACTTCTTAACAAGCAACTTGTCTGCATCTAAGAAATAATAGGCTTAGCATTGTTAACCATTGGTTTGTGTGTGATATTTAATCAACACAATGCTTCATGCTGGCCATTTGAATGCTATAAATGCTATGCATCCAGTATTTTAAGGAACAAATTATTTGATATCACTTTCTGTTATTTATTAAGATTGGAAAAATATTATACTCAACTTTTTTTCAATTATGAGGATTACTAGAACCTTAGGAGGATCTAATGTAACAGCGTATATTTGTTGAAACCAATCCAAGAAAATTAAGGAATTGTTATGAAAGGTAGGACTTGCCTACAAAGAGAGAATTTATAACTTAAATCTTCAATCATAGAGGTCCAACAGAAGGATACACCCATAATTTTGCGTGTCTCAATATGCAGAAATGCCTTGATTAACAGGCAGTGAAAAATTAAATAAGTGTTTCTTTTGCCCTATGTGTTACACTTATTAGGTATGCTGTAAAATTGTATTATAATAATATTCACTTCACAACTGAACACGCACACTGCATCAACTTCTGAAAACTCAATATTTTTGGCAAGCAATGCCATAAATAGATGTGATAGATCCAATGGATGTTGAACATAAATCAGCACAAAAAATCGGAGATTTTCTATAAAATATGAATTTAATCCCACAAAAAGCTAGTTCCACATTTGGCATGGATGTTTGTAGCTGTTTGGAATTAACTCCAAATCTAGGTTCAAATAATATCTGCAGTGATGAACTCAGATTTTTGATGGAATTGTCCTATCATTTGAACACTGAAGAAAGCAATTCTGTATAAGATTTTTTTACAGCCAAATAAGTAGACAATAAAATAAAGGAAAAACATATATTGTGTTAGTAGTAGTGGTGGTTTTGTTTTAAAGTCGTACACTATCTGGTCAAAAGTATCCGGACGCCCAGTGGTACGGACTCAGAGTCCTGAGGCATATATTAATATGATGTTGGTCTTCCTTTTGCATCAATGACAGCCTGCACACGTTTAGGGAGACTTTCCACCAGTGTTTGATAGGTGTCCATCATAGCTGAAGTGAGTGCTGGCAGTAAGGATAGCCGATTTGACTGGCTACGTAATCTGTGTTCTAATTCGTCCCAAAGGTGTTCAGTGGGATTTAGATTGGGGCTCTGAGAAGGCCAGTCCAGTTTTTGAGCGCCCGTTTCGTCAAACTATGCCTGCGCAAGCCTCGATGTGTGAATGGAGCAGTTATCCTCCTGGAAGAGAAATGGGCCTTCCCCGAAATATTGCCATAGAGTTAGGAGAGCAGCATTGTCCAGAATGTCCACATACATCTCAGAGTTCATGTTTCCAACCACAGGAACTAAGGAACCCAGGCCAAACCATGAAAAACACCCCCACACCATGATGCTGCCACCACTAAACTTAACAGTCGGCACAATGCAATCACGTAAGAAGCGCTCGCCGGGCATCCGCCAAGCCCAGACGCGTCCATCGGACTGCCAGGTTGTAAAGCTAGATTCATCACTCCAAAGAACATTTTTCCACAGTCCAATGACGGTGAGCTTTGCACCATTGCAATCGAATGGTGCTTCGCATTCTGGGGAGTGATGTTCGGCTTGTGAGCGGCTGAACGACCACGGAATCCCAGGTTTTTTAACTCTCGACGAACAGTCCTGCTTCTAGCACTAACGCCTGATGAACTTTGGAACTCCTGAGTGATTTCAATCAACGAGGACTTGCGATTTTGTTTCACTACCCTTTTCAGAGTTCTGCGGCTGCGTTCACTAACTTTTTTCGGTCTGCCACTTCGTTTTTCTGCAGTTTTACTGCCTCGACGTTTCCACTTCACAATCAGACCCTGACTAAGGCAGGGGCATACGGGGCAGTTGCCCCAGGCCCCCACATTAGAGGGGGGCCCCCAAATCGAATAGAAAGTTTATTTTACGTATCCTTCTTTAATGAACTTTTTTGAGATGTGCTATATCCCTTTTAATGGTGGACATAGAATTGTCAGAAAATCAATAAAATGGATAGAACGATATTTCGTCTGACCATTGGAGGGGGGGGACTTTATAGCTATTTTAGGTTCTAGTCAATTTTCTTGTTATATATCTATAATGAGGTGAAAAATTTAAATACCTCCATAAAGTTCGGTTCTTCATTACTGAAGTAGGGAAGCAAAGGGGGGCCCCCAAAGAAGTTTTTGCCCCGGGCCCCAATTAGGCTAAGTCGGGCCCTGTTCACAATTACATCACTCACAGTGGATTTTGGCTTCTGTAGAATGTCCGAAATTTCACGAATTGATTTCCGACAAAGTTGGCATCGGCATCCCACTATAATGTCGCGATCAAAGTCACTAAGCTCCTTTGACTTACTCATTGTCTCACAAACGCATAAATATGACCTGACAAACCACTACCAACACTTTCATAGCTCTCGGTTACGCATTAAATTATGTCACCTGCCAGATCCAATTCTTTAGGGGTTGTCCGGATACTTTTGGCCAGATAGTGTATTTTACTGGGCAGCCTCATAGAGTAAAAGTTTTGTTATTTGAAAATTTATGAGAAGCAACACTGTCATTCATCCTCAGTTTTGTGGAAAATGTTTTTCAATAAATTTTTTGCTATAAGGTCATATTTGCATAATTTATATATGACAGACATTGCTAAATCTTTAATAAATGAATTGTTCTGTTTTGTTTTCACTTTTTTCTTTTAAGTCATAAGTGTATTGTTAATGGGTAAAGGAATTATAGGACAACACTGAAATCTATCAATATAAATTAATTTTTTGGAAAAGAAAGATGAAAAAATTTAAAAACTGGACCTTTAGATAGACCCTTAAAAATAAAATTTTAGAATTGGAAAAAAAACAAATCATGTATCATGACAATAAACTGAAAGTCACCTTTTTCTTATGTACATAGTTTATTAGATGTATTAAATTATTTTACATATAATTGGTTCCCACTCATTTCCTCTTCCCTCTCCAAAAATTCCAGAATTGTACATCTTCAAATTATTTCATCATAAAATCAGCTATTATGTATCGTGAGTTATTTTAACCCAAATTCAAAAGTTTTGTAGAAAAAAGATAATTTTTTTTATTCTTCAAGAGTACTAAAATACAAAGTCAAAATTGCATTGCCTCTTATTAAAATTACAGTTTTACAGAAACTTCAAGATTCTAAACTTGAATTTCTCCTTTTTTTTCTGCTTGTGCTATCAATTCAGCAAACTTTGCACTTGGAAAAATGCTTTGTGTCTATGGGCCAAAGAATAAAATGATGCAAAAGCCCCAGCAATCTGATCATCACTATAAATTTGAGTCCCATTAAAGTTCAGAGGATTTTTTAGGAACACTCTCCCAGGGCATAATTTGGCTAGGAATCTGTAAGTTTAATGACTCTCGGTTTTGTTATTCATTTTGGATATAAAGTTGTCAAAGGTGGCTCTTTTTGCCTGTACAATCTCTCTTCAAAACAGCTCAGCAATGTCTCCATTCTTTCTTGAACAATCACAGGATCACCCAACTCCTCTGCTTTCCATCTAAGATTATCATGTTTCTTCAAATTTATCATTTCGGAGACATTTATATAATTTTTGTCTTCCGTGTGGGATAAATTTCTTTGCATTTTCTTTGATAATTATTTCCTTCATTCTAGCAACTATTTTGTCTGGATGAATGTCAGAATTTAGCTCTGGCTCATTCAGTTTACTCTCAAACTCCAGTTTATATGATGGCCTATCTGCTCCACAGATATTCCATGGAAATTTATTGAAAGACTGCCTTGATTTCCTGTAGGACAACTCAGTGGTCTCTCCCAATGTCCTCCAGGACAGTTCTATGTGTTAAATTTCAAATATCACTTGAAACAATTATCAAATCTGGGTTGCAAAAACTACCATTAAAATGAATGAAGGTAGGGGGATCTGAATTGCTGTACACCAATTCTAAGTTAGATTAAAATATTTAGAAAAATCTACCACTATTTCTCCACTTCAGTTTTCTGAAGAACAGCCCCAGACCTTTGAGTGGGCATTAAAATCCTCTATGATTATAGCTTTTTCTGTTAATTGAGATTATATCAAGTTAAGATATTTTGCTTGGTTGGTTATAAACTGCAAATATCTTGTAACAAAAGTTAATCTTCCAAACATATATCCTTGCAATCTTTACCTTGTCACCAGTCCCACCCATCTGCATTTTGATCTCAAACCTAGATGCGAGAACCATGATGCCACTGGAAACCTTTTTTTTTCAAGGAGGTAGGAGGAGTAACTAGGGAAATAGGATCTAGACATATCCTCTTAACATCTATTTTTTTGGTCAGTCAATACTTTAAATGAGTGGTGGCCAACTTTTTACATACCATGCGTCCATTTGTTTCACATACGAGTTCAGATGCGCCATACAACTCGAGCACTTTTTCTATCTCTTTACGTTCATGGTTGGGGTTTGAAAATAGGGATAGGGGTAGAATCTGCTTCGCTTAGGGGAGAAAAAAAGGGTAACTCAACCACTCAATGAACATTTCTAAATGATTTAATTATTGTTTATAAAACATTATTCTATGTAATCTGTTACAGTACATAAACATTATTTACCATTAATGAGACTTTTGAGCCTTTTGGGATTTCGCTAGTCTCTCAATGTTTAGTGTTATATTTGTTATTGAGAACAGCAGAGACATTTGAATCGGTCATTCGCGACCTCGTTTTACATTTAATCTAATATATTACATAATCCATTTCATGGAGGAAAATACTTGTTCACATCTGCATGTCGTTCCGAAACGACGCATATAATTGTTTGCATATTTTCTTAGTTCTGGGAAATGTTCACAGGTTAGTGAACATCATAAATTTATCATGTCAGAAGCATTTTGATCAAAAAAACCTCATCAAATTTCATTTTCAATAATGAATTTCTTTTTAAATCAATAAGTTCCATTTGTATGTTACTGGGCATATTTATTATGATTTGTTCACTCAGTGAAAATGGGTTTATGAATGCGAGCATGCAGTTTTCTTCTTTAACGAAATCATGAAAACGGCTTTCAAATTACCTTTGCAATAACTTGATTTTTTCAATTTATTTGGTTAAATTGCTATAACCCGCAGCACATTCACTTTGCTCTTTCATGTGTGGAAATTGACTCAAATCCTGATTTTCTAACTGAGAGATGAACAGTTTTAATTTTATTTGAAATGAATTGATGCTATTTACCAAGCTAGGAAATAATTTATTCTTGTAGTTTCGAATTTAGATCATTGAGATGATTAGTAACATCAATTAAAAATGCCAAATCAAATAGCCAGTTGTCATCAAATAATAGGGTTCTTTCATCAGGTAGTTCATTTTTCTGTTCTAAAAAAATATAAACAGCATTTTTTAATTTCCAAAATCTACTCAAATCCTGCCCTCTAAAAAGGCAGTGCACCTCACAATGAAGAACAAGTTCACCATATTCCAAATCTGACAGTTCACAATATTCTCTGAATTCTCGTGCGTTTAATGCTCTTGCTCTAATTTTACAGGGTGGCTAATAAATACTGTGACAAATATCGAATCATTTAATTACACACAGATGAAATAGAAAATGGAAAATACAACAATATTATGAACATTATACATGAAAGTTTACCATGAAATAATTTTACTCGAATCGACCGCCATCTTTATCGATTACTAAAGATAATCTCTTACGCCACTGTCCTATTGCGGCACGAATCATTTTATGAGGTAATTTGTCCCATTCACTCCGTATGGAAGCTTTGAGGGAGTCCAAACTTCTGTGCTGCTTAGCATTTACTTTAGACTCTAAAATCCCCCAAATGCAATAGTCTAAAGGATTTAGATCTGGTGAAGAAGGTGGCCAATCTTCTTGCTTGATAAACTTCGGGCAATTGGCATGGAGCCATTCCTGTGTTGTTTTGGATCGGTGGGACGGTGCAGAATCTTGCTGAAATATCCAATTCTTTTTGGGATACAATCTGTTAGCATGTGGTAATAAACGTGTAGCCAATACTTCCTGTTTGTAATATTCAGCATTGATTTTTACCCCTTTATCGATGAATTTCAGAGGCAGTTTTCCATTGTGTGACACTGCAGCCCAAACCATAACAGAATTCTTGTTCTGAAAGCGTTTAACAGTTCGAAGATTTTCAGGTATATCCTCGAAGGTTGCTGAATATACAACATCATTTTTAGCATTATAACTTTGTTCTGTACAAAACAGCTTCTCATCAGAGAAAATTATTTTTTCAACACTTTTGCTACCGTGCCGGTTCAGCAATTTCTTACATCTTTGTAACCTTTTTACTATTTGTGCAGTAGTCAAACCTTGAACTTTTCTTTTGCGATAAGGGCGAAAACCCAGGTCTTCATTTATGATAAGTTGCATAGTTCTGCGACTGATGTTCTCTTCTGCAGCCATTTTATTTGCAGAACGTTGTGGATTTCTTCGTATCTTTTCACGAATTCTTTTGATACGTTCTTTTGTACGAACAGTGCGTGGACGACCAGACCTTGGTCGATCTTTACAGCTATTGGTATCCAATAATCGATTTATAGTCCTATATATAAACGTCCTATTAAAACCAAGGCATTTTAATTGCTTAAATATTTTACCTGCAGAAAATCCGCGATCAAAAAGCTGTTTAACCAATAACCTTTTGGCTTCCATCTTTAAAAATATTCTACATATTTTACTTTAAACAAAAATCGTCTGCGTTTACAAAAGGTTGCCAATCACACAAATAGATAGATAAATTGTTTTTCCAAACAATTAAAATTAACTCTTATTTTTTGGAGTGTTACAGTATTTATTAGCCACCCTGTAGTCACACATTTCTCAACCGGTAACATAACATGCTGCATATTTAAAGTTGTCCACAAAGTGCTTCTTGGCGTATAATGCAGTGATATTTTAGGAATCGTAATCTTTGCACTAGGCCAAGTGTTTTCTGGTTGACGTAACCAGGCTGGTCCCTCCCACCATCGACTGCGTAATAGTTCCTCAAAGTTACAGGAGCGAGAAGGCAAATCCTCTGGGTTCATTTCCCCGGGTACGAATCTCCAGTTGTTGATATCTGTGAGAGTCCGAATTTCTTTTTACACGATTGCCAACAAAGGTATTCCAGGGCTCATTCTTCGTAATCCAACTCAGCACAACCATAGAATCAGTTCACAAAATAATTTGTAGAGGTAACTGTAACGCTGACTGTATTGTGGATGCCAATCGTGCACCAATCGCAGCTCCTAGTAACTCTAGACGGGGAATGGAGGCCCTTTGCATTGGAGCTACTCTTGATTTAGCAGAGATCAATCTCACAGAAATGCCAGTCTCATCTTCTGACCGCAAAAATGCACAACACGCATAAGCATCTTTAGATGCATCCGTAAATACGTGTAAACTATTTAGTGCATATTTTCCCATAGACATTCTTCTTGGAATGCTACACTGTTCTACTAAATGAAAAGTTTTAATCCATTTTCTATATCTTTTCCGTATATCAATCGGTAATATCTCATCCCAATCAATTTTGCTTTTCCATGCCTCTTGCAAAAGCAATTTAGGCAATAATAATGCAGGGCAAACAAATCCAATCGGATCATAAACACTATTCACAACGGAAAGCAAACTTCGGTTAGTAATTGCATCAGAATCAGTGAATTCTTTCGGACCACAGCACGACAGTTCATCCGTAAGGGTGTTCCATTTCAGGCCCAGCAACATTTGATCCTGCTCTGCGGATCCAGTATAGGCCCAACATCGGAGATCAAATTTCCCTTCATTCATAATTTGCTTAGCTTGTGACATTAATTCATTAAGTTCTTCCTCACTAGCCACGCTCGTAGCTAAATTGTCTACGTAGAAGTCTTCTTTTAATTTCTGGGTAGTTTTCTGCATATCTTCAGTTTGGTACTGTTTGGAATTCAGATGGTGTCTAATGGTAGCATTGAGAAGGAAAGAACTTGAAGAAACTCCGAGTACCACACGGCAGTGTCGGTAGGTTTTCCTCTTGTTACATTTTCTATCCTCCCACCACAGAAATCTTAAAACATCCCGATCTGACGGGCTGACACTAAGCTGCAGAAATGTTGATGTCAGGCTTGTTTGATGTCGGCAGTCACCCCTATGGCATTCAATCTGAATTTCATAAGAAGAGGGGAAATTTGATGAGACAAGCTTGGCCCCACACTTAGACAATCATTTAAGGAAGTGGAGCCTGGACTCTTAACGGATGCGTCGAACACAGGTCGAATTTTGGTTGTGTGACTGGACAGTTTTATCACCGGTCTGTGGGGCAGATAATGGCAGAATTAGTTAATTTCTGGATTTGCCAGATTTTCGATGATTCCTTCGTTTTCCCATTGTCTGAAGACATTATCGTAAGACTCAAAAATATCTTCTCTCTTAAGTCGCTTGGAAGTAGACCGCAACCTTGACTCCGCCAAGTCATAGTGATTACTGAGAGGAGGGTGACCAGCTAACCATGGGAGGGTGACTTCATATCTTTGATCTGGATTAACCCTAACAGTTTCTTGGAAATGCGTAAGTGTTTCTTCGTCTAATAGATGTGAAGATTTTTTTTCCAGAGGATCTGTTATTCCTAATGTTTCTAACTCCCATAATTTAGGCATTTCAAAATTCTGTAGACTGAAAGATATCATATTGATTGTAGCTCTTCTTTTCTGAGTACCCAAAATGCTCCATCCAAATCTTGTCTCGATTGCTGAAATTCCAGATCTTAAAATTTGTATTTTACCTGTCAGTATTTTTCCCAGTATATCGGCCCCAAGCAACATACGTATAGAAGGTTCTCCGGGCCCTATGTCAGTCAGGTAAATTCCGTGATCAGCGAGCTCAGAGATCAGCTACGGATCTTTAACACTAGGCAGAGTCGTACATATTGTAGGTTGATCTAGAACAGATACTTGGCAAGAAAATTTCCCATTTAGACCTTCTAGGTTGATATCGTAACGGCCATGAGCTGCTTCTGGTGTTTGACCTCCACCGAAAAGTCCTTGTGACAACATCTCTTTTCCAGAAGGAGAAAGTCTGAGCTCCCTTACCAGGTCTTCTTCAATGTAGGATCGGTGAGATCCGTCATCCAACAATGCTCTTACATATTGTTTTCTACCTTTATTGCGTATACAGACAATTAGAGTTTTCAAATTATGATATTTGTGGATGATTCTGTAGAAAATAAAGAGCTCGTATTTTCATCTTTCTTGGAATGCTCTTTCGTACTTAATTCTGGGCACAGCAATGCATAATGTCTTCTGGCACAGCCAATACATCTCACAGAGCTATGGCATGCTTTTGCCATATGGCCAACTTTCAGACATACCAAACAGCATCTTTTTTTCATTACTGCAGCCTTTTTCTCCTCTAACGACATATGTACAGTTTTCCCACAGTCCTGACTGTTATGACCCTTTTCACAAAAGAGGCAGTGTAATTTAGAGGATACATTTCCTGAGGACGAAACGAGGGCCGAAGCAGAAGGAAAATCAACTGGCTGTGTTTCTTGACTTTGCCTTTTAATTTTAGTTTGGGGAACGAAACCAGATTCCGCCAGAGCTCGGTGCTCTTCACCCTCAACTCCGTTTCTTAGAAAGGTCATCAGTTCTTCGAGAAGTTTTTCTTTAATTAGAAACCGTGAAGAATCTGAATCCGACTCTCGATTCAGCCTATGCCTATCCCAAGCCTTTAAAATATCCATTGGCAGGCAAGACTCTACGACTGGATATAACATTGCTGCGTAATTTTCAGTCGTGACACCCAGTGTTTCTAAAGCTCTGAGATATGTACCCAGTTGGTCGTAAAGTGCACTGAGTTTAACATTAGCTCGATTAGTCACTAAAGTTGATAAATCCCTGATGTATACCTCTATTAGCAAGTCATCTCGCCCAAACCTAGATTTTAGATGATCAATAGCCTTGTTATAATTTTCTTTGGAAGGCGGGTAACTGTTGGCTATGTCTTTTGCTTTCGTTTTTGGTTTTAAAGAGGATAGCAGATACTGAAATTTATCTTCTTCTTTTAAACGATCATCCTCATGAATGCGGGAAAACTGATCCCAAAACGCTACCCAAGTCCTTGGCATTAAATCAAATTCTTTTAAATTTAACTTAGGAAGATTCAAAGTAACGCTAGATGACGTGCTACTAACAGAAATGCTATCATCATTCTTCATATTGTTTACATAAATCTCATACAGAGTCTTGATTTCAGTGAACCGATCCCTATACGACTCAATTAAATCAATCTCTTCATCTGAATATTCAAGATAAGCACTTAGTTCAGTATCCGTATCAAACAAACGGTTAGATTTGTCAAGTATTTTATTATAAAGGATAAGAATTTTCTTACTTTCGATTTCGGATTCCGTATTCAACTCTACAAATTGATTACACGCCGTAGTAAACAAACGTCGGAAATTCGTTCTTTGCTTCTTCAGCCTTTCGACATCACTTACTTCATCAGTGTTTAATTTTTTTTTATCATCAGTCATCTTGACCAGTATTGGGATTCGTGTATCACTAATAGAGTCAATTTCGTAAGCTACTGGAAAACGTAACAAAGTTCTTTTTTTAATCGCGGACGCCACTAATCTTGAAACGTAAACGTAATCTCATTTTAGAGACAAATATTTATTCAAAACGTATATCTTCAGAACAAATCGTAATGCTACTGCATGAACATCGTAGCATATAACATCGTAATGACTCGAAACTAAATTCAAAACCACGCCATCTAACTGTGTTGCCACACAGCAACTTATAAATAGTAACATAATCTCGGCGTAACCATGGAGTCGTAACAGTGACATCGTAAGTACACAAGGATTTTTACCCTAAGTGTTGTTTTCAACGCATAGCTTCTCTTGTGATACAAATATTTGATCTCTGTTTATTGTGTTGAATTCAGCATTAAATTTCCTTTCATTCGATATATGATACATTGCACTGCATGAAGTGTAACAGTTTTTAATAAGCGTTCAAAGTTGAAAAAAAAATTCAAATTTCAAAAAGTGTCCGCAATTTTGGTCACCACTGTATGTCCGTTGATTCATCGAAAGCTAGAGAAAAGAATGGACAAGGTTTTCCAGTTGCTGAGATATATCCCGAGAGAGTTTCTCGATACGTCTCGTAACTGTTAGCCTTGGTATAGCAATTTCGTTTGCTTTCCTTTCATTTTCTTTATAACCAAAATGGCTTGCAAATATATGGAGACAAGTCTTAACAATTTCTTCTCCGCCAGAAAAAGCTTTTTTTTTCCTTCAATGCTAAAGCAATTTCATAGAACTCACAACCAAGTCTTCACAACTTAATTCAGAAAATTTATTTTATCTTCTGATTTCTTCATTTTTATTGGTCACTGTTAGAAATAGAACGTTTCTCCCTATCTCACTGTAGATGTATGCTAATTTGTATTTCTTTTCCCTACATCATTCAAATTACTTTTCTTTCTTGCCACTGGTTAAAGTGTTTTTAAAAGCAAATTTTGTAACTTTCAAGCTGTATTTCCAAAGGTGCTCCCAAACTAAAGGCTTTCTAAAACAGGCCCCAACCAAGATGATACCAAGACACGGAGTAGAGGGCCATTGGCCCAGGAACTTCCGCCACTAAACTTTTCTCCGGTGTGTGTGCTGTGTTGAGCGTGTGGTTTATGGATAGCTACCAAGACGTAGACGCTGCAACTTTATTGCGTGAGTATACACCAGTCTTATTTAAATGTTAATAAATTTTAGTATGTTTTTAAATTTTGAAGAATTGTCTTTTATTTTTATACCACCTACAGAATGCCTTCACTGAGTAAAGTGAATCTAATGCTGGGTAATGATTAGGTTATGGGCCTTCTTGTCCAATCTATAGGTGGTAAGGACTAATTCGAAGGGAGGGGGAGAGGTTACGTTTTTGTAAGCCTGAATAGTGTAGCTGCTTCATTCGTAAAAAGTCGAAGAATTTCTTTAAAGATGGCTTTTTCAATACAACCGCTAAATGCTGAAAATTACAGTACCTGGGTTGCCGATATGAAGGTGTATTTAATGGAAAAGGAATGTTGGTCCTTTACAAAGGATGAAGTGAGTCCACCAGGGAAGTGGAGAGAAAGAAGTTAGAAATTATAATGTCCGTAAGGACCGATCACACACGACTATCTATTTCGGAATAGATACCCAATTTCGACCATTAATTGAGGGTACAGAAGATGGAAATAAAGCATGGTTAATTTTAGAAAGCCATTTTAGGCCCGACTGTAGGACAAAGCTTATGAGCTTGATAGACGAATTATTTTCGTGTAAAATTAAAGAGGGGGGAAATACTAGCCTATTTGCAGCAAGATTAAGAAGGATTTTCGAACAAACAAAAGGGTTAGGTCATCCTATACAGGAAATTTACAAATCCTGTCAGCTCACCAGAAATTTGCCGGTGAAATTCAAGGGGATAGTTCAAGTGATTTATCAATGGCCAGACAAAAACTTCGCTTGATGACCAACGAAAGGATAATACTGAAATGGTGGTTTTTTTAAACTAAATCAAGACCGAATTCGTCAGAGAAAACGAATGAAAGTACTGATATAGTTGAGAGTAAAATAAAAGATTAAAAGAAAGTAGTGTGTTATAGATGCGGTAAAACTGGACATTTTGCAAGAAAAATGTAGTTTTAGGATTCCAGGACAGAGAGCTAAGCCGCAGAAAATAGCTGAAAATAGTTTTGTAGTTGAATCGTACTTTGAAGGTCAGATGAACAAAACTGCATGAGTGTTCGACATCGCGGCATCTACTCATTTTTGTAATACACTCTTAGACAAAAAAAAAAAACCGACGTACCAAAGGGTAATGCAAATTGGACACAAATTGATATGCATACAGGTTTTGACGGAAAGTGCAAAATTTTAAAGTTTGGCGGCCAAAGAATTAACATGTGACGCTGCAGCACATCTTAACTGCACAACTGGCAGGACATTAAAGGGAAGAAATTTCGATTCCAGGTCATAAATTCTTTGCAAATTTCATTCCGTGTACTTAGGTAGACAGTAATTATGCCTCGCATACAGGTGAGCGAACAATATGCGCATATGTCAGCATTTGAGAGAGGACGTGTAGTTGGGCTCAAAGAAGCCGGTTGGTCTAATCGGTGAATCACTCAACATTTGGATAGGAGCGATGCCACTTTTAGACGATGTTGGCAGGAATGGGTGATCATTATCATCGATCGTACGTGCAACTGGTGATTCAGTGACCGCAAGGACCATTCATAGGCGGCTCAGAGAAAGAGGGCTGAGCTCACGGCGCCCCTTGCGCCGACTACCATTGACTTCTGTACACCGACAAGCCTGTTTGCAGTGGTGTCGGGCACATTCGACCTGGAATGTCACTGACTGGAGTACAACTGTCTTCAGTGATGAGTCCCGCTTCGAACTGAGCCCCGATGACCAGCGAATACGAGTCTAGAGACGCCCCGGACAGCGCAGTGGTGGGATACCAACCTGACTGTCTTCCACCATACAGCCGACAACGAGGAGTGATGGTCTGGGGTGCCATTTCATTTCATATCAGGATACCTTTAGTTGTCATCCGCGGCACCCTTGCAGCACAGCGGTACGTCGACGATATTCTGCGTCCCGTTGTGTTGCCCTTCATATCACGCAATCCTGGGCTTACATTTCAGCAAGATAATGCCCGCCCGCACACGGGGAGAGTTTCTACTGCTTGTCTTCGTGCTTGCCCAACGCTACCTTGACCAGCAAGGTCATCGGATCTCTCCCCCATTAAGCTTGTTTAGAGCATTATGGGCAGGGACCTCCAACCAGCTTTGCCAGATTTTGACGATCTAATGCGCCAATTGGACAGAATTTGGTACGATATCCCGCAGGAGGACATCCACCACCTCTATCTATCAATGCCAAGCCAAATAACTGCTTGCATAAGGGCCACAGGTGGATGAACGCGTTATTGACTTTTTCACTTTGTGAAGCTCTTTCTCTTGAATAAATCATCCAATTTTTCTCAAATTGTAATCATTTGTTTTCCTGTACATGTATATCAGATCTACATATTTTCGTCCCATTCGGATAACTCCTTCTTGGTGCGTCGTTTTTTTTTTTGGTTGGGTGTCTAAGAGTGTAATAGGGACCTTTTCACTACTTTTAAAGAAGTAAAGGGATCCAAGATAGCTGTGGCTGTTGACAATGTATCGTGTCCTACAGAAGAAAAAGGAACAACTCAACTGAAGTTTCATGAAGACGTAGAACTAAAAAATATAACGTATTTGCCTAAACTGCATCGAAATCTCTTAGCAAGTTTTAACGACAATAAAGCAAGTTTTACAGGGAAAGAAAGTAGAATGGAAGTTTGGAATAGAAACGGAAAATAAATTCTGACTGCCAAGGAAGAAGGTTTTCTTTTATTATTTTTGTCGGCCCACTTGTTATAAAACCTATTCGCCAGCTGATAGCGAGGAAGCTAATAGTATTGAAAAATGGCATAAAAGTTTTTCACATGTTAACTCAAAATATTTAGCTGATACTAGTAATCACGAATACGTTT
This sequence comes from Dolomedes plantarius, assembly GCA_907164885.2. NCBI lineage: Eukaryota > Metazoa > Arthropoda > Arachnida > Araneae > Dolomedidae > Dolomedes > Dolomedes plantarius. The sequence goes on along the minus strand of OU015490.1, from coordinate 202,724,834 downwards.
TTGGACTTCCAGCCTTAAAGGGGAAAATGCCTAGATGTGAAACATGCTCTACAGCTAAAGGCAGGCGTAAAAGTGCCCAGTCAATATCAAAGATTAGATCAAAAAGACCTTTAGAATCGGTACACATGAACGTGTGTGGTCGAAGACCTCTATTCATGGACACAGGTATTTTTTGTCAATGATTGGTGATTTTTCTATAAAAACTAAAGTGTTTCCAATGAAGACAAAAGACGAGGCTCTTAATATTTTTACAAAATTCCAGAAACGTGCAAAGAGATTCTTGGGAATGAAACTTGTCAGCGTGCGGACCGAAAACGGCCTCGAATTTATGAATGAAGGATTTTCTACCTTTCTAAAACATTCAAGATATCAAGCCTGAAAGAACAATTAATACTTACATTCCTGAACAAAGTGGAGTAGCAGAAAGGTACAACTATACAGCCCTCGGCAGCGTTAAAGCTTTGCTTGAAGACAGTGGACTCTCAGAAGGTTTTAGGCATGAAGCTACAGAAGGAGCGTAAGCTTCAATGGAGAATTTTTCGAAAAATGGACCGATTATTGTCGCTCACCGGTAGATGGCGCGACATGTAAGTGAAGTGACGATTTTGCATTGAGTTATACGGCGTGGTGGTGAAAGTTGTTTTACAAATTTTAAAATTTATTCTGTGCACAAATATGCCAAACACGTGTTTTGCTCCGGGTTGTTCTACTGGCTATCGATCAGCCTTAAAAAGAAATAAAGAAACTGGACAGAGAAATCCTAGTATATTTGCTGCTCCTAAGGTAAGAACATTATTATTGTTTTGTGTTAATATAAGATGTATAATAATGAGAGAAAAGTACAGCTGCTGTGTTTTAAGCGAGCGCAAAGTTAAGACATCTTAAGTTCTGCTGGAAGTAAGCATGTTTTATTTTTCAATCATCCCTATATCCCATCAGAAAAAAATCATCAGGTGTTCACAAAGCTCTATTGTATGTAAACAGATGTAAATAATTACTGATACTATTGCTCTAAAGGAAATCGCTCAATCAATAAAAGATGTACGATACTTACGTATATAATGAAGCATTAGTTTTTGATGGTTTTCAAATTTTCAATTACAAATTTACCTTCATTAGCGATTGTAATTCATTTGATATGTTTGTGGAATGTAACAGGTTATCAGAGAGTGAATTTTATACCTAGCATACAATTTTCATTTTATAAATATATATTGATTTTGTTTGTTTTGTTCATTTCAATTCTACTCATTCCAGGATAGTGAACTTTTGGAGAAATGACAAAAAGCCATCCCCAGAAAAGACAAAGTTTTCAGTATTCGTGACAGGCTCTGTGAGTTGCATTTTGAAAAAGAGTATATAGAAAGGTCATATGCGACTACACTCACTGATGGAACAATATTTACTCTTGAGAGAGGGTTACGACTTTTAAAAGAAGGTTCTATACCAACATTATTCCCAAATTTACCAAAATATCTGTCTGTTAGAACATGCAAGAGAAAAGCTCCAGCTCCTCGTCATTCTTCATTTGAAAAAAGCAAAAGACCTAATATAAGCAAAGATGTTGAATCTGATACAGAAGCTGAACAACAGCAAAATTATTATTCTACATTTTTGATTCATTTAGAAAATATACAAAAACCAGATTCATGGTGGACAGTAGCATCTACTCAAGAGTATCTGATATGTTCAAAATGGAATTCTAAATATTCTTGTGAGCGACGAGTCATTATTTGTCAGGATTCATCTGTAAAAGTATGTACAGAATATTATTGTTTAAAAAAGTTGAAATTGCAAAATGGGTAATGGTTAATTTTAAAATGTTAAATGGTGTAAAATAATGTTCTAAGTATATTACTTCCACCTTAACTATTAGATATAAAAGTAATGAACAGTTGTTTCCAATTGTTGTGTTAATTAATGTAATCATAAGTACTTTTTAAACAGATTTCTTTACTTTAAGAATACATGACATAATGAATTAATGCATATTGATTTTAATCATTAAATATTTCTAATAATAGAAATTAAAGTACACTGCTTTTCAAATTTCAGATTTTTTTGGGAAATATAGAAATATCACTGGATGTTGATGTGCATGATATTGAAAGCCTGTCATTTTTACTACAGCGTGTTAATGATTTAGTAATTTGCAAAAATGCTGAATCAGGGTAAGACTAATTTTAATCTGTTTCATTGGGTGGTAACATTTGTTCTTGAACTTTACTTATTGTTTCATTTTATTTTAGGATGTCTATTAGTTGTCTTGGGTATCTCTCTAAGAAAAATAAGCAAACACTGTGTAGTGTGTGCTGTCTATCTATGAAGAGAAAAAATGACTTGAAAAGAAAAAAAGAATTGCGACTTGCAGCAAAGAAAAAATTTAAAATTGCGTTACGGATGAAAAATATTACAAAAATGAATTCTCGTTTGAAGAAGAAGGTTAACCTTAAAGGAAAAATTTTAAATATAACATTTGAAATTTATTTTTAATTTGATAGTGTATTTATTTTTAACTATTTCTTTACATAGGTATTGCAGTTAAGAAATGATCTCTTGAGATATAAACGTTTTTACATTGTTACATTTATGGAAACTATTATTCCCATGAGTAGGTATGCTAGTCGTGACAGGATCATTTGGATTCAACACAGGATGCTGCGACGTCAGGGAGTCGCTGGTGGTGAGGAATGCTGGCTTTAAACGGTCGAGGCCAATAACACAATTCTTACCATTCATAAGCAATGTGTAATATTTAGCCGTTCTGTCCATTACTTTGAAGGGGCCGTTGTACGGATGCTTTAGTGAGAGCCGGATCCCATCATAGCGCACAAAGACATGAGATCACGATTCGAGAGAAGGGTGCACGAAGGTGGTCGGATTGTGGTGAGCAGAAGTGGGAGTTCGTGAGAGACTCTGCATTAAGCTACGGAGATGTTGGACGAACTCGGATGGTTCAACTGCAGGAAGTGGGGATGGATGGAGAAAATCTGCAGGGAGGCGGAGAGTAGAGCCATATACAAGCTCCTCACTTGTGCACTGGAGGTCTTCCTTGAACGAGGAGCGGAGTCCTAGGAGGACTAATGGGAGAGACTCAGTCCACCGGTTGTTTGAGTGACATCTAAGCGCCTGTTTAAGTGAGCGGTGAAAACGCTCAACTAGCCCGTTGCGCGCTGGATGGTACGGCGAGGTGCGGATGTGCTTCGTGCCTAGCAGTGACATCAAAGCAGAGAAAAGATGTGCTTGAAACTGGCGTCCTTGATCGGTGGTGATGACGGAAGGGGTTCCAAAACGGGCAACCCACTGACTGATGAAAGCGCGTGCTACTGTCTCGGACGAGATGTCCGTTATCGGGATCGCCTCCGGCCATCGAGTATACCGATCCACGCACGTAAGCAAGTAAGTGAATCCCTCCGAAGGCGGAAGAGGGCCCACCAAATCAAGATGTACGTGATCGAAGCGATGAGATGGCGGAGAAAATTGTTGCAGGGGGCTGCGTGTGTGCTTATGTACCTTTGAGCGTTGACAGCTCAAGCAGGTACGAGTCCATGCTGTGATGTATTTCGCCATTGATGGCCACACATAACACACTGAAATGAGCTTCTTGGTTGCTCGCACTCCAGGGTGAGATAGTCCATGCAGGGAGTGGAACAGACGTTCTCGGAACGCCTCTGGGACGAAAGGACGTACTTTGCCGGTACTGCTATCGCAGAATATTTGCAGATCGTTGGAAAGTTTTAGTGGCTGAAGAACCAAACTCGTATGCGTCTCTCCAGAGAGAAGACGTTGTATTTCCTGGTCATGCGACTGGGCCTTAGCGAGTTCGGTGAAGTCGAAACTGGTGGTACTTGCAATGTGGTCCAGGCGTGACAAGTTATCTTCAACAACATTCTTGTTTCCTGGAACATGGCGAATGTCTGTAGTAAATTGCGCTATGAAGTCGAGGTGCCTCAACTGACGGGGCGAGCAAGAATCGGAGTTCTTAGTAAATGCATACGTTAAGGGCCTATGATCGGTAAAAACTATAAAGGACTGACCTTCGAGAGAGTGTCGAAAGTGCTTAATCGCTGAGTAGATAGCTAGCAATTCCCTATCATAGGCACTATACTTCCGCTCAGCGTTCGTTAACTTTCGTGAGAAGAAAGAAAGAGGCTGGAGTCCCAAAGTGGTTTTTGCATGCAGGGCCGCTCCGATGGCAGAATCGGAAGCGTTAACCATTAGAGAGAGTTGCTGCCTCGGAGAGTGGAAACCGAGGGGGACTGCCTGTGAGAGATCAGCCTTGCATTTATTAAATGCAGCAAGTGCTTCGTCCGTCCATGGCACAGGACGTTTATCATTCTTTCGGGATTCTTTCAAAAACTCATTCAAGGGCGCTTGAGTATGCGCGGCGTGTACCATGAAACGCCTATAAAAATTTATCATGGCCAGGAATCTGCGGAGCTGGGAAATGGTTTCAGGTTTTGGGAAGTTAGTAATTTGTTGCGTTTTCTCAGGTAAGAGTTCAATACCGGAAGATGAAATTTTACAGCCCAGAAAGGTTACAAAAGGTTTACCAAGGACGCATTTGGCATGGTTCAGTTTAAGGTTGTATTGTTTGAGGCGGTCAAAAACTTGTTGGAGGTGAGAACTATGCTCTTCAGAGGAGGAAGAGGCGATGAGAATGTCATCGAAATATGGCACACAGAAATCAAGGCCAACAAGGACTTGATGGATGAAACGCTGAAACGTTTGTCCCGCGTTTCGAAGACCGAAAGGAGTGAATACGAATTCGTACAAGCCAAAAGGAGTGGTGACGGCGGTCTTTGGCACGTCATCTGGGTGGACAGGGATCTGGTGGTAAGCCCTGGCCAGATCGAGGGTGGAAAAAATGGACTTATTATGCAAGAGTTGCGTACAATCTTGAATATGTGGTACAGGGTACCGGTCCGGAACGGTTACGGCATTGAGTCTGCGGTAATCGTCACAAGGACGCCAATCACCGTTTGTTTTTCTAACCATATGCAAGGGACTAGCCCAAGGACTCTTCGATGGCCGAATGATGCCTTGGGAAAGCAGAAATTCGAATTCCTGACGTGCTGCCCGTTATAACTCCGGTGACAGACGTCGGGGTTTGGAAAACACAGAGGGACCCGTAGTTTCGATATGGTGAAAAACAGAAGTAGATGTAGGATTGGACGGAAGGTGGGATGGATCTGTGAGTAATTTTTGAGAAGCTGGTCGAAACTAGAGTTTCCCCAGAGAATAGAAATATTTGTTGAGCTAGGATTAGTTGAAGGTGATTTGCCTCTCGAAGATATTTTAGTTAGACTGTCGATTAGGGAGTTATTGCGGGCATCGACCAGTAAGCCAAAATGTTTCAGAAAGTCGATGCCTATAATAGGCTGTGAAACGTCCGCGATGACGAACGTCCACGTAAAGGAACGTCGGAGGTTGAGGTCTAACTTGAGCAGTTTAGTTCCGTAAGTGGGGATGTTCGAACCATTGGCGGCCAAAAGAACCAAGTTTGACGTGCCTGTTGCGTTTGGTACTAACGATTTGGGAATTACCGACAAATCGGCACCTGTATCAATGAGAAATACTATTGTAGACGAGGGATCGGCCAAGAGGATGCGATTGATCTGGTGATCGCGTTGTAGGCCATCAGTCGGTCGCCTTATTAGTTTCCCGACTGCCGGAAGGAGCATGGGGATTTACACCGTTTGGCACTTTCTCCAAAGTTGGTGTGGTAGAAACATAGCCCGTTGGCCGCTTCCTTGTATAGGCGAGGGCGGCTTCTCGATCGGCTGTTCTCGCGGCGGTGGGCACCTTTATGTGGGTTACGACCACGTACCAGTGGCGATAACTCGTTAACTTTCTGGGTGAGCCTATTTATGCGAGAATCAAGTTCGGAACCTTGATTGGTGTTTTTTGTACTGGCGACGATGTTTATTTCGGGGGGTGCCAGGTCGTGAATTTTATCTGCAGCCGCAGCCAATGTGCTGAGGTCATTGCTCAGGGTAGCGAGAATACTTCGGGTAGAGGTTGGAAGCCTCGCGAACCATAAAGATTTTAACAAGGGGTCACCTACCGACGTGCCAGCTAATGTGCGCATTCGCGCCAAGAGTTGTGAAGGGCGTTGATCGCCCAATTCGAGACCTTTTAGCAGCGTACGGATTTTGGACTCTTGGCTTTCGGTATTCAACTCAATCAATCGCTGCTTTAGAGTATTATATTGGTCCTTGTCAGGTGGATTTAGAACGAAATCAGCAATTGGGTCTAAAATACTGGACTCTAGGACTGCAATGGCGTGGTTAAATTTTGTGGAGTCCGCCGTAATATTTGCAATGGTAAATTGTGCTTCAATTTGCCTAAACCATATGTATGGATTGGTCTTCCAGAAAGAAGATGGTTTAATGGAGACGCGCGAAAGATTCGCGGAAGGGTCGCCAGAAGGTTGCATCATATAAATCAAGGAGAGAAACAATACAAATACAATTCAACAGCTACGTATGCCAAAGGTAATTGTGCAAAAATAAGGTGAAATACAGTTGTTATACGATATAAGTATTCAGTAGGGTAATGATCGAGCATGTGCAAAGAAAAGTATGTATAGAAATAACGTATGCAAAGAAAACATCAATACCAAAATGCAAAACAAAAATAATCTAGCAAAAAAAAAAAATATAGGAAAGAGACGCTAGCATGTAAGGAAATTACGGGGATTATATCTGGTACAGCACAGTACGAAAATACATTGTAAAAAAAAAGGATAAGGGTTGGAAGAGAATATATACGCAATACCGAGAAGGTAAGTTTAATAGAGTTTACGGTAAAAAAAATAATGGGACAGCTTACCGATCACGTAGATAGTTGTGATAATCCACTTAATTAGTCCTAGGGCTTAATTATCTGAGCAGTTAGGCACCACGAAAAAATAGGCGTGCGACACGTGATCGCTGTTTGATTCTTTGCTTCAAGAATTCAGAATAATCACTGTAAGGTATGAAACCTTGCACCACACATATCGTAAGCGAGGACACAACACACAGTACCAGGATGGTGGAGAAAAAAAATTTTTGGAGCTTCACAAACACGCTGTTTTGTCGGGCCACGTGCGAGTTATAGCAGATGACAGCCACGGGGGAAAAAATTTACAGAAAAATTGAGACGTACTCCGAATGGTTAGCCGCTTAAGAGATCATGTGAAGCACAATTTCACCAAAATTGCAGACAAACCGGGGCGATGCTGATGGATTGCTGCTTGGTCGGCCACGTGGCTAATCGAAAGAAAAATTGTCCAGTCAATCTCCGGGTCACCAATTTATGGGAACTATTATTCCCATATTACGGACATCAGAAGGTATAAGCAGCAATTAGATCTTATTAACATGTTCTTTTATTTAAAACTTGACACATAACATAAATTTACAATAATCGTTACGAAACCCGGCTCGTAGTTCATCGCAGTGAATTCGGAGCGGAGAAACATGCGTACCACACTAGTACGGAAAGATGCGAGGAACGCGACGTCGGAGCTGTCTGCGAGTTGGGTTGCCACACATTGTTACAACGTTTTAACATGTTAAAATTTTTTAGTATGAAACCAAATTATAGAACATAAAAATAAAGGTAATTTAAAAATAGGAAACAATGATTTAAAAAAATTCAATGCAATTCTTGTATAATTTATTGGTACTCATGTTACAAAGTTTTTATTTTTTCAGATTCTTTAGTATGATACGTCATGCTTGTGGAAGAAACTAGGTATCCCTCCCTCTTTTTTCCCCATTTAGGTTGTGCTCTGTTGCCGGCTCAACAACTTCTACTATCGAATAGGTCTTATGGCGCTTTCACCAGTGGACTTGTTAGGTGCGCCAGCCGGGGTCACGGCAGAAGAATATAGTGTTCACTTATCTCCTAAGCGGAAATTCTTTTTAGGCTGGGATCTCAAAATTTTAGTTTCGGTTAACTTAGAAACTGTAGGAGAAAGAAGGCAACAAAGTCTATTCTAGCATGTTAACATGTATACGTCGAACCTTCCAGCAGGATCATTTGCAGTAATTTCTACTTCAACGCCAGGGGTCGTTTGTAAGTATCTCTTTTTACCATCTCACCCATTAAATTATTCCTCCTGCTGTCAAACCTACTTAGTAAGCCGTAGTTGAGTCTAACTCATGCTGACTAACCCCTATCTCTTCTACACCATTTTTCAGTCAGCGTTAACATTAATTTCCCGCCTTAAGCTTAGCTCAATTTGAATTGATTAGTTGATCTGAATGGTCCAGATTGTAAAGATAGGATTCCCCGAGGAGGAACTACTCAGCACTTGTGGTGAGTAGGGAATCCAGAGGCAAGGTAGGGTTAAGGTTAGGACCTGCTATGATGAGCGAAATGGAACGGAACTTGCGTAAGTCAGGAGATTTGGTCTTGTCTTAGGATTCTGACCTATCGATTGCAGCCTTGCTAGGTAAGCTGGGCCTTCCTTGAGATGGTCCAACCCTAGAGATCACGGTCCTCGTCATTGGGGTGGTGCCCTTTGGCGAATACAAGACACGCCAGCTCACGAAGGTTCCGCAGGGTGGGTTGCACAGCAACGATGAGGTTTTTACCAAGTTGCTGGTTTTGCGCCCAGGGTTGCGACTGTTCCCTCTCAAAATCGACCACCCCCAATTTAGGCCAGGTCGTCTCCTATCTGGGATTTGTATCGATGCCGTCTTCTTTTAATTATTATTCTTAGTCAGTGCCAGTTATTGCTAATAAATAAATCAGGTAACTTGTCTTCGCGTAATCGCTTGCAGTCACTAATTTTGTGCTGTCGTTTCGTTTGGGCTCTTTCTTTTTTCGCCACCTTCTTTTTCTTCTTTTGTCTCGAAGGTAGGTGGGTTCGAGTGTCCTCCGGCAGAACTTTTTGTCTTCTATATTAAAAGTTATTATTCCTCTGGCACATCCGTCTGTTCTGCTTGGAGCCCGACCGTGCGGCTTATCTTGTGGTGTGGGTCTTGTGGGTTGTGTGTGTGGGACCTTGTCTGGGTCGTGCGTGGAGTGGTTGCCTGCTGCGGGTCTATCCGCACCATCAGGATTTACCCAGTGGGGCTTCGGCCAGGTCGGGCCTGATGTGTGCTTTTTGGGAGTCTTCAGATAAGAAGATAGAATGGGCTGAATGGCTCGATAAAATTATTGACAAGGGACTTACAGATGAAGTCATACCTGCCGCGGTCAATAAGATTGATGACCATGATTATTTAATGATATCATCATCAGATTTTGTAATAAATTATGTTGCTGGTTATGTTGTTAGGAGGATCAGCAGATTTTCTAAATGTGACCAATGCATATAAAAATTAATCACTACAAACAATAATACTGATCAAAATAAACTAATTTTTTTAAAAAGTAAAGGTTCCTTAATATACCCTTCAGATTTGTTTTTAAAAGTCATTAATATTCTCGAAATGACAATAATCAAAACTCTAAATTTTAATAAATTAAATGATAAACTAATTTTTCAAGTGATAAAAGAGATTTATACTGGTCCTCCTATGCCAGTAATTGGTTGCACTGAGCAACATAACTTTTATTTAATTCAAAAGGTTATCAACTTTTTTCTGATTACGCGCATGCATTTTATATGCAAACAAGAGAATAAAAATGCTCAACTCTGCGCTAATGTTAAAAGATTGAGAAAACAATCGAAATTATAATTCTGTATTATTAAATTTAAGCTTTCATTTTATATTACTTTTGAATTGAATTATTCTCATGTCTGAAGTTATTCCCTTGTCAATATCAATGAATAATGTTATCAATATCTGCAAATCCTGTCATGTATAATTTTTTGATCAAATTTATCTATAGTAAATTGTATATCACACATTTAATTTTTATTTTATAATAATGTATTAATAGTGTATGTTGTTAATTTCAGTTCTTTATGAAATACTTTTCTTCTATTTAATATATTTTGTGGTTATGGCAAATTGAGCTACACGTCTGAACTAAAGCCATCATTTTTTTTTTAATTGTGCACAGAAATAAAATATTTCCAGTTGACTTTTCTTAATATTGAATTTTATCACTATTAAGTTAGTTGATAAGTAAATAAGTTTTCATTGTATGATAAACAATGTTGTTACTATAAATGCTTATGCAAAATCTGTTGAGTATAATTTAAATAAAAATTAATATTTTCCTATATTTTTACTGTGAGTACAATGAAACCCATACTTTGTGAAAATGCAAAATTATAGCTGATTTGTCCTTATGAATGTTATTTGGGTTTTTTTTCTTTTATAATTTGCTGCAAAATCTGCATACAAAATCTGCTTATGCAATAAAATGCGGACTTTGTGAAAATTCAAAAATATAGCTGATTTGTCCTTGTCAAAGTTATTTGTTTTTTTTTTTCTTTTTAATTTGCTGAAAAAATCTGTACTCAGTAATTTACCAACTTGACGATTATACCTCCAGTTTTAAAAAGTGTAATCTGAGATGCTTTGACTGATTTTTTTTTCCAAAGGAAGATATTTTAAAGTATTGTCTGATTAAATACTGAATTGACTTCCTATTTTATTAGTCCTGATAAGAATTTATTTGTGATTGATAGAAAATGTTGCTTTTCTTTTTAAAGGCCTGTTATATATGATGTATTATTCATACTTATCTGCAAATAAAAATATTCTTATATTACTATGTGTGTGTGTGTATTTTGGTTAATCAGTATTATTTCTCACATTTTGCAAATAAAAATATTCTTATATTACTATATGCGTGTGTGTGTATTTTGGTTAATCAGTATTATTTCTCACATTTTTTTTCCACAAGAGATTATGAACAATGATAAAAAAATTTCTTCACAATTCTTTTCTGTAATTTCATTTCCTTAATTATTAAATTATTACAAAATTCTGAACTCATTTATTCTGAAACCAATACACAATTATTCTGAAAAATTTACTCATTTCCTTTAAGAATTTTAATGAATTGTAGCAAAAAAAGCACTTGAAATAAAGATTTTGAATGAAAATAAACAATTGTTAAACTGAATAAATAAATTCATATTAAATATGCACTAAAATAAAACAACTTGTTTTCGCTAGGAAATATACGAAAAGCCCATATTAAAGCGTATGGTTGTCCGTGTCTAAGCCGCAAGCTATTACATGCGCGCGCCATCTAGTGGCGGCGACAAAATGTGAGACACATTTTTAACACTGAGCTGCTCCTCCTTCTGAAGCTTAAAAGTCGTAACCCTCTCTCAAGAGTAAATATTGTTCCATCAGTGAGTGTAGTCGCATATGACCTTTCTATATACTCTTTTTCAAAATGCAACTCACAGAGCCTGTCACGAATACTGAAAACTTGGTCTTTTCTGGGGATGGCTTTTTGTCATTTCTCCAAAAGTTCACTATCCTGGAATGAGTAGAATTGAAATGAACAACAAACAAAATCAATATATATTTATAAAATGAAAATTGTATGCTAGGTATAAAATTCACTCTCTGATAACTTGTTACATTCCACAAACATATCAAATGAATTACAATCGCTAATGAAGGTAAATTTGTAATTGAAAATTTGAAAACCATCAAAAACTAATGCTTCATTATATACGTAAGTATCGTACATCTTTTATTGATTGAGCGATTTCCTTTAGAGCAATAGTATCAGTAATTATTTACACCTGTTTACATACAATAGAGCTTTGTGAACACCTGATGATTTTTTTCTGATGGGATATAGGGATGATTGAAAAATAAAACATGCTTACTTCCAGCAGAACTTAAGATGTCTTAACTTTGCGCTCGCTTAAAACACAGCAGCTGTACTTTTCTCTCATTATTATACATCTTATATTAACACAAAACAATAATAATGTTCTTACCTTAGGAGCAGCAAATATACTAGGATTTCTCTGTCCAGTTTCTTTATTTCTCTTTAAGGCTGATCGATAGCCAGTAGAACAACCCGGAGCAAAACACGTGTTTGGCATATTTGTGCACAGAATAAATTTTAAAATTTGTAAAACAACTTTCACCACCACGCCGTATAACTCAATGCAAAATCGTCACTTCACTTACATGTCGCGCCATCTACCGGTGAGCGACAATAATCGGTCCATTTTTCGAAAAATTCTCCATTGAAGCTTACGCTCCTTCTGTAGCTTCATGCCTAAAACCTTCTGAGAGTCCACTGTCTTCAAGCAAAGCTTTAACGCTGCCGAGGGCTGTATAGTTGTACCTTTCTGCTACTCCACTTTGTTCAGGACTGTAAGTATTATTTGTTCTTTCAGGCTTGATATCTTGAATGTTTTAGAAAGGTAGAAAATCCTTCATTTATAAATTCGAGGCCGTTTTCGGTCCTCCCGCTGACAAGTTTCATTCCCAAGAATCTCTTTGCACGTTTCTGGAATTTTGTAAAAATATTAAGAGCCTCGTCTTTTGTCTTCATTGGAAACACTTTAGAATTTCTAGAAATCCGGAGACCTTACTGGTCAAGGTAGCGTTGTGCAAGCACGAAGACAAGCAGTAGAAACTCTCCCCGTGCGCGGGCGGGCATTATCTTGCTGAAATGTCAGCCCAGGATGGCGTGATATGAAGAGCAACACAACGGGGCGCAGAATATCGTCGACGTACCGCTGTGCTGCAAGGGTGCCGCGGATGACAACTAAAGGTATCCTGATATGAAATGAAATGGCACCCCAGACCATCACTCCTCGTTGTCGGCCGTATGGTGGAAGACAGTCAGGTTGGTATCCCACCACTGCGCTGTCCGGGGCGTCTCTAGACTCGTATTCGCTGGTCATCGGGGCTCAGTTCGAAGCGGGACTCATCACTGAAAACAGTTGTACTCCAGTCATTGACATCCCAGGTCGAATGTGCCCGACACCCCTGCAAACAGGCTTGTCGGTGTACAGAAGTCAATGGTAGTCGGTAAATTTTAAAATTTGTAAAACAACTTTCACCACCACGCCGTATAATTCAATGAAAAATCGTCACTTCACTTACATGTCGCGCCATCTACCGGTGAGCGACAATAATCGGTCCATTTTTTGAAAAATTCCCCATTGAAGCTTACGCTCCTTCTGTAGCTTCATGGTTTTAGGTCTGAAGGATTGTTACACTTATGCCTGGAACAGAGTATGCCGTTAAGGTCAAGGTAAAACGCCTTCCGAACTCTTTTGTAGAAAGAAACCATCGGTAAGACATATGAAACCTTTCGGTATTAATGTTTTTGTAGGAGTACCTAAACAACAAAGGAAGAAATTGGATGTACGTGCCAAGAAAGGAATCCTTGGAGGATACGCAATGCAAAGGAGAGGTTACAGAATCTGGTTGCTAGATGAACATAGTTGTCGAAACCATTAATATAAGATGTGATGAAGATTCTAAAGCAGATAGCACAGATGGAGCAGTTCTGGAACCAGGTGTAAAGATTTTTGAAAGGAGATATTCAGATTCGTGTTCTGAATCAGAAGATGAAGTCCCAATCAGGATTAAAAGCGAAATTACGTTAAAAGAGTCTGACCGAGGTGACCAGTGTCAGTTAAGTGAAGACGGTGCAACTCCACACGCTTCAGATTTTCAATCTGACGGAGAAAGTCGAAAGGAGGTCACCTGGGTACAAAAACCAGTAACGAGACCAAGAGGAGATAGAACTGACGTCTACTACTACATAGAAGGAAGACCGTCAGATTTAGATCATTAAACGATATTCAAAAGTATTGTTAAAAACATAATATAAATTATAATCTAAAACTTTTCTCATTCAGTGCAGCTGATCAATACAGTGCAAGTGGTTTTGTGAAAGACAATCCAGAAGTCAGTTGCAGCCAGGGCCCGACTTAGCCTAATTGGGGCCCGGGGCAAAAACTTCTTTGGGGGCCCCCCTCTGCTTCACTACTTCAGTAATGATGAACTTAATACTTATTACTAAACTTTCTATTCGATTTGGGGGCCCCCTCTGATGTGGGGGCCCGGGGCAACTGCCCCGTATGCCCCTGCCTTAGTCAGGCTCTGGTTGCAGCCATACGACCGCATGACTAGAAGAAAGTCAGGAAATTATTCCAAAAAGTTTTTCACGGGCTGTTGAGTCTTCTCAAAAATCAAACTGGTTAGCAGCAATTCAAGAAGAGCTGAAAATAATAAAAGAATGAGGAGTACGAGAGCTAATCGAACGACCTGAAAAGTCTTAAGTTGCCGAAGGGTATTTACTACCAAGGATAAAGAATGTCGTATACAGCTTTATAAAGCCCGTCTCCTCGCTCAAGGCTTCCGCCAAGTTAAAGGTGAGTCATTCGACGAAGTTTTTAGCCCAGTTGTTAACTTTGACGCTATACGCTTTTTCTTTGCAATGTTAGTTTTCTTTAAAGGCTGCACTCATTGCCAGCTCGACATTAAATGGGTTTATCTCGATGCAGGGCCGTTCCTAGGGTAGCTGCCGCCCGTGTGCGAGAATAATTTTGCCGCCCCCCCCCCTCATACCATATGGATTAATTGAAATTTCTCTGAAATATTTTTACCTTAAATGAAACGACGAATTACAGATTATATTATAAATTCAGTTTATTTTTTAATTTTACAACCTAACATAATAATTATTAATGTATTGATATAATAACTCTCTGGCACTTGATGGCGGCTCATGCGATCTTGCTGGGATTAAAAATGTTTTTAGAGAACCACAATCCTTCTTTACAAATTCTTCTTTTTCAAGTTTTCTTTTTCTGTATTGGGCCCCAGAAAGCTTTTTTCGATTATCAGACATGTGTAAAAACATGAGGTTCTTTTCGTAATGTATACAAATATGAACAAAACAACACAGACAAAAAAATAAAAAATCGGGCATAGACTGCCAAACAAATTAACTTAAAACCTACCCTAGCATTGAAAACTTATATAACTTTTCAATAAAAGATTGCGCAGTTGCTTCATATCTTCATATTGAAAAAGGGTAAATATAACTAAAAATAAATAACAGAGCTAGATAATTATAAGAAGAATGTAGACAAAAAACAAACAGAAATCAAGCACTCGGGGCTCCACGCACCAGAGGCAAGATTCTGTAGTAGAGCCGGAACTAAACCAGAAATCGAGGTAACCGACTGGTCTCGTCATCAGGGAGCCTAACCAAATCAGTTACCTCAAGGGGAACTTTCTTAATAGGATGCAGGTATAACCAAAAGACATCCCAAGGCCCCGAGATCCCCATAGAAACAGGTAGTCAAGAGCAAATGAAAAGACACGGACAATTTGCAGTAAGGGCTCAACACACCATATGTAAGTACACATATAATCCTAATGAAAAGACAAAGATGCATGCATACCCTAACTCAGTGAGTGACGGTATGGCGAAACAGCATCCAATTTTTACCCTAGTAGTTACGTCACTGTAGCAACACCACAGCGCCATACCCCAATGAAGTTAAAAAAAAAATATGAAAACAGAAACCGTATCCAAAACGTCTTTAAAATATACCTGAAACTAAATGCCATTTTTTTAAAACTTTTAAATTGCCGAAATTATTAGGGACCATGATGTTCTACAATTTTTAAAGAGTAAGAATATAGATAGCATACACACGTTTGATTTTGAAAACATTTTTACTAGTATTCCCTATGATATCTTAATGAATATCTGCTCAGAAATTTATGATGGCTATCTGATGGCTATCTTTAATCTTAAAATGTGACTGGATTGATTTATGAAAATTTAATATTTTTGAAAACTACCTCTTTAATGGCATGAGTTTCTTTAAACAGATAAAGGGTATCCGAATGGGTAATAGCTTTTCTAGTGCCTTTGCAAACATTTTCTTGCATTCTTACGAAACTAAATTTCTTAACTCAAATAATGTTACCGGACTTAGGTATATTGATGACCTTATAAATTTTAACTGTAACGATTTGAAATTTCTTAATGAAATCTACTCAAAGGAACTAACTTTAAACAGGACTAATGAAAATAATCATTTTGCGAATTATCTGGATATAAAAATTAAAATTCAAAATAACGAATTCGACATTGGAATTTATGATAAAAGGTTAGATTTTAACTTTGAGGTTATCACGTTTACCAATTTCCATAGCAACTTGAAAAGATATTATAATAAATTTTATTGAACTATAAAATTTATTATAATATCTTTTACTCACAACTATACAGAATAAAAAACGTTTGTAATAAGGCTGGAGATTTTTTGGAGGCATGCGGCATTTTCGAGGAAAACCTACGTAAGAACAATTTCCCTCATAATTTCAGCAATTTAAAAGTTTTTAAAAAATGGCATTTAGACTCGGGTATATTTTAAAGACGTTTTGGATAGGGTTTCTGTTTTCATATTTTTTAAAACTTCATTGGGGTGTGGCGCTGTGGTGTTGTTACAGTGACGTAACCACTAGGGTAAAAATTGGCTACTGTTTCGCAATTACCGTCACTCACTGAGTTAGGGTATGTATGCATCTTTGTCTTTTCATTAGGATTATACGTGTTCTTGCATATATGGTGCGTTGAGCCCTTACTGCAAGTTGTCCACATCTTTTCATTTGCTCTTGACTATCTGTTTCTATGGGGATCTCGGGGCATTGGGATGTTTTTTGGTTATACCTGCATCCTATTTAGAAAGTTCCCCTTGAGGTAACTGATTAAGTTAGGCTCCCTGATGACGAGACCAGTTGGTTACCTCGATTTCTGGTTTCGTTCCGGCACTACTACAGAATCTTGCCTCTGGTGCGTGGAGCCCTGAGTGCTTGATTTCTGTTTGTTTTTTGTCTACATTCTTCTTATAATTATCTAGCTCTGTTATTTATTTTTAGTTATATTTGTTCTTTTCGTAAAGAACTTATAAAAAAGGCGCATGTAAGTTAAGCTGTTTCTCGATAACGATTGACTTTTGCGGAGAAACGTTCCAAATCGATTTTATTTTAATTTTGTTCATATTTTAAATACAATTCTTCCTACGTTTACTTTAATAAAAAAATCGTATTTTCCCGATTTCTGAAAAAAATTGCCATATTTCACGCGTCTGTTAAAAAAATAAGGTGATACATTTCAAAAATCTAAGTTTACACTTGTTCCTGTAGTATATATTTAACATTTGCAAAATAATAAAAAAAAACATTTAAAATAGAATTAAGCAATGAATCCTAGCGCTTTGTTTTGCAAAACAAATATCAAACCATAAATGTATTATTTCAATTTCTTACCGCTAACCGCGCAAAAGAAAAAATATCATCAAGTTTACTTACCTGTGAAATATTTTTATTAGTCAGCAATCACAAAATCGAGCACAAAAATTAGAGACTAAAAGCTTTGTTTTCAGTTGTTGAGATGGACACGTTCAAAATTAATCTAGTGCAAACTATCCCGATCCGTGTGTTTATAGGCTCCGGGCATAAACGAGTATTTTCCTGAAACTTGACAAAAACCGCCCGCACCGACGCGATTTGATGGGATGAGGGGTTAAAACGCGTTAAAACAAAAACGAACAATGTATTTCCCAACTAGTTGCGACGTGGAGTAGCGTTTTTAAAACCAATGTGGTTTTGTTTATTTGCAGTTATACTTGCAAAATGCATTTTTACAAGTATAACTGCAAATGTAGTTACCTAGCATAATGATAATATTTTTATATTGATTATTTTACTAATAAATTAGTTTTAGATTTTTTTTTAACCGGGAGGCTGACTTGCCGCCCGTGTGCCCCGCACCCCTGGAACCCCATGTTGGAACGGCCCTGTCTCGATGCACCCTTAAAAGAAAGGATATTAATGCTACAGTCCTGAGTTTTGAAGTAAATTCTAACAAAGTTTGTCTCCTGAAACAAGCCATTTACAGTGTACATGAAAGTAGTTCAGAATATTTCCTGAAAATACTTACAGAATTAGAAGAGCTAGGTTTCAGGAAATACACCTGGTGCAACTCCACTTATGGGGATAAAATTATTTTACTTCTTTACGTGGATGACAATAATTTTTGGTGAAAACGATACCCGGATAAATAAAATTAAGGAAATGTTATAAGCTAAATTTGATCTAAAATTCCTAGGAAAGACCAAAACACTATTGGGTGTCAATTTTCAAGATGAAAATGGGAAAATTTTAATTGACCAAAATTAATATATTATGAAAGTTTGTGATGCATATAAAAAATTTAATTTCCCACATTCTTCACTAACAATTGTAAAGGAGTTGTATACTTCAAAACCCAGTGCCCAAAGTTGCATGAAGAAATTGAAGAAATGAAAAAATTTCCCTATAGAAAACGAATACGAGGTTTAGCCTTCATAGCCTGGCATACTCGCCCAGATATGGAGGTGAGCCTATCACTACTCTCCTGTAAAGAAAAATTTGTACAGTGATTCAGTTCAGAGTGGAACTATATCTGTAACCAACGATACTCCAAACTCATAAAAAAATAAAAGATTTGTGAAATATAAATAATATTTCACAATTTTATGAATATTTTTCAATTTAATATTTCATGTTATAGTAATATTTTGCATAATGGAATTTCAAAATTTATACCTAATTTTGCTTTCAGTCAATTACATAATTGAATTTTTTTTTCTTTTTACTAGACACAATTTCAATATTTTATAACAATTTCTTCAATTCCACAAACTGATATTTTATCCCTCCCATTTCAGCCTTTTAAGTACTCTACCAACTAAAATTTTTGATACATTTTTTCACTTGCAATTCAAGGGAGCAATAATGTAATAACATTATGCGAGGATAACATCTCATAAAAAAAGTATAACACATTTTCTTACCAATGTTACAAAGGCAATCTATTCATTTTTTTAAAATTGCAATTATGACTAATTAATACTTGGCTTTTTATCCCCCCCCCATTATGCCATTTATTTATTTATTTCTATTTTTAAGAATTCATCAATTTTAAGTAGTACTACATGGGGTGAAAAGTCTCGGGACTAGCAATGAAAAAACTTTTTTTATAAAAAATAGATTTTATTCTTCAATATAGTTTCCTTCAAGAGCGATATTCTTATTCCAACGGTCCGCTAACATTTGAATACTTTTCATATAGTACGATTAGTCAAGGGCTTCGAAATGTGCATGTTTAGCATTTGACATCCTCATTTGATGAAAACCTGTTCCCCTGGAACCATCTCTTCAAGTTAGGAAACAAATAATAGTCGCTGGGGGCCAGATCTGGAGAATATGGGGGATGGTGGAGAAATTCGTATTTTAATTCATTCAATTTTACCATCGCTTTTGTTGATGTGTGAGCTGGTGCACTGTATTGGTGAAAAAGCACTTTTTTTCCCGCCATGTGTGGCCTTTTTTCTTGATTTTGTCCTTGAATAGGTCCAATAATACTGCATAATACTCTCCTATGATTGTTTTTCCTTTCTCAAGATAGTAAATGAATATTATGCCATGTGCATCACAAAATATACTGGCCAAGACCTTTCCAGCTGATTGTTGTGTCTTTGGTCGGCTTTATGTTAGCTTCCAACCACTCTGCAGACTGCCTTATTGATTCAGGTGTGTAGTAATGGATCCATGTTTCATCCATTGTTATGAATCGGCAGAAAAACTCATTTGGATTATGCTTGAATAGCTCCAAAGTGCGCTCTGAATTATCGATATGTTGCTGTTTTTGGTTCATTATTAGAAAATGCAGCACCCATCTTATACAAAGCTTTTTCATATTTAAAGGTTCATGCAAAATATGTCTCACCCATTCTGTTCATATCTTTATGATGTCAGCTATCTCCCTTACTTTCACTTTGCAGTCATCCAAACAATATGATGGACATTTTTAATGTTATCTGGAGTTGTTGCCTGAACTGGACTTCCAGAACGTGCAGCATCATCGGTGTTTGTACGACCACTTTTAAACTCGCTAAACCAGAGGTCAGCAACATGGTGTTTGTAGACACCAGGGTGCCCACGAAACAATTTTAAAGTGCCCACCATTTAAATATCTAAATTTTACATATTTGAACAACAAATGCTCATAGTTGTTGCTCATTCCCATTGTTGAGAAAATGTGCTCTGAAATTGAACTCTCTTTGCACATGGACATATGCTTGTGAATCTTTGTTTTCCAATATAAAATACTTAAAATTAAAGTATCGATCAAGCCTCATTGACACTCATTTAGACCAATGCCTGAGAACTAGGAAATCAACTCATTATGCCACATTACTACGAATTGGCAGCAGATTTGTATTGTCAAATATCACATTAATTATCAATTTTAAGATTGTTCTGCTTAAATTAAAATTCGAATTTATGTATTACAATTTATGTCGCATTAATATGTTCATGTTTAAATAGCCCCCCCCCCTCATCCAGCAGTGCCCGCCAAACTCCCGCATTTCTGAAATATGCCCTACTAATAAAAAAGGCTGCCGACCCCTGCGCTAAACTATAGACAAATGGTTGTTTTCAACAGAGCAGATGTGCTGTAATGCTTTTCAAGCCATACTTGGGTTTGGGCGGTACTTTTTTTCATCAAAAAGCAACGTTTAATTACGATGCAAAATTCTTTTTGATCCATTGTTTACACAAAATCAAAAGTAGCGTCCCTTACACGACCACAACTCGTAAATAAATGGCCAACATGTCATGAAACTTTGATAGCAGTCTTTTGCAGGTTAGTACTAACAGAACATTATATGGATATTTCATTGCGGATGCCATCTAGTGGCGAGTCTCATGACTTTTCACCCCATGTAGTACATACAGCTTCTAATATAGCAAGTATTGCTGCACATCAGGGAATGAAATCTTTTGATTAGAAACTTTCTTTTAGTAATAATGTTACACAGCAGTAAAAGATGGCATATAGGCTGGGGGCGGGGTATACATTATTATAGTTAACTGTATTCTATGAATTATGATAGAAAATCAGTGAGATAACACCATTATTATGAAGAGTGGAATCTGATTAATTTATTTCAAAATAGAACTGTAATTTACACATTATATAGTTTTATTTGAGAGATGAGTATTACAGATATAGCTATCTCATACTTATTTTTACACTTCTGCAAATAACTTCAAAATTAAACAGTTCAGTTTACAATTACAAAACACAATTTTAGCTTAACAAACTGACAGCATGTGTGAGTGAGTTGTGGCAATTTTTCCCCATGAAAAATTCTAGAAACAAATCATTTAAAGATTACTTTCAGAAGTAACTGGGTCAGTTTATTTTCACATTAAAATAACTAAAAGATCCTATGAATTTATTATTAAAAATAAATTTGTTGAAGAGGAGACTTTGAATATCCCCTGAGTTGTTCTTTCTGCTCACTGACCAAAAAGCACATATCAATTTATAGTATATATAAATGGTGCACAAACTTTTGTCGATTGTGATCCATTTTCTTTAAATGAAAAATCACGTGACCATAATGAAAATTGGTAACAGTAATTTGAAAATAGAGAAAATTAGGGAAATGTTAAGAAAAGTAAAGAAAGTTAGAGAAACTTCCTCTAAACCCGCATCCTATGGTCCAGCATGACTTTCAAGAAATATAATAATTTATATCAATCGCAAAACATGAATCATGCCTTGTTCAAGTTTGTTTGCGATCAGAAGGCTTGAGGGAGAAATGTAGCGGACAAAGCGTATCAGCATATGTGAAGGGGAGGCCATAAGAGAAGGAGGAAATAAGAGAGTGGGCTGAAACAGATTTTGATGAGACGACAGAGGAAATTCCGACAGATGAGGCCATCATACAGAGTATTATCAATCCAACAACCCCCAAAGACATGGACTCAGATGAAGATGATGTAGAGGAGTCAAAAAACATCACTTGGAATCAAGCAACTGTCTTGAATACATTTATAGTCAAATGTATTTAAGACAGCTGTCGTATGTGGAAGTTTTCTGAACACAGCAGTTCGTTCAGTGATGCTGAAATTATGAAACTCCACATCATACGAAATGACTTCATAAAAAAACAAAGAGAGAAGACTAAAAAACAAATCAATATTCAAAATTTGTTTAAGATGGCTTCTACCATAAAGAATAATCCCATGGGCTTAGATCAGTGGTTCCCAACCTTGGGTACACGTACCAGTACCTGTATGCAGACAAGCAGCTACCGGTATGCAAATGATTTTATAATTTAAAAAAAAAATCTATTAAAAATCTGTATTACAAAAAAATAAAAGAAATGACTATAATAACTAATAATCCATACGTTTTAATATTTTAGTTTGGAATTTCTTATCCATTGTTTGTGTATTACTTTATTGGGATTTACCTAATCTCAAAAGATGTCGTCTACATCTGAATGTGTTATATATGACCACCCCATAAAAATTTGGCACTTGCCTGCGAAATATAACTGTGTCTATAACTGTGTTTGCGAATTATAACTGTGTCTGAGAAGTTTCTTGCCAAACAGTAAAATTTTTAATGCCATTTGCGACCACATATTTATGTGAAAAAGGATTTTCTGCAATGACTGTGATGAAAACCAAATATAGAGCTTTGCTGGACAATGAATCGGATCTTCGCCTTAAACTGACAAACAATGAGCCCAATATTACATCTTTAGTTAATAATAAACAGGCCCAACCTTCTCACTAATTATACATTTTTTAAAGTGATTATTATATTTTATGTATATGTTTAGCAATAAAAATGTATCCCAAGTTACTTGTCTTTATTACAAATGTTTTAAATTGCATTTTATTACCCATTTCAAAATATTTGGTTTACCGGTACGTCATCAAATTGTTTACAATGTACAGGGGGGGGGGGGGGGTCAGAGATGAGAATGGTGACAGGAAATCTTGTTCACAGCACGAAGCTGGAATGTGAGAACGGTCACTCGCATCGATGCAGGAATGTGACTAATGTCTCGCGAATGTCTTGCAGGTGGCTCGATCGTGAATGTGTAAATGCGGCACAAGACATTCGCGAGACATTAGTCACGTTCATGCCTCGACGCGAGTGACCGTTTTCACATTCCCGCATCTTGCTGTGCACAAGACTTCCCGTCGCCATTTTCCCCTTTGACCCCCCGGCGCCATTCGCCCCTTTGACTCGTGTCAGAAAACCACTTCCGAAGCAAGCGCCCCGATTGCCGAGGAGAAACGGCGAGAACACTTTACACATTCGCCCCCCGCGATTCGACTCGCCGCTATCGCGATTGTGTAAATGCGGTGTAAGAGAACAAACGATCGGCACATTTTCGTCGAGGTCTAAAACTTCCTGTATGACCAATTTATCCAAGTTAATGTTGCCTTTATTCGCACATACTACAAATTCTCCTATTTCAGCTTCTTTCCCAGATACTTGAAAGCCCTCAAAATCACTGCTGTCACTTCCTTGAAAGGAAGCGCAATTTTTTACCGATCATTTTGGTAGCAACATCTATCGGTAAAATAGAAATATAAAATTGGCCATTTATTAAAGCATTCTGGATTTGGGGGGTTTCTGGATTTGAGACGTCCGGATTTGGGAGGTTGTACTGTAATTGTAGACCTAATGAGTTTAAATTTAAAATAAGAGGATGTTTCTCAATAAAGTCCAAAATTTTGTTTTTAAAATTAGAACGACTCCACAGACATGTGGAGTTAAGAGGGAATTTTCATGTTTTGGCGAGGGAAATTTGTTTATATTAGATCACACTGGGAAGGGGAAGGTTTCTTTTAGCGGGAAACATGTCTTCATGTCTTTGTTTTGGTGTTCAGTGTTTAATACAGTGACCTGTGAATGAAATTTGTAACTAAAGCTGTTACTAGTTTTTCGAAGCTTTTCGAAAGACGGATTCCTGATTTCACATGAAAATACAAAGTATCACAATGACTGTATTCAAGTTAGCAAAGATTTTATAAGAACGTTCAAATCTCTTGGGGATGAAGTTATAAACAAGATCAGTAAGTAAAGACTTGAACAAGTTGAGGAAAACAGAGCCAGATTATGACCCATAATTGAGACTGTCATGTTTTTGGGATGGCAAAACATTCCTTTGTGAGGGCATAGGGATGATGGCCTACTGAATGACGAGGCTGGGCCTTCGAATGAAGGAAACTTTAGAGAGCTCTTAAAATTTAAAGTTGCTAGTGGGCACAGCATTTTGAAGATGTATCTTGCAACAGCATTGTCAAGAGCGACTTACATCGGGAAAAACACTCAAATAATATTAAGTGCTGTGAAGAGGAAATAACTAGTATTATACTCAAAAGAGCTTGTGAAGCAGGCTACTAAGCCATTTTATTCGATGAGACCACAGACATTTCTCATGTAGAACAACTCTCTTTCAACATAAGAGATATTTATGACAGTAAAATACGTGAAGGTTTCCTGAAGTTTATTGACACCTACAATGACTCATCCACAATTGGAGCCGATGATGACCCAGTAAGTGAGCGTAAGCTATCTGGCAAAGCATTAGGTACAATAGTTTTGAGGACAATGAAATAACTGCAGTGTTATGTCACCTGGAGTAGTAGGAGCAGTAAAAGAAATAAGTCAGCAAGCAACAAATGCATGCAGAGTATCATGTTATAATCATGCTCTTAATAATCCTTTGTCAAAGTCCACAATACTTAAGTGAATGGGAGAAACACAGTTTGCATTATGAAATCAGTTCATTTTTTAGTATGTCTGCAAAGAGAAATTTCGTTATAAAAATATATAAAAGCAAAAGTTATCAGGACTATGTGCAACAAGGTGGGCAGAGTGACACAACAGAGTCCTACAATTCTGCACATATTTTACAGAAATTGTAAAGGCTCTTACCCTTATTTCAACATGGAAAGATATGCAGACATCCTCAAAAGCTATTTCTCTACTTCATGCTCTTTGCACTCCGGAGTTTCTTGTTTCCACTTTCAGTTTGGTAGACATTTTGCAAGTGACCCTTCCAGTTAGCAAATTGCTACAGATGCCCACTCTGGGCCTTAATCGAGCATCGAATGCTATTCAGAACACTCTTTCTTCTTTAGAGGAAAAAAGAAGAGAATGTGATTCTGTGTTCTCTGAGGTGTTTGCTAGAGTTAGCAAACAAGCTTACACAGTTGGTGTCGAATTAAAAGTGCCTTGCATCACTGGAAGGCAAATTAACAGGGAAAATTTTGTTGGTAGTACACTGGAAGAATAATTCAGACGGTGCATTTAAATTCCCTTATTAGAAAACATCTGAAGCTATAAAACAGTTTTGGAAATTCAACCCTCCAATGTTTTGGACACAAATTTAATACCAAAAATTTTATTATCAAAAGACGGTATTGATTTTCAGACCAAACAAGAACAGATAGAAAGGGTTTTAGAACAGTTTTCACCAGCCTTATATCAAGACAAGAATATTTTAAAACTTATGCTCAGGGGCAAACTTCAATTATGGGCTAACAAATGGAACAGTGAATCGCAAAGAAATGTCACCCCAGAAAAAGCTATGGACCTCATAAACTCATGCGATGAGGATCTTTTTCCTACGATAAAATCTGTACTGAAGATTCTTGCCATTCTCCCTGTTAGTGTTGCATCGGCTGAGCATTCGCTCTCCGCCTTGCGTCGAGTGAAGATGTGGCTGCACTCGAGAATGACTGAAGAACGTTTGACTGGACTGTGCTTGTTATACGTCCATAAGGACATTGATCTTGACATTGAGAAAATTATTGACCGCTTTTCTAAATGCAAAACCTGGCGATTTGATTTTGTTGTGTAAGTCTACTTTTGGGGTTTCTCAATTGTTATTTACGTGTATAAAAGTTATTTCATATAATGCAATAGAACGTTTACCACAGTAGGATTTTTAGCTTAGTTGCTATCCAGTTGTTCTACAAATGAAATATTTTTATGGAAGCAAGCTACTTTTAGTGTTTGCTTTTCTAAATATTATCCTTTCTTAATATCATTTTGATTTATTAGTTTTTTCTTATTTGCTGTTATTTTCTTAAAACTCAATGTTAAATAAAACACCACCTATGTCAAAATCAAAATGAAAACATGAATAAATTATTACCAAGAAAGATAAAATTTACATTTAATTGTTGTTTATTTCTTATATATATATAAATATAACCATAAGAGCCGACGTTGCCCCCCCCCCCCCCCAAATCTCTGGACTGGAGCCGCCCCCATCTGCAACCGCTAAAATTTTTTTCACAACCCACAGTTTGTGCACCACTGGTATATATGATCGACTATATATTTTTCTTCATATAATATTTGTAGGAAAGAAAAATGTTATATTTATGTTTGAGTAAATTTTTAAAAAAAATTGTAAAAAAAGGGCAGTTTAAAAGTGTTTAATGCAAAACAATGAAAAAAAAAGAATCAATTGTTCAGTACAAAATAAAAAATAATATTAAATGCAGTCTAAATTTAATACTGAAGCAACTAAGTTGTAAATGTTGTTTCAATGTACAGGGTCATTGTAAAAAAAAGTCAAAATCTTTAAAAAGTCAAACATTACAAAGAAAACACCGGTATAAAGAGCAGTGCACTAAAAAATATAACACAGTCTTAAAAAGAATCTTTGAAATGAAAAAAAAAAGTTATAAATTAAATACCAATAAAATAAAATTTTTTTAAATCTAGGACTACAGACTACCATTTTAATGGTAAAAAATTAACTCTTATCCATGGTCATAAAAAAATACCACAATGTAAGACACACATTCAAAAACTGGATAAATAAGAACACTTGAGATGACTTGTTTACATTTATAAAAGAGCTAATCATTACCAAGGAAAAAACATCTAGTTTATAACTATGTCAAAAATAAAATGGAGAACCTCTTTCACAGAGCAATATTAACAAGTGTATCGATGACAACTATAGTAAAGCAACAATTTCAATGTACAGGCCCTATGTTTTCATCGGAAGAATGAATTTTCTCAGAGTCAATGTCAGCTATTGTGATGCCTGGACTGTGATTACCGGCCAACATAGGATCTGCAACAGAATTCAAAACAAAAAGATAAGTTCTATGCAAATAAATATATTTTTTATTAGAATAATGCTGAACTATTAATAATGACACTTCCAAAATGTTAGTAAAATAACTTTAAGAACTTTTCACCAATGTATATTGCACAGAATAACAAAACACACATTTATAACATTAATCCACTTGTGACTGACAGTTCATCATAATGGTCCTCTTAAGTAAGTGGACCTTAAGTAAGTAATGTAAGTGGCACTCTTTCTTGAATACACACATAAGACAGTCACATGAGAATTGTTGAATTATTTTTGCATTACAATATCATTACATAAATAAACAATGCAATAATCAGCTAATACTTATCAAAACAAAAATATAGGTTAATTGAATAGAAGGGAAACCTTTAAAAAAATTATAGCAACACGACAGTAATCTGCTAAATGATTGAAAAGCTTTAGCTGACAAACTTAACAATATTCAATCAGCAATTTTAAACCACAGATCTAAATTTAAAACACAGTTGAATGACTAGAAAATAAATGAATTACAGTAAAACTTTGTTTATCTGGCCCTCATTTTCAGAGCAGAATTGTAGACTTTTTTTATTTAATGTTTATTCACTTTAGATAATAATTTCTAACTATGATAGCAAGAACGTGACTACAAGTGCAACAAATATTCACTTTTTAGTTTGATTCAATGTACAGTTCCTGCATAGACTGTACAATAAATTATGGTAATAAAATGCTTTTTGTTGAGTTTAAGAAAGCTTTACTAGTGCTACAGGGCGTTGACGTGGATTGACTCACCAGCTATTTGTGCTACAAGCGAAATGGCAAGCGATGATTTGGTGCAAGTGGCTGCAGAGGGACCTTCTGCAAATGTTAGGAACAATAAGTGGGTGCTCAGATGTTGTTATGGAAGGTGTCAGTGAGTAGCTGAAAGACAATGATGGTGGCTAAGGCACTATAACGGAAGAAATTGCTCTGCATGCACATCTACAGCAGACAGTGAGGAAGAAGATG
The DNA here is from genome assembly GCA_907164885.2 of Dolomedes plantarius. Taxonomy (NCBI): domain Eukaryota; kingdom Metazoa; phylum Arthropoda; class Arachnida; order Araneae; family Dolomedidae; genus Dolomedes; species Dolomedes plantarius. The sequence goes on along the minus strand of OU015490.1, from coordinate 202,696,942 downwards.
ACATGGACAAGGAGGGAACGATCACACTGCAACAATGGACGACACATGCAGATGCTGCTCACCAGTTGACAAACATCATACCATACTTGGAGCATCAGCCTGACACCACTCCAGCTGAACTATTGATGATAAAGTGTTTGCGTGACTGTGCTTCATTTAAACACCGCATGTGTTTGAAACAGAAGACAGCGGACCAATTCTTTGTTGAGAAATGATGTGAAAAGTTACTTTAATTTTTTTAATGCCTTTTAAACAATACTATGTACTTTTGTTGCAAAACTTAAGTTTTTTATTGTAATAAACAGTAAGTCTGCTTAGTTAAGGATTTTGGTTTGCTTATTACCCAGATTTTCGATTATCCGGGTCACCTATGGTCCCAGTTAGTCCAGATAAATGAGGTTCTACTGTACTCTTAAAAATATAAACAAACAAAATACTTTTAGTGAGACTGAAAAAAAAAGTTTGATTTTAAATCAAGTAAGACAACCATATATTATACAATGAAAGTAAAGTTTTCACTATAGAAAAGAAAAAATGAAATGAATTGTCAATTTTCTATGAAGAAGGAAAATAAGAAAAGGTACTTTAAAAGCATTTAACAAAAATTATATGCTTCACACTTATAAATTGACAGGACATTTCTTCAATTCACAATTTTCAAAGAACTTACCAGCTATCAAATGACTGGATTTATTTTCATCAATACTGACATGATGCTCATTTTCAATTTCACATGCTTGGCTAATATTCCCATTTTCATCAATAGTCTAAGAGAGAGATTATATGTAATAATAGCAGATATTAGCTATAATTCATGAGTTAAAAATATAAATATTAATTGAAAAGGTATGTTAATAAACTATCAAAATCCACTGACAATATTTTTTCAAGAGTCATCAAGTAATAAGAACAAGATATTCTACATTTTCAATATAACAATTTAAATACCACTTTTGCTTTGGAGACTATTCATGAAATTCCCGGTGACGTGTTGCAGATATATACTGATGGCAATAGGGATGATGGTGCCATCTCCGGTAGCAGGGTGTACTTCAAACAGGAGAATGGCATTAGGATATGCTGGAGAAATCCCAACTACTGCTGAGTTGTTCATAGTTATTCAGGAGGCTTTGAATTATTGTGTCAATGAAGGAGTAAATACAGACATCTGGATTCTGAGTGATAGCTGTAGGTCTATTCAGCACCTGGCTGAATGGTGGAAACATAGTGACAGAACGACAGTAAATATTGTCTGGCATTTGGGCTGCTTGAGTGCCCATAACAGTATATTTTTTCAATGGGTACCGTCACATGTGGATATTTACGGTAACGAGGGTGTGGATGGTCTGGCCAAGGAAGGCAGCCTTAAGGGTTCTTTTGACAGTGGCTGTCTTTCTTCCTTGGAACTTGCTTCTTGGGTCAAACTGGAAATCAACTCCTCTTGGAGAAAGACCCCTGTTCATGAGTGGTATGATTGCGGCCGTCATGGTGCAGCTTTGGGGGCAAGCAGCAGGGAAGATCAGAAAGGTCTGGCCAGGCTCTGCAGTGGTCATCTTCATGTTCTACAGTTTGTGTTGGGCTTTAAAGTTTAGTCCCTTTGCCTGAGGTGCAGTTTGGCTAAGGCTACTCCTAACCATATCTTGACATGTATTGGTTGCCAGAGGAGCCAGCTGTACTCCAATCCTGGCATGGTTCTTCATCTTTTGAAAACTCATGAGTTCGTGGATCTGATCTGATGTTGCTGTCGATCGGGAGGGATAAGCAACAACAACAAATACAACTTAATTTTTTTTCTTTTTCAGTATGGAAGGCACTTATTCTGAAGACATTTTGACCATTCTGTAATATGCTGGCTATTTTTATAGAAGTGCCCAGAGGGTGAGGCATCTACTTCCTATAAAGTGAAAACTAATGAACATCTATACCTTAGCAAGATTTTGAACCTATGCCAACACAGTGGATGTATGAACTCAATATAAACTTACTTTATGCATCATGCAGAATTAAATTACTATTAGCTCCAATTTATTTGAACTAAATTTTAGCAGGATTGAAATACTTTGGAAAAACATATAGGACTAAAATATGATAAGACAACTAAAATCAATCAAATCTTAAGGAGATATTTCAACATATAAAGCAAAAAGATTTTTGCTTATATAAACTGTAACTTTTTAAAATTTCTAATTCAAATTATAATTAAGTACATTTATCTGAATAAGAGATTAATATTTTGTTTGCACACATTTAGATTCTACAAAGTTCTTTATATTTACTAATTTTAAGTATGTAAAATCAACCTATCTCCCCCCCCCCCCCCAAAAAAAAAAAAAAAAAGTCACCAAAATGATTTTCAGTGAAGTTGATATGGCTTTGATATTCTTTGAAAAACTCTCCTATTTCATTTTATGAAGCTGGAAATAGCCTCAATTGTGACAGTAAATTAGACCACATTAACTAATTCAGTTGTGTCTTATTACTAAAATTTAAGAAATTTTTTTTTCAGATCAAAATGATTAGGATGATTTTTAAAATTCAAAGACAGAAAATCGATATTATAAAAAATATTCATAGTGTGAAAGCATAAAAATAAATTATTAAACCTTTTTATATCTGACAGGTATTTCAGGACATTTTGTATAAATCTAATTTGTTTAATACACTATTTAAAATTTCCACCATGATGTTATGTCTATATAATGTAGTGGGCTGTGGGTACCAAAAACCTATCAAGCCATACTGATGATAGCAGGGTAAGTTAAAGGGCTAGCTAAGGGAAAATTGCAATCATTAATACTGGGAATTAGACACAATAAGCAATGCTATAAAGAATCTCACTTTTACAAAATCTAATGTTCTGGGTAGTCCATTTCAAAGACAACTTAGAAAACATTTAAAGTACTTGTAATTTTCTTCAGTGAATAATCAAACTTTAAACCCTAGTAAAATTCATCATATTTTCACTGACTTCAAAGCTGCTTATGGTAGCACTGACATTTGTTGTGCTGATATTTACAATCCTGAACAGATTCCAATCCAACATGACACTCCAGCAAATTTAAATATATGTGTGAGATGTTTAATTGTATATTGTTAATAATTATACTAATATAGGTGGCTTAGTATTTTCTTTATTGGCTGATGAACCTTTAATTTTTTTAATAATAAAATCTAATACCTTTGTTTAAACTTTTCCATTTTCTAAGCAATCTTATTTCCCTTCTTCATTCTGGTATCCCACGGTAATACGATACAAAATAGTTGCGCCATTTCGTTCAAGAAGCAAATGTCATCAACCCAGGGATGGAAAACAGATATTGACATCTTTATGACTCCCCAAACATCGCAATTTTATCTGTTTCTCAGAAAGTCTACCCCACACATCGAAATTACCGCCCAGACCTTTTTCCGAGAATTTTCCACGTCAGTTTGTTTACGTCTCACCGCGGAAAGATACTGCGAAATCAACCAATGAGAAGCCAGGAAGAGAATGCCTATTTTTCATGCGGAACAACAAAAGAGGCAAAGTGGCTGAGAAGATCCCAACGAACGAAAAGTTTCGTTTTTTAATTCGAAAGCAGGAGACAAAGGATGAAGATTCCATCTTGAGAGTCCCAGCGACGGTCTGAGTAGATGACAAGAATCCTGTTCCATTCAGCGGCAGCTATGGAGAGCAACATTCGCCTATAAATTTCCCCCCTTTTTTTGGACATGTCCTATTCCCGAATTCTAAATCTTTTGACTTTCCTATTATGCCTTTGTTTCTAGATTTCTATTTCCCCCTTTTTTTTAGACTGCAGTGATTTCAGTAAAGTAACAATTTTAATTATGATTTTCGTTTTCCTTTTATTTTTGAGTTAACTAAAGTAATTTTTTTTTATAAGATCTTAATGGGTTCATTAGCCACCTAAATCAAATTTAATTTCAATCTATTTTTATTGTGATGTCTAATACGAGAATTGTTTTATATGATTATTTTTTTTTTTATCATGGAATTGTGCCTTGTATGACAGCTGTTTAGTTATGTAGAAATCTTAATTTATGTTAAAATATAAATAAACTTTTGTAATTATTACCCCTAAAATTTATGTCTCGTTCTTTCTTTAAATGCGTAAGCTTAATGACTTTTATTTTGTTTAAATTTTCCTTTTCAGAGTAAAGTTCAGTTTCTCTTTCAGCTGTCGCTTTTCCCTTATAGAATCTGTTGCGGGTTATTGCGGTAATATTTTAAGCTCTTAACTTTTGAGGTAATCACAACGCGCCTCATCTTAAATGCAATTAAATTTACTCTCTAATACTTAAACTCTAATTAAACTTAATTAATTTAATTAATATATATCATGATAAATTAAGTTTAACATTCTCTAATGTCTGAATAAGAACAGGCATAACACATTCCAGACTTTTGTACTACGAAAGAGAATAATGAAAATTACCGAGTGAATCATTTCCATGGGAAATATAAACAAAATTAATGGATGGATACTCAATCCATTTTTGTTTGACCTAAATTCTATGTACAACAACGTTTTATTAAAAGACAATCTTATCGCAATACAAGCTAATGCATGTATTGAAATGGAATTTGAAAAACTGGACTTAGAACTGTTCTGGTGCACACAGTTAGAACTTTATCCAGAATTGGCAAAAGCAGCATTAGACACACTTTTACCATTTGCCACCACTTACCTTTGTGAAATGAGTTTTTCACCACTTTTGCACATCAAAACAAAAGCCAGATATTGGTTAAATGCATCTGATGACTTATGTGTGGCCTTGTTTTAAAAGGATAATTATGAACAAACAACAACAGAATAGCCATTAAAAATGTAGATATTGTGTTTTTATGTAATAATATAGTATGCATTTTAAATGTATTAATTTTTTTATGTAATAAATAATTTTGCAATAAATATCTTTTCCTAAATAGAAAAATAGAAACATTTTTCAAGGGGGTGTTGACTATTAAAAGGGTTAAGAACCACTGCTGTAAAGTAAATCAAACTCATGAGAAATTAACATAAAAAAAATGTATTCATTTGTAAATAATGCCAAATGCAGTCACCAAATAGTGTTAAATGCAGTCTCCAAATTTCTTGCTCTCTGTATAATTAAATATCCATAATTTGAAACTAGAAAAACAAACAGAGGAAAAAATTTACTGATATTTATTCATAAATATCCACCTCCTACCAAAATGACTGTCAGTCCATTTTCTTTATACATAATAATTTTGGTTCAAAAAGCTTTTTTTGGAATAGGAGAAACAAATATTTAGATTCCCTGAAATTCATAAAGAGAAAAGTTCTGGAGTGGTTTTTTTAAAGGTATTTTTGGATTCCTCTGAAAATTTAAAACCTTTTTAGGACTTATGAGTTCTATGAACACCCTATAGTAGCAATAATTTAGTTTACACATTCAGAATCATACATATAGTAAAAATATAGTATGCATATAGTATGCTGAGGGTGCAAGTGTACTGGCCAAAAACTGAAAAACAAAACTCCTCAATGACATACTATTTTTCACATCATAAAATAAGCAAAACATAGTCATAAAATAAGCAAAACATAGTATTAAAAATAGCTTACATTATTTCTGAAAGAACTTTCAATCAAAGTTGAATTGGGATCATGTAATCCATCAGTTTCAATACTGTTTGGAGATGGAGGAGCTGATGGGATTTGAGTTGAAGCTAGTGAAGTTAATGTTGTATGATTTGAAGTATCGATAATTACAGGCTGAGAATTCATTTGTAGTAAATCTTTATCATTCTGCATATCACCTGTCTGAAATGAAAATCAAGTGTTGAAGTAACTACAGAAACTAGTTATCTCTTACTAAAATGTGACTCAATAGATTCAAATTTCAGGTCAGTGTTTGAGAATTAAAATAATTTCCCCCCTAATTATAAGCTTATATCAACTTCATTTTTGCAAGAAAAAAAATTTCCCTAGAAAATTGTTTTATTTGTGTATCAGTTTTATATTATAATTTTTTAAGATGTAAAATATTTTAAAACATACATATAATAGCAGATAAATATAATTATTTTTTAAACTATATCATTAAAATTGTGAACTGTTCTCAAGACATCATATATTTATAAGGGCAATAATTTATGAAGCTAGTAACACTTCCAAACTACATAATAATTGATGTTTTTGCACTCCTGAATCAGTGAAAATTACATTTAAAAAAGCTATTCTTTTGCACTGAGTTATATTCAATATTAAGTTTAATTTTCATTGTAAGAAATTTTAATTTTTTTCCCCAAAGGTTTAGGATGCAACATATTGTACAAACTACAAAAGCTGAGTTAGTATAACATACATGGAAAAGAAAATTCTTAATAGATGTAATTATTTTAAGTAAAGTTTTGTTTTACAGATGGAAAACATGCATCAATTCCAGGAGTATGTTTCTAGTAAATAAAAACACACTTAACAGCATTTCTGTCTTTAACTGATCTTCTAACAGAGAGAGAATAAATACAAAAAAGAAAAAAAACATACTGTACACAAGCTTACAAGAGAGCAGCTGGCAGAAGCTAGTCAAAAGTATCTTATTTATTTTCTAGACTATTGCTTTAAGATTTCAAGGAATGTACTGCTTTGAAAATATTTAAATTGACAAACATACAAAACTAAATTTTAAAATAAAGACATAGTTTATAGCAGTGTCTGATATCTTCTGTTTGAATAACAATCAGTTCCTCTCTAAAAAATCACATTTTTAATAACAGTAGCTAGTTCTGAATAGAAATTTCTGAGCAGTATTGGAGGGTATTCTAGCAGATATCTGATGGTCTTACAAATGCCTCCAACATCTTCAGCTTTGAATTTTACTGCTGCAAAAGGATTACTCCAGAAAAGTTAGATAATACACTTATCTATATACGAGGGCTGTTCAATAAGTAATAAGACTAATTTTACTGCCACGAAACCACTCATCGGAATGTTAATTTCCGTGGCATAAAAAAAGTTTGTTGTCTGTATTAACAAAAGCTACCGATAGATGGCATGTACAGGCTCAATGCTTTATAAGCAACAAATTCATACATGTAAAAGTATGTTTTTAACAATTCACATTTTCTTAATCGTGTAAGTAATTTTTCCATTGTTTCATTATTTATACAAATTGATTAATTTTAGATTTTAGTGGACCAATTGTAATTTCATGTATAATTTTCTTTTACGTAGCTAGAATGTAGGTTTTTTAGTATCGAAACGTAATGCATTAAAAGTAATATTTAGTAAAATCAGTAGTGGATACAAGGGGAAATTGTGGTTGTCCTACAAGATCCATTACTCAGTACATAGAGATATTTGATTGTCAGTAAATGTGTTTTGCCCAGGGCCGCTAAAACCCTAAGTACGCCCCTGCTTAAAATATAACAAAAACTATAAAAACATAAGTATTATATAATTTTATACTTACAGGCATTGTTTGGATAATGATTTGATTTGATGGAAGAGCTGTTGAAAGTGGCATGGAAGGTTGAGCAGGAGTTGCCAGAAGAAATGTCTGATTAGCTAGCTGGATATTTGTAGATGGGTTTGCAAGCTCAATATTTTGAGGAAGCACTTCAATTGTTTGTAACACTGGTGCAACTCTCACTGGGGTCAAATTGGCAGGAGTATTAACCATGCCCATACAAGGAGCATTAGGCAGTGATACAATAGGTGGAGGGCAAGCTAAAGATTATTTTGAGGGGGGAAAAATTACATTTTAAATTGAATCAAGTTGAACATAATACAAAACAATTTATTTTCAAATTAAAAATTAACAAAGAAAAACCATATTCTTACTGCTTAAATATACGACAGAGATTACAGAATTTAAAGGGGTCGAGGACACAAAATTCTTCAAATTAAAAAAAAAAAATTTTTATAGCATTCAAAATTCTCTGTTCTTTTCAGCTTAATATGAAGTTTAAGTCCTGTTTCTATCTTAATTAGAACAGGAGATATTCATTTTTTTGTTTTGCAACATTCTAATAGCAGCCAATCTTTGTTTAAACCTTTAACCCTTTAGAGACGGGTGCTTCAGTCACCGAACTGTTCTCTCAGGACGGCGTGCTAACAAGATGCACTGTTCTTTGGGGACGGGCAATTCGTGCTGCTAAGCCTAACTTTGGAAAAAAATTCGCATAAATTAAATTTTTTGTCCAATTGTTCCAATTTTTGGTACATTATGAGAGGAGCACTCAGGTAGTTATCAGAATTAATTTTATTACTTTATCATTATATTTTCCCTACAAATTTTATAAAATAAATTTGAGAATAATAAATCTTTTGACTTACCACAACTAAATATAAATGAAAAAAAATATCCAAACAATCAGATTTTATTTCACACAATGCATTAATAAAACTAAAAATTATTTAAAATCTCTTTTATAAAAAATCAGCATGAAAAAAATGAAAATGGAGCAATGTTTTAAAAAGGAGACAGTGTATTCTTTGAAACATGGGTGTAGGCAAAGACCTACGTTGCATATCTCATACGAATAGAATGTCTGCTGCTGTTTTCTGGTTTTTATGACTGTTTACTAATGTAGCATCCGTGTATATTCCTCTTTTGATAAATATCGTTTTCATTTTGCCATTATGGAGTAAAATTTTTTTCGCTAAACGATACAAAATATGCCTCTCAATGCTAGCCAAAATACCACAGGAATAAATAAAACCTCTAAAATGTAAACCATCTATCCCCGTATCGCCAGAAAAACAGAAACGCAAATAAGTTTTCCGTAGCATTGAAAATACATCACTTGTTTATATCATCTGACAAAGTTAAAAGGCCGACTCTTTATTTACATTACTCAGTTTTCACGAATCTCGGCGTCATTCTGAAACAAAATACCTAAAATAAAAAATAATGCACAGGAATGAAGGTCAACATACGTCACTGTGGATAAATATCAGTATAACAGACAAAGGGCTACATCTAGTGGCCAGAAAAAATAATTTCTGTTCTATCTAAAAAGTCACTGCAGAGTCACTTTAAACGGTGATTCATATATGACACACCTGGCTGTGAGATAACGTTCGCTGCTGTTGCATATGTGACACGCTCGTCCCAAAAGGGTTAAATGCATTTTTCTGCATGATGCTTTTTTTTCAATATTTCTTGTCTTTAAATTGTTATAAGTCAAGAGCCATTAAAGATAAATTGTTTAAACTTGAAACATGTCTTTTTCAATTATTTTACTTTAATTTTGATTCAGCAAAATAGAAAAAAATATTTGCTTTTGAAAATATGATTTTTTAAAAATAAGTTGCATCATAAAAAAAAAAAAAAATTGCTCTAAATATTTAAAATTTTTTAAAAATTTAATACAGTCAGACCTCTATTTAACGAAGTCATAAAATCCCGAAAAAAGTTCGTTATATGGAAAATTCATTAAATAGAGATTTACCTTTTAAAATACTTTAAACTACACAAGACAGATTTTAAATTCATAAACACTAAATATTATTAATAAAAGATATTACTCACACCTTTATTTTTTAAATTAATGTCTATTTGTTTTATTTATCTTACCCATCAAACAGAAATCTGCAATGAAAACAAGAATAAAACAAAACATTGTCCGGGAATACACTGTATTTTCAATAAAAAAAATTATATTAAAATTAATGAATTTTAATGACATTATTGCATTATTATAACAAGTAATTTTAAGCTTACATTACTACATGCGTCCTTAAATTTAATTATTGGTAAAGTTTGTTAATTTTGTCTGAGTTTTTTGTTTTGAAAAAGTGCTTTATCTCATAATATGTCTTGCATCTTTACAATGCACCAAAACCCCTTCAGGCGTATTTTCTTCAAACTGTAATCCACGTCGGAATGTGTTAAAAGAGAGTTAATGTGTTAAATGTGTTAAAAGAAAGAATTAGTTTGAAATGTACAGAAAGATTTTGAGAAATATGGAGAAAAAAATATTGAATCACAAGAAGAAGTTCGTTAAATAGAGAATGCACTTCGCTATTTGGAGGTTATTTTACGAAGAAATTCGCAAAATGTTCTTGGTTCCAAGCAAAAGTTTGCAAGATAGAGGTTCGTTAAATAGAGATCCGACTGTATTTTAAAAAATGCTAAATCAAAATTAAAACATATATTTCTGTTTAGTTAAATGAAAAAATTTTGAAATTCGACAAATAATATTTCGAGTTATGATTTTAAACTACCCCCTTTTTTTAAAATGTGTCTTGGAACTCCTTAAATAAAATAAAGTTCCTAAAATTACAATTACTACATATATAGTGGTAAGTTTATTTATTTATACACAATAAACACAAATTGCCTTCATCATTCAATCCTGGAGGATGCAGGATGTGGAACATTCAGAATGACTAAACAAAATTTAACATTGAATGCATGGAAATTTTTATTTTATTCATTATAATTAAATAGAGGTTTAGAAATTAAATCCCCATTTAATTATAATGAATGGGGGTTTAATTTCTAAACCTCCATTCATTATAACCATATAATACCAAACACAACATTTCTTTCCTTTAATCAATTGTATATCAAGCAAAATCCTCTCTTGTATAATTAATGAGTGCTTTAAAAAAGTGGAAAAAATTAGAGGAAGATAAGAGTAAAAGATACATAACTAATTTTCAGTGTGTTTTTAACTCAATTTTTGAAGTAAAAATACATATTTTTAAGCAGGCAGTTAGAGTGCATAATTAGTCATATAAAGACACAAATACAGTTCAGGCCAACAACATAAACTTCACAAATTTGTTTCTTGATTCTGAGCACAAATTAATCCTTTCAGGGGCAACAACCTCCACCGTTTGCACGGTGCAGATTTTTTTCCAAAATTTCTTTTAACCTAAATAATCTTGAAAAAATTTCCAATTAAAGGTTGCAAACTGTTTTTACTTCTTTAAACTGTTAACAGATGGCAGCACTAGCCCTTTTCTGCTCATTTAACTGAAATACATGGAATGCAAGTGAAAAAAGACTAGATTTAGGCGTTCACACTGTGCGAATGGCATCCCTGAAAGGGTTAACTAGTTTCCTTCATTACTTTTAAAATCTTGAGTTAATATAAAAAACATAAAATGAATATAACTAATATTTAATTATTTGCTTTACCCTGTTTCCTTTCTTTAATTAAAACTGAATTGAAATATTTTTCATTTTTGTTTTACAAATATATATATACACAATAGCGAACTCACATAGGAGAAAAAGTTAGCCTAAGTTTGAGTGTCTCAAAAATTATTAGAGGAATTAAAAAACAAAATAAATCACATCATGTTTATAGCATCAAACCAACTGAATAAGAAAAATTTAACAAAAAAAAGGGGGGGGGGTGTTGAAAGGAGAGGACTAAACACAGAACCAGTCTAAATCTACTCATACAAACTTTATTTTACACTTGATCAACTGTTATATATAATCACATGAAAAATACATTTTTATTTATATCTACAATTAAGACAGATTAAACTATGCCAGTATGAATAAAAATAGGAAGATATATTTGTGGATTGTTTCAAGAAAGCTAATATTAAGGAACTAGGAAGGAACATTAACCTTTCAACTGACAACTTATTTTAAATGAATTTGGTACGGAAAATGGCAATTTTTTTATTGCAAAAATCAAATGATTAGTACAAGATGACATACATAAACTGCCATCCAATGAATAAAGCAAAAATTCACCTCCCAAGATATGGTATAGAATACTAGTGCTGCCATCTATTGAATAAAGCCCAATTCAACTTCCCGAAATAGATTTGGGTTTGACAATAAGATGAAGGAAAAAGAAAAATCTACCCCGAGTGGTATTGAGGCAGGACATTTTGAAATGCAAGTGCCACACCCAAGACTATCTCAGACACGACAGTTAATAGGTTAATGGCTAGAAAGCTAAATGCTTTTTAAATTACAAATAGAAGAAATAATGTCTTAATTTCTTACATACCACACAGATAAATGTAAAAAAGAATTAAAAAAGAGATATCAGTAAAACATTCATCAGGAAAAATTAAATTTTTTTTTCAGTTTATTTGATTTCAATAACACACTATTTTATATTTGAGATTATCTCTCCTTTATTTAAACATTCCTCTATCCAGATAAATATTTCGAGGCTCAAAATTCCAATCTAATGCAACAAATACCTCACAAATTTATAAAAATTCCTTATACACATGAGCACAGACATTGAATATGATATCAAATATCCTCCTTCATTACAGAGACCCTCAGTTTCCAACTGATAGAAATTCCAAGAGGTCACAAGAAGTAATTCCTACATGAAGCTAACTATTTCTTTTTTCATCATGTAATATAGATATATGCTAATCAATAGCAGAAAACATAGCAGAACTTAAAAGTAATTTCAAAATAAAAATTTTACATTTTAATTTTGTACTGTTTTGTGTCATTAGAAATCAGTCTTACATTTGTGCCAAACTATGCTATTGAATATTTTAAATGCAAAGATAATGTTACATCATTACACAGAAAAATTTACTTCTATTACTATGGAAATGTAAGTACATGAATTTTCAAGGTTTTATTTGATTACATTTCATAACTTTCAAAAGTGCATTTATAAAAATAATTCTTCAAATATTGCACATTCATTAGCAATTTTAGCAGTTATAAAAGAAAAGATTTTGATTAAAGTCACTATTTATATGCTTATTAAAGCCAACTCTGGAGGACATATTTAATTATAATTCTCTTACAAACTACTTAAATAGGAAAAATATGTAAATTATAAGTTCATTAAGGGCCTTGGAAATCTTTTAACCTTTAGATTACAGGTCCCATTTTTACGATTCCCTCTTTAGAATGGGAAATTTCATACCCTGTCATAAGAACGGCTATTAAGGGAAATATATATATATATATATATATATACACACACACACACAAGGGTAATTTTTTAAGTACGAACCGTTTTGTAATGGAGTAAGAGAAACTTTAGTTATGAATGTAAATTGTATCACAAACTAAAATATGAACATTTTTTCACTTTTTAACATAGTCACCATTAACATTTAAACATTTGAGGCGGTGAAAGGCAAAGTGGTGTAAGTCCGTAAGTCAAGTGGTGGAAGTCGAAAGCGTTTTACTGCAACAACTACAAAAAATTCCACTCTATATTGAACAAATTATAATTCATAATAATTATCATAATATTGCAAATAATACTTATTTGTAATTCCACTATAAATTGAACGTGGAGATTACATTTTTGTCCTCAAATAAAAAAAGTTGAAAATGTGACACCACTTTGCCTTTCACCGCCTCATTTGTCAAGTCGTGTCACCAGCTTTTGGATCCCATCATCAAAGAACTCTGCTGCCTGACCATTAAACCAGTTAGTAACAGTTTCTTTCAACATGTCACCATTTTCCAAGTGCTTTCCACCAAGAAATTCCTTAAGTTTTGGAAACAGATGAAAGTCTGATGGTGCTAAGTCAGGGCTCTATGGTGGATGATCAGTAATTCCCAATGAAAATTGTCAAAATCGACGGCGGGGACCGCCCTCTAGCAGTGTCGTTCTGCTTCATGACAAAGCTCGACTTCACGTTGCGGCAAGAACAAAGACGCAACTGGACAATTTTTATTCGAAATTACTGGATCATCCACTATACAGCCCTGACTTAGAACCATCAGACTTTCATCTGTTTCCAAAACTTTTTTTGGTGGAAAGCGCTTGGAAAATGATGACATGTTGAAAGAAACTGTTACTAACTGGTTTAACGGTCAGGCAGCAGAGTTCTTTGAAGATGGGATCCAAAAGCTGGTGACATGACTTGACAAATGTTTAAATGTTAATGTGACTATGTTAAAAAGTGAAAAAATGTTTATATTTTAGTTTGTGATACAATTTACGTTCATAACTAAAGTTTCTCTTACTCCATTACAAAACGGTTCTTACTTAAAAAAATGACCCTCATATATATATATATATATATATATATATATATATATATATATATATGTGTGTATGCATATATATATATATATATATATACACACACATACATACACAGTCGAACCCCATTATAGCGAACTCTGTGTATAATGAACTCACAGATATAACGAACAAAAATTTTGGTTCCACTATTTTCCTATTATACATAATTTAATTAGTATTGTGTCAGTTTAATGTAATCAATTTTAGTCAATTTAATTCATTAATGATCATTTTTAATAGATTTTATTTTTTAAATACATCCTTATTGAATACACATTGCCACCTAATGAGTTATACATTTAGTGAACTCTAACTTTTTATAAAATGGTTCCGATATTGCGAACCACCGGATAAAGCGAACAAAACCTTTGGTCCTTTGAAGTTCGTTATAACGAGGTTCGACTGTGTGTATGTATGTGTATATATATTTATATTTATTCATTCTTGGGATACATGTAAGGAAAAGGTTAAACTTTTAAAGTTACCTCTTTCAAGAGGTAACTTTTAAGAACTATCCAGATTATGGATTGGCCATGTTTAGAACATGATTAGTCAAAAAATCTTCCCACTATGTCCTAACTACAAATCCAAGGCTAGTCCTGACCTAATTTTGTTGTGTTTGGGAGTAAGCCATTCTGGTCTCTTTGAAAAACTTTTGGAGGTGTTGAAACAGATTCACCTATAAGATAGGCATGAATTTGTCTAATAACATGCAAGATAAGAAGAAGAGGCTCAGTAGTGCCCTACTTTCATTTTTCTTCAACATACACTCAATTTTAATATATCTTAGACATTGAAAGTAATATTTGAAAACTAAGACATCAAAATATACCTTGAGCAGCAGCTGTAACTACTATTCCTGGAGGGGGAGTATTTGACAGAGCTACAGACTGCATAACAGTTTGTTTTGGGCGGTTCAACATGACTTGCAGGTCTAAATTTGTCATTGGATCAGTGCTTTCTTCTTTTATCTTCATTTTTAAAACAAAATGCTGATACAGATGTTCACATATATCTAAAGATAAAGGATTGGATTATAAATTTACCAAGAATAAAAGACAGCAACAAATAAAACAATTTTATTAATAAAAGAAATATTTATAAGTCACTGACAAGAATAATATATAGATTAATACATTTATAAATATATGATGACAGCCAGTGGCGTAGTGGTTAAAAGCTTCAAGCTGCCACATCACAGGTCTAGGATTCGACCCTGCGACTGGGCAAGGTCGACTTGGCCTTTCATCCCTTGAGTGGGTCGATAAAATGAGGACCAAGCAGGCTTGGGAAATAACTCTGGGGGGTCCTACAGCAGGCTGACCACCTACCTGAGACATATGCTGTATGGCACCCCAAGCCCATGGTCAAGAAAGCAGAAATGGACACCACCGGCCTTGGTCTACAATGGACTGTTGAGCCATTGCTTAGTTAAATATATGATACTTACACAGTAATAAAATAAAAAATTTCAGGAAGTCTCTTCTAATGAAACTACCATGGGTTATTAATGTAGGATTACTTATCATTGCTTACCTCTTTTGCATGTGTTTATCTTTGTGTGTGTTATGTATATATGTATCTATATATATATATATATATATATATATATATATATATATATATATATATATATATGTATGTACATATATGTATGTCAAAATCTTAATGCATTTTGGTACCTTTCTGTTTAACTGTTTACTGCTTGTTGAAGTGATACCGACTGGGTTTGGCATGTTGCCAAAATTATAAATCACGAGGACAGATTGACGGACGGATGGTTTTAGCCTCTGAAATTTTGCTTTCTGAAGGACTATTATGGAGGAACATAATCCTATGTTAAAAACTGAGGAAAGCGATGATTAAAAGTAATTTTGACAAAATTTTTTTTAAAATATCATGGAAAAAATTATGAGTCAGACTTCATAAACAGTATTTAGATCAGTTGGTTACACTGAAGTCATAAGATTAGAGAGTGAAAAATCATAACATGTGTAACTATCATATAATTATATACACCATGAAAACACCAGGTGTTATTGAGTAAAAAAAATAACTAATTGTCAAGATTACCAACCCAAAATAACTCTGAGACATAAGTTTCTTCCATACTCACTAAAATTAATCAATTACTGATCTGTAAAGCCAACATCAATCAAAATTCATTCAGAATTTCAGAAAAAGGTTGAAACAAATTAAGATAAATTACAAATTATAAAACCGAATGGTTCCCGTTTTATTTTATTTTTTCGGAAAAAAAGAAATCACTTTAAATAAATAAAATTTTTTCCATATCAAAGTTAAAAACCTTTCAAAGTGGCTTTTATTGCCCACTAATGCTAGGTAATACCATAGAAACAATGGGTTCAGAAAAGGTAGATAAAAATAATAAAGCTCTACAATTTTTATAATATAGTATTGGCCTGGTACCCAAATACATCCATCCTTTAGGATGCAAAAGATACATTTAAACTAAAATTGACTTCATATTCAATATAAACTTTCAATTACGCATTCCATTTCTTAACAAGATAAAATCTTTCAATGGAACAACTTATTGCTTGAAGTATGCATGTGAAGATAATCAGACAAACCACATGTGTAGCATATATATATATATATATATATATATATATATATATATATATATATATATATATATATATATATATATATATATATATATAAAACAGTTCCGTGACTGACTGACAGATAATGCACAGACCGAACTGCTGGACCTCAAGGGCTGAAAGTTTGCATGCAGATTCTTCTTATAGTGTAGGGATGCCCTAAGAAAGATTTTTGAAAAATTCTTCTCAGATTTTTTTAAATTAGATTTTTAAGCTGTTTTTGAAACTTTTTTAAAGTTTTCATCTAAAATAATAATCGGAGGGTTATAAAATTTATATCACGAGAAAGATGATAAAAATTCCTTTAAAATGAAATGATTGGTGAATTTTTAAAGATTAACTTTCAGCAGTTAATTTATTAAATACTGATCACGTGGTTTGTTTTTTTTTGTCGATACTTTAAGTTAATTTTGCCTCATGTGCATAACAACAAAATAAATTGACAAAAAATATTAAAATATAGTAAAAGATAAAATTTAACCACTAGACTAATTGAGATGGAAGTTTTTTAAGAATTTAATTCAAGTTAGTATGTTTTATGGATATTAAACATACAAATTAATTGCATACATTGACCGTTGTATTTAATTTGAATATTTTCTTCTACATTATTTTGTCTAAAAATATCCATTATGATTTTCTTATAAATATATATATTTTTTGGCATTAATTACATACATTGACCTTTGAATTTACTTTGAATGTACTCTGTAGCAAAGCATGGGTATTCAGGTAGTGAAATATATTCTGCATACCTCTCAGAGATAGAAAAATCCTACATAAAAAATTCTTCAGACAAGTTTTTTTCCCCTTTATATGGCTGACTGGGCTTGCACAGCTTAAAGTTAAATTAGCATTCAGAATTGATAGAAGAACTGGTGTAGCATCACATACACTTTTATTTTCTTTATATAAAAATAAATGTCTTGATAGACCTAATGTATCATCTTTGGAGCACCTTCACTACCAATATACTACAAGTAAATGATGGACTATTATATACCTTGATTCATGAGCTCTACAAAAGTCATTCATCTAATAAGGATAACAAGTAAAATTTCTTATATGGTAATTATTGTAAACAATTTCATAATTTTTAATAAACAATTTTGAGGTTAAAGAAAATAATTTTTTTACACATAAACATTGACAAAAAACAGATGATACTTATTTATTACCTCCACAACATCATGTAAAAGGTAAAAATTTTATATATAATTGGTTTGTGTACAAAATCTGCCATGAAAAATTATGCTTGCATCTATTACATAATTGGCATATTTTCCCTATAATAAACTATGCTTGCATACTGAAATTTGCAAGCATAATTTACTATAAGGCATGTGTGTGTGTGTGTGTGTGTGAGGGGTGGGGTATACATGCCTCACTCAAATGTTTATGATTTTAGTCTTTCTAGACCTAATACCTGCTCAAATTCCATTTTTAATACATGACATTAAATTGTTTTGTACTTGTGTAATATCTACTTCCCAGGAGACAAAAGAACAGAGTAAAATGTTAAACACCACATATATCAAAAGTCAACATACCATAAACACAGTGAGAGAAAATTGTCTACATTTATTTTTAAGATACTAAAAATTACTTGTATTCATAAACATTAACAACATAAAATAAATCTACATATTTCGAATTTCCAACATACAATAATTACTCCCATTCACATTTCTAAATAATCTATTCATAAGCTGCCAACTTTGATGCATGAAAAAATATTTCATGTTAGGACTTAAAAGATCAATATTTAATACCAATAATCAAAAGGCTTATATATATATATTTATATATATATATATATATATATATATATACATACATACACTGGGTGGGCGAAAAATCCTTGACACATTTCAGAAAATAATATATAAAATAGAAATTGCCATAAAAGAGTTCAGTTTGCGGTTACTTCTTTAATAGAATGTTAAGTTTTTTTTATGAACAGAAAATTTCGAACTACTGCCAAAAGAAGGCGCCACAGGACCAAAAATCCATAGAATGACATTTTATACGAAAAACTTTTTAATAGCTACCCTTACAGAACAAGTTTCTTGTTACCAAATTTCGATATGGGCACCTTTAATAGCTCGTGTCACATCTAGGCGATACTCGATCTCATTCCATGTGCTTGTCAACATGGATTGTGAAATATTCTCAATGACTTCGATAATCCGTGTCTTGAGCTGTGTAATGTCGGTCATTTTCGAAGCGAAGACTTTGTCCTTGACATAGTCCCACAAGAAAAAATCAAGAAGAGTTAAATCTGGAGACCTTGGTGGCCATACTAGTGGATCATCTTGTCCAATCCATCGCTGAGGGAATTGTGTATCGAGGTAGCTGTGTACAATTTTCCCCCAATGTGGTGGAGCTCCATATTGTTGCCAAAAGATGTTAGGTATATGTGATATTTGTGGAATGGCAAATAACTGCAACATATCCAAATAAACTTCTTTAGTTACAGTCGATTCGACAAAGAAGAACGGACTAATGACACGGTCTGCCATTAAACCACACCAAACATTAACTTTTGGACTATCACATACCATTTCAATTATAAAGTGTGGATTTTCAGATCCCCATATTCTGGTGTTGTGCTTATTGACGTGGCCCGACAAATGAAAAGTTGCTTTGTCCGTAAAGATAATGCGTTGTAAAAAATCATTATCAACATCAATGCGATGCAGCATATCAATAGCAAAGATGAAACGCATTGGCAAATCACTTGGTTTTAATTGCTGTACGAGTTGCATTTTGTATGGTTTAACGTGCAGTCGTTTATGGAGCACATCCCTTATTGATGATCGGGCAACTCCTAATTCAATGGAAGCCTGTCTTGTTGATTTCGAAGGAGAACGAGTAAAAGCTTCACGTATTCGTTCGACATTGCCATCACAGGTTGATGGTCGACCACTTTTTGGTTTATCCAGAACACTACCAGTCTCTAGAAATTTCTTATGCCAGGACAAAATGCTGTTCCGATTTGGAGGTGGTTTATTAAATTTGATATGAAAGTTATGTTGCACTTTTACAATTGATTTGCTTTCAAAATACCAACCAACACAATTCGCCTTTTCAGTGGGAGAAGTCATTTTAAAAATGACGCAATTTGCAAACAAAGCTAAGAAATGGCATTTGAAATCGAGAATATGTCATTCTATGGATTTTTGGTCCCGTGGCGCCCTCTTATGGCAGCAGTTCGAAATTTTCTGTTGATAAAAAAACTTAACATTCTAATAAATAAGTGACCGCAAACTGAACTCTTTTATGGCAATTTCTATTTTATATATTATTTTCTGAAATGTGTCAAGGACTTTTCGCCCACCCGTTAATATATATATATATAAAAATTGGACATATAGGAAGTTTTAGACATTGACGAAAATGTGCTGATCGTCGGTTCTCTGAGCGATTCTGAAATTATTGATAGTGTGGTAAATAACAAACGTTATGATGACAGCGATCGTGAAAGTGATTCAGAATGCCCTGAAAACAAAAGAATGTCAATGGAAGACCTGTTAAAATCATTAGATAAAACAATATTAGGCTTAGAACAGCGGAATTTTATCTCAGAACATGAAATTATGGCAGTATATAGGATTCGAGAAAAAATAATTTCTAGTAAGCTGGAACTAAAGCAACAGACATTATTGACTGAAATGTTTAAATTATAATGTAATTATATGTTCTGTATTCAGGTTTATTTAATAATTAAATTATTTTACATGATTTTTTAAGTGTTTTTTTTTCCTAAAATTTTGTAGTGTTATTTAAAAACCTCTCAAATCCAGAAAATTCCCAAATCTGGAATTGCCATGTCCTGAACGATTCCGGATTTGGGAGGTTATACTGTGTGTGTGTGTGTGTGTATGTAGATATATATATATATATATATATATATATATATATCTATCTAGAGAGAAAGAGAAAGAAAGTTGTCATGTATGCTTATACATACCGTATCACTTACCTTGAAAACAAATAACATTAGAATTTGGCACATGGCGTTTAAGGCTCCACCACTTCCCTCTTAACCACTGAGGAGATCGTACACTAAAATTTTTAAAAAAATACTTTAAAAAAATGCAAAACAAAGTATGAATAAATTTTTTCAAAATTATAATTGTCCACTTTATTAAACTAAATTATTACTGAGATATTAATGTTGCTTAGACGTAACAACAATCGAGAACCTGGTAGAAACACTAATACCCTGGTAAGTGTCACCCAACATTTAAATCTTATAAAGTATAAAAGCTTACCTCAGTGCACAGCAATAAAGATTAACTTTGAGAAATGTTAGGTGAATATTTTATAAATCTTAATTCAAGAATTAGAATAAATTATTCTCCATTTTTAAGATTAACTTCTGTCTGATGAACAAAGAACACTTTTGATTGATTTGCCATCTTCCCAAATAATTTAACACTTTTGTTTTTCACAGCTTAAGAGCCACATTACCATGCAAATGCCATTTTTCTGAAAACAAAAAAATTCCAGATACTGACAGCAGATTGCAGCAATGAAATTTGATATAAATTATTATCTTTATTCCTGTTTGATGAACATCCTGAAATAAAATTAAATACAGCAGAATCTTGATCTATCGTTTTTCAAGGGACCAACTGAACTGAATGATAAATGGGAGAACATAATAAAGAAATATGATCATCAGGACTGAGTGAAATAAATGACACATATGGGAAAACGATGATTAGGGGAACGATCGATTGAGATTCCACTGTATATCTATAATTCAGTAATGTGTGGCAACATCTATAGCAAAACTTATGTTCTTGTTTTATTTTTCATTTCAAAATTACTATATTCTTACAAATAATGTGTTAAGCTGCATTCAATTCGTATTACATAGCAGATAACAAACTTAAATTTTAGTATTATATATGGAAGTAATAGCAGTTTTTCTGGTAAAAGATCTACACTGGTGTAAGAAATTAAGAGAATTTGCAGACTTGGTTGATTATCTCTAGAACTACTGTACCAATTTTAATGAAATTTGATATGTACATACATTGATACAATACAAAACAAATAACTATTCAATAATTGTAATACACATGCATAATGGTGTGTAACACTCATTGGAGTCTGAAGGTATGAAACAGCGGTTGCAGAATAAACAAAAAAATGAGTTAATAGATGGGTTAATAAGGGGTATGGTCCCCTCTTACAGATATACAGCTCTCGCAGCATGATTTCATACTTGAAATAAGGCAGTTTATCATTTCCTGTGGCAATTGGCCCCACTCATTCAGCAACGCTGTTTTCATTCCCTGGATGGTTCTCTGAGGGGGGTTGCGAGTTGCAATTGCCCTCCCCAGAGCGTCTCAGACATGCTCTATAGGGTTAAGGTCAGGAGATCTGGCTGGCCAATCCATCCGGCGAATATCCTCACTCTAGAAATTAGTCGACCAGAAGAGCTCTATGTGGCCTCGTATTATCGTCCATTAAAATGAACTCAAGGCCAACTGCACCCCTGAAAAGGAGAACATAGGGCTCCAAGACCCCATCCCTATACCTCACATCAGTCACAGTGCCTCTTTCAAAGACATGGAGAGGTGTGCGGCCATCTAACATGATGCCTGCCCAGACCATTAAACCTCCTCCGCCATAATGGTCGATTTCGCGGACATTGGAGGGTAGGTAGCAGGTCCCTGGTTCTCTCCATATGATGTTAGGGAATTTGGCAGGAATGCCGAATCCCTACTCGTGTAATATGGACGATAACCCGATAAGTTTCTTAAAAGTAGCTATATTAGCCGGAAATAGTGTGTGATGTACAAACATACAATAATAACAAAAATAAGTTTAAAAATAAGCTAACGTTTATTCATTAGCGGACACTGAAAACAAAAACAAGCAACATTCAGAAATAAAGGTAAAAGTCTCATTTATAACATAAGGTAAAGCTTCTTGACTTCAAAGCTTACTTAACGTAAGTTAAACGGAGGTGAAATAAAAATTAAAAGTTCGGTACAACCTGGTTGATGTTTATGTACTTTATCTCTGTATGGGTAAACATACGCAGATACCAAGTTCCGATGCTAGTTGCCCAGACACAGCCCCAAAAGGTTCTGGAAATATCTGCTGGTGCTCAGCTGGAGATCCGTCCGTGCAGAAGTCTAGCTATATGGAAGAACTGGGCGACTTCTGGAGATGCCTGGATAGGATCTGGTGGCAGAGCGTGGTTCACCAAGCATGTTGTAAACTATCTTGCTTTTTGCTTCCTCACATTGCATGCATTGAGAGTACCTCTGCCTAGCGCATAACTGCTGGCTGTCACTGGCTTCGGGTAACTAACTAACTACCTAATAGCTAACCCTCGAACCATCTACGATCTACCATCAACCAACGAACCAACTACAATCTAACTACCAACCTACACAGCTGCCTCGCTGCTGCGGCTTTTATACACGACTAGTGTGTGTGCCGCCATCTGGTGGCGCGCTCGTCTGTGGAAATATGCAAATATTTTCATGAGGTTAAAGTTCCGGTTAAAGTGTCAACCATCATGAAGGTGTACGTCATTGGGTTGGTGATTGCATCATAGCTATCGGTGGGTGACACAATCGATGGTAATGGTGACGTCAAACATACGGCTCACTTAGTAAAAATGGCTTAGGGAAAAACGGCTTTTTTTCCTAACATATGAACGTATGGCGAGAATCGGTGTTTAGGCTGAACCAGGACTCATCAGTGAAGAGAACGGTCGCCCATTGATCCATACTCCAATCTCTATGCTCTCTGCACCATGATAAACGGATTCTCCTGTTCGTAGAAGTGAGCGGGACGCAAACAGCAGGTCTTCTTGCAAACAACCCTCTCTCATGAAGTCTTTTGGAAACAGTCACCCTTGATACACGGGTTCCTGTGGCTGCATACAAGTCACGAGAGAGCTGAGAAGCTGTAGCACTCCTGTTACGCTTCGCTATAATCGACAAATGGCGATCTCTGGCCGTCGTGGCTCTTTGACGACCTTGCCCAGGCTTTCTCTCGATGGATCCGGTATCCTGGAACTGTTTCCATAAGTTACACATGACGCTGGGAATTAAATTGAACTCTCTACAAATTTGGACTTGAGATTGGCCTGCTTCTAGCCTCCCCACAATTCACCAGCTCATTCCATCATCTAAATGTTGGTTCCATCATCTAACTCATTTTTACTGTTACAATTTGAAATTAACTGCTTGCTACAAAATAACACCAAGAATTAACCCATTTTTTTCGTTTATTCTGCAACCACTATTTTATACCTTCTGACTCCAATGAGTGTTACACATGATCATGTGTGTGTATTACAATTATTGAATGGTTATTTGTTTTGTATTGTATCAATGTACATATCAAATTTCATTAAAATCGGTACAGTAGTTTTAGAGATAATCGACGAAGTCTGCAAATTCTCTTAATTTCTTACACCAGTGTATATAATGCCTGCCAAGGAACAATTTAACATACAGCTGAACCCCGTTATAATGAACTTCAAGGGGCCAAAGGTTTTGTTCATTTTATCCGGTGGTTCGCTATATTTGAACTGTTAAGAAAAATGCTAGAGTTCACAAAATCTATAACTCACTAGTTTCAATGTGTATTCATTAATGATATATTAAAAAAATTATAAAATCTATTAAAAATGATCATTAATGAATTAAATCAACTAAAATCGATTACATTACACTGACACAATACTATTTAAATAACATTCAATAAGAAAACGGCCGGACCAAAATTTTTTCTTCATTATATACCAGGTGCGCTATAACAGGGTTTGACTAATAAGAATATTAATTGGGATAATCATCAATGAGGAAATTTGTTTCTTTAAACATAATTTCTGACAGAATTAATACTGAAATATAAACCAGAACTAAACAACACTTAGTACCAAAACATTACATGACATGCCATTGAATTTAATGATGGTCATTTACATAGGGGATGGGTAAACAGTATAAAAGAATCACCTTAATGCATACACTATGAAAATAAATAATTATATCTAAAACAATCACATCTTATCACTTATTCAATGCCAATTATTCTGTATTCATTAATGATATATTAAAAAAAAAGATAAAATCTATTAAAATTGATCATTAATGAATTAAATCAACTAAAATCAATTACATTAAACTTACACAATACTAATTAAATTACATACAATAAGAAAACTGCGGGACCAAAATTTTCGCTCATTATATACCGGGTTCACTATAATGGGGTTTGACTAATAATAATATTAATTGGGACAATCATCAATGAGGAAAATTCATTTTTTTACACATAATTTCTTACAGAATTAATACTGAAATATAAACCAGAACTAAACAACACTTAGTACCAAAACATTACATGACATGCCATTGAATTTTGTGATGGTCATTTACATAGGGGATGGGAAAAACAGTATAAAAGAATCACCTTAAAGCATACATTGTGAAAATAATTACACCTCAAATAATCACATCTTATCACTTATTCAATGCCAATTATTTACCTTAACCATCCTTTGGCTAATTCAGCCCAATCCACATGATTTTCATCTGTTGCATTTAATGCATAAACTCTAAAACAAAACAAAAAATAGATATATTACAACATACTTTTATGAAAGAGAGTTCAACACACAGTTGTAATTATATAAGTGATTAAAGATTTAGCATTTGTCGAGTCGCTTTCAATCTGTGATATGTTCGCCCCAGGGGTGCTCAGTCTAAATTGTGGTCACAGCCAATTCAGCAGCAGGGATTCAATCCCAGAAGGACTTGGTTATTATGTTGGGCTCTATCTGGTGCATTTATAATTGGAACTAACAACATTAAAATAAAAATCTTCATCTAAAGGGATTTAGCATTAAAAATTTTTTTTTTTTTCCACCACATGAAAACACGGCTAAAATTATACAATTTTTTTAGGAAGGAAGTGTGTCATTTTTTTAGGACGGATTTTCTGCCGCATGACCTGTTTCATTTATAGACATAGTTGTAGTGGCAAGACAGAAATAAACCTCAACAAACAATATGTTTTATGTGAGAAATATGTTTATTGATATAGATTTCAAACCTTTTAAGTATATATTGCATTAACTGGGTAAATTTAACTATTTTTGAATCAGAATAAAGGTTTATCTAAAATTCTATGATCAATTATCAGCTAAAAGTACATGAGATACTAACTCAGAACCTATTTATATGTTAGTAACTTCAGTTGTTTGCAGGTTCAATAAATTAACTTTCAACAAAAGTACTAATAACAAGATATAACCTGTAATATCAATATCAATTAAAAAACCATTACTAAAAAATAATAAATACATAAGTACATAACTTTTATATAACAAAACTAGGTGAATACCCGTGCTTTGCTGCGGAGTACATTCAAATTAAATACAACGGTCAATGTATGCAATTAATGCCAAATATATGTATATACAGGGTGTCCTAGTTAAATGCTTCAGAACTTCTATGAGGGGTAGGGTGAATCCTGACGACTCGAAATCATATAGCAATGTGGGGTTGGAAATGCTTTCCTGAAGGGGTAGATGGTGTTGCGGGAAAGTTCCGAGTGTTCGTGCAGGGAATCGTCATTTCACACAAGGACTCAGAGTTAGTAGGATAGCTAATTATATGAATGCAGACCTAGCCAACATACATTTGGTGTACGGGGCTGCAGATTTTAGTGGGGCAGCTGCCATAACTACCTAGACATCAGATTTGGCCAACAGTGGATCGGACGTGGTGGTTTCGTGCATTGGCCTGCTCGGTCACCAGACCTATCATGTCTTGATTTTTATTTATGGGGACACATGAAAACACGGGTTTATGACACCCCCGTTGACAATGCTGAGGATCTAGTTGCAAGAATTGCAGTAGCGGCCGGAAAAATTAGAGATGAACCTGGATTATTCCAGAATGTTCGGAATTCCATGCGCCGGAGATGTGAGGTCTGCATTGCAGTTGGTGGAAAAAACTTTGAACACTTACTTTGACCCCTGTACCTTTTGGTTTTCTACATTTATTATTAAAATGATTATCCACTTACGGTCTCTTTCTTTATGGTTTACTGTGTACATCACCACTTCAGGAAAGCATTTTCAACCCTACATTGATATATGATTTCGAGTCGTCAGGATGCACCCTACCCCTTGTAGAAGTTCTAAAATGTTTAACTGGGACACCCTGTATATTTATAAACAATCGTAAGATATTTTTATAGACAAAATAATGTAGAACAAAATATTCAAATTAAACACAACAGTCAATGCATGCAGTTAATTTGTATATTTAATATCCATAAAACATACTAATTTGGATTAAATTCTTAAAATATTTCTATCTCAATCAGTCAAGTAGTTAAATTTCATCTTTTACCGTATTTTAATATTTTTTTGGTCAATTTATTTTGTTGTTAAGCACATGACGCAAAATTAATTTAAAGTATCACAAAAGGAAAATAAACCACCTGATCAGCATTTAATAAATTAAATTCTAATAATTAATCTTTAAAAATTTGCTAAAAAATCAGAAAATAGAGGTAAGGATTTGAAAAAGATTTCATTTTAAAGGAATTTTTATGATCTTTCTTTAAATATAAATTTTATAACCCTCAGATTATTATTTTAAATGCAAACTTTAAAAAAGTTACAAAAAAGCTTAAAAATTTAATTTTAAAAAAAATTGAAGAATTTTTCAAAAATCTTTCTTAGTGCACCCCTACACTATATGAAGAATTGCCATGCAAAATTTCAGCCCTTTAGATCCAGCGGTTTGGTCTGTGCACTATATGTTAGTCAGTCAGTTAGTTAGTTCTGGAACTGTTTTATATATATATAGATTAATTAACCATATGATACTCCATTTACATAAAAAATGTTTTGTATTTTTTTCAAACTAACCTACAGATTAAGGTAACATCATCTTCTCTTGTCCAGTCAGTTCCACCAGCAACTTTCCAATTTAAGTAATTGAGCCACTTTGTACGACATTGTTTTTCAGAACGAGTACCCACTCTTTCTGCCACAACAGCCCAAGACAAACCTGTTGAAATCATTTCACCTGGAAGTGCATTAGCTAGTTCATAAACTGCCTCTGCTAGTCTCCTTTCTTCAGCAGGTAGCCATTTACCTACAAAAAGATTGCAGATTAAACAAAAAAAATATTTTTAAAAGGACAATTATGGAATAAATTACAAATGTACAAAATTCTATAAAACCAGAAATGAAAATTTATGCTATTTTAATTTAATGTCTTTATGGTTTTTATTAAAAAAAGAAAGAGGCAAGAATGTCTGAAAAAACATTTCTGCCAGCATTTTCCTGCTTTTCATTAGGAAAATTAAACATGACAACACTCACAAACACAAAAGTATTTTTTTTTTAAATAACTCACATTTTCAATTTAAAAAATTCCAAGATTTATAAATGAAACTGTCAAAAAAAAAGTGTTTAAAGATTGAATGCTTTAGTATCCCAATTATAAAATCACTGTAAAACGGGGGGGGGGGGGAGACCTCCAAACCTTGCAGAAAATACTTCTTTAGAGCAATCTTGAAAGTAAAATTAAGAAACATTTCCCCCTATTGACTTTTGTCTTTTTCTTTCTTAGGGAAATGACTCACCTCCTCATATATTTTATATAAGTCAACTTTAAAATCTTTCTCAAACCTAAACAGAAAATGAGCTTTTGCACAAAGAATAATGACAACAAAACATTTATCAACATAAACAGAAATTTCTTAGAATGTATTTAATTATGCAAAAACAGATATTTTTACATAATTAAAATTCTGTAAATACAACTGTCATGAAACTTGTGGAGAGAATTAAAACAAAAACACACACCTTATGAATAAAAGATATGAATGTACAGATGCAAAGTATAAAGTATATGCACTAACTGTATGCAATTTAATGTATTGGCTCAAATGGTCTTAAAGAAAACCAGTCAGGGCAACATTGTTACAGTTTTAAATATTTACTGGACAAACATGAAAGGACATCCCAGACAAAATATTGACAGTATAAATTTCATGCATTCTCAGGGTATAAAACCTGCCCAACACTAAGAATCCCTAAACAGTATATCACTCTTTCCTCATTAAGGATGATATCACATACAAAATATTGACAGTAAATTTTTTATACATTCTCAGGATATAAAACCTGCCCAACACTAAGAATCCCTAAACATTACACCACTCTTTCCTCATTAAGGGTGACACCACAGACACAATATTGACAGTAGAATTTTTATATATTCTCAGGATATAAAACGTGTCCAACACTAAACTAAGAATCCCCATTAACACTTTTAGGTCTGAGCTATTTCGACCGTATGTCTCCCTCTGGACTGAGGGTTTTTGGTACTTTTATTTTTTTTAAAAGATACTTTGAAGATGTATGTCTTAGCAATTTTTTATTATAAATTTTAAACTGGTTTTATTCATAATGTAGAAAATATTTAAATATACTAAAAATTAATATTTAATGAGAAATTATTGAAAAAATCAAGTTTTAAAGTGAAAAAAAAAGTTCCGCATAAGGCAACATTATTTTTTAACCTGAAATTTTAAATAAAATTGAATAAAAACTTACCCAAATGGTTTACAAAGATCTAAAAATAGCTTTTATTGATAAATAGCATCATTTAATAAAATTTGCTTTGGTGTGGTACATTTCAAAGTATGGATTTGCCCAAACAGCGTTCAAACTAACCCTGATTTGAATTTGGATTCTACATTGTTTCAAAAATTTACATCTGTTAGGTGCTGCCCCCTCTCTATATTTTTTTTTAAAGTAGAAGGTTCATATATAATATCTAAAAAGATGGTGGACGTATATAATTGGTATTTTTGTAGTTCAGAGAGTTAGAAGTTGACCCCGAGAGACTCTCAGGCTTAGTCCGCTTCAAAGAAAATGGGAACCCGAGTGACACTCGGGCATAGACCTCAAAGTGTTAAGGGTGCTGGGTAGTAAGTAAAATAATAGCAGATATGATCTCCACTAGCATATGATGAGTGGAGGAGTCAAGTTAACAGTTAAATAATGCTACCCTCCTCCATCTGGCATCTATTATACGAACATTAATACTGACAATTTGGAGGATTGTAATGACTCTCTCCAGAAGGAGTATCAAATATGTTGATAACCTCCCATATCCTAATACAGCATCCAAACAAAACAGCTAAATATCTCTAATACTTTAAACATTATTCATGGAATTTTTTTCTGATTTTAAAAAACATCTATAAAATTTTAGTAACTCACCCTGATTACAGTTATCTTTCATCAATCGACAGCGATCTTTAATTGAGGAAGCACTTCGTCCCATTGCAGCCCCAATGGATTGCCAGTCATTGCCATACACAGAACGTAATCTACAAGGAAAATGTTTTAGATTTTAATGTTTAAGAAAACTAGACAGTAGATTTATGAATAATTCTTATCTATCAAAGATAAAGGAGATAAAGTAGGGTAAATACATTAAATTTCATTATTCAATAACAAAGATTTTTCTAGCTGATAAAATAAGTGTCAATGCCATTTTCTCATATATCTCTGCAAACTTTACTGTTTAAATACTAACATACTGAATGTATCAATCTCAGTAAATGGAATTTAACTTTTTAAAGATCTCTCTGAGCTTAACACTAGAAAGACAGGATTTTTTTTTCTTACTAAAAAGACTGAACACTGTCATTTTGATGGTTAAAAATAAAATCAAGAATTTAAAATAGTTAAATTTTTTCTAAAATGGTTAAATACTTTGAATTCTGAACTATTTCATACCAATATATTATAAGTTAGTATATATTTAGATATATTTTTATGCAGGTATGCCGAGCTGACAACCTGGTATGGTTTATACATAAAAATATATACATGGTTTGTGCAGTCCTTATTTTTCAATGCTAATATTTCTGTTATTTGCAAAAGAGTGAAGAGACGAAAAGTAAATACCATTTTTCTGGTATTATTTTAAAGCTTTCTGCCTGTTTTCTATATTGCCATCAAACTGACGGCTTTCAATCTTAATAGGTATACAACACATTTTCTCCCCCTCTTTACTGTCGAATATAATTTTGTACATGAGTGTGCATATTTCGCATAAAATTAGAAAAAGTCATAAAATTTCAGAAGCCCGAGAACATAAATGCAGACATAGCGCTAAATAGTATGTCCGAAACTGTCAAAATGACGACAGCTGTCTTTCTAGTGTTAATAATATTGTGGTTATTAAAATGCATTTTTAACATTTAATTAAAGTTGGTGTTCTTAAAATGTAGTCTATAATAACTTAAAGACACACATTTCTGTTATATTCGGGTACACTAATTAATTTGCAACTTTAACTAAATTCTTATAAACATCAATTACCTCTTTTCTACTTTTAACACGCCAAAAATCCAGAATTATAAACAAAACAACTTATAAAAATTGTTAAAGGAAAAAGAAATTATTTATATATATATATATATGTAATATACCCATTACATCATGTTCTTAAACTATAATCTGAAAGGGAAAACTAGCTCATATTTACATGGCTGGAGCTAGACTCAGCCTGAAAGGAATAAAAATTAAACTTGGAAGCAGTTGGGATGAATCGGTTAATAGAGTGATAGAAATACATCCATTCATTCAGAAGAACAGCTCGGAAGTAATATCACCTTTCAACCTTAAGCGCGAGAGGGGGGAACAAACAAAAAAAAAAGTTGCTATTTTTTGTAGAGTCAGCAGATTTAGGGGCTCACAATGCTAACCCACTCCTGAATTGGGACATATACACGTGTAGAAATGCAAAGGCATGCGATTCATGGGAAGTTCTGTGGTTAAGGCTTTTAAAGCAATACATTAATATTACTGGGGATTGGATTTAGGAAAGGGAATTTAAATGCTAGAATGGAGGGCATAATATTTAAGATATTTCATACATACATACATATATATATTCTGTACAGGATCTTTTCAAGGGTTTGCTTTAATTATTCATCTCTAGAAACTTTATGAAAACTTGAGTCAAGGATATTAATATTTTTCATAACTCATACCTAAAAAAACATTTTAATTCTAATTGAATAGTTAAATAATATTCATTAAGCAACACACTATAGCATTCCTCAACTTTTTCATGGTTTAGAGGATTTTTTTTTCTTCTTTGTTAATCTTAATCTGCATTTAAATGCAAAAAATTGGGCTCAAGATCTGATATCAAGGTTCTTATGGAAATAGTTTCAATTTATTTAACAAACAGAATCATGTAATACCAGCATGATTTATCTGAAACTATATTTTAATCAATCACTATGAGGAACAGGCAGCTTAATAATACTGGGTGTCCAGGCTAAAAGCATCCAAAAGTTAGGACTTATTTTTACAGAACTATCCATTAGAATTTTAAAAAAGTTATTTAAATAGAAAGAACATCTCACCAAGTTTTAATATCAATCATACATTTCGATCATAGTATCATAGATTTCGATGTGTGCACCTTTTGTAGCATGACTAACATCTAAATGGTAATCCAGTTCTCTCCAAGTGTTTTGTAGCATATCAGGCGTTATTAGACTTTTTTTGCTTGGGGATTCATTAAATCCGTTGTGTATAAACAAATCATTGAAACTGTGGGTGAGTTGAAGAAACATATCATTCAAGTAATTCATGTAATAACTCCTGATATGCTACGAAACATTTGGAGAGAACTGGATTACCATTTAGACATTTGTCGTACTACAAAAGGTGCACACATCAAAATCTATGATACTATGATCGAAATCTATGATTGATAATAAAACTTGGTGAGATGTTCGCTCTATTTAAATATATTTTTTTAATTCTAATGAGTAGTTCCATAAAAATAAGCCATAAGTTTTGGATACTTTTAGCCTGGAAACCCTGTACTTAAAATTGTACCTGATCAAAGAATACACAGTGCTCTAATATTTCGGAATCATTTTTCCTCTTTGGCTCAGGAAAAGCTAAAACTATCTATAATTTTTCCTAATAAGACAACACATCAAATATCTGAATTTTTATGATGGTTTATTTCGCATAAGAATAATTTTGCACAGTAAGAATCCTGGTATAATCACATGCATTTGACATTAATGCAAATTCCAAAATTATCAGGCACTTACTTTTTTAACCTTTCTAATTCATCAGTTGTATATTTTCCAACATGATTTTTATTATCATACATTCTGATAACTCTCCTATACACAGAAAAAAGAGGTCTATTCAAACCCTTAGCAATAGTTCTATAAAAATCTTTTCGCTCATCTTTTGACATTTCAAAAACAATTGTAGCAGGATCAGTATCATGCTCCTGTGAAAAAAAGTAAGAAATTACAACTATAAAATTATTTTGGTTTAAACACAAACAGACTGAAAAAGGATGATTAAATAATTATATTGTGTAAATAGAATAAATTTTAAAGATTAATTTGATAGTTGAAGTTAGAGCATCAATATTTCTAGGAGAATAGGACTTCAACATTCAAAAAGAATACATTTTGAAATTTGTATTACAGCAAATCACATATTCAAAAGCATTTACATAATATATACAAAGTACACACAGAACATTATTCTAACTGTAAATTAAAAATTCTATAACCTGAAAAAGCTAGAACATGTTTTTTAAAAAAAATGATACATAGTTTAACTCCTTTGTAATTACACAAGCTTTTCTTTCTTTCCTTTTAAGAAAATAAATACAGTCAAACCCCGATCTAGCGAACCCAGTATATAACGAACGAAAATTTTGGTACAGGCATTTTCCTATTGCAGGTAATTTAATTAGTATTGTGTCAGTTTATTGTAATCGAATATAGTTGATTTATTACATTAATGATCATTTTTAATAGATTTTATCTTTTTTTAATACATCATTATTGAATACACATTGCAACTAATGAGTTATTCATTTTGTGAACTCTAGCAATTTTCTTAATGGTTCGGATATAGCGAACAAAACTTTTGGTCCCTTGATGTTCGTTATAATGGGGTTCGACTGTATAGCTTTTCCTCAGGAGCATTTTGACTTATTTTGAGATGCAGTCTTGACAGTGTTAAGAAAAATTAGGTTTGCATATGTTCCCTAAGTTAGAAACTAAAAATCAAAAAGTATCATTCAATTAACTATTGAAAAGATATGTTAGAAAGAGAAATTCAAATAACTTCAAAGTTGGGGTGTACAAGAAACTTGTGGAGAGCACAAATAACCCTCAAAAGGTACAATGGGGGTCGGATCCGACCCAAGGGTATGTCTTCCCCGTCCTGTACTCTCCCCTCTTATTACAAGAGATTGAGTGGACAAGGAGCCCTACCATATAAATCTACTAGACCACCCTACTAGATATAGGAATAAGTAAATATGAGTGTCTTTGTTGAAAAACATCATTCATGATCACTAGTCATTTTAAAAAAAAATTTATTTTAGATTTTTTAAATTTCAATTTCAATTTTGAAGGCTAAAAATGTCTGTATATATTATTTTTTACATTTTTATGCTCTGAGAGTCGGTTTCACTAACTTCTAAAACTACGTAGAATAAATCACATATTAGACATAATATATACAACATTCTATGTAAATGGCAGAGATTTTCTTTGTTTAGAAAAATTACAATTCGTTGGTCAATTTTTCTACAAAAAGGGTTTTATTTCATGTAAAATATTATCCATAAATGTTATTATACAACAAAAATGCTTATTGTGTACTTATTTCTACTAAAAACCTCATTAAAAAAGAGATGGGTCGCATCCGACCCGACCGTACCATCTATTTTGTCTCAAACCACTGTACCATTTGAGGGATAAATTAAAAATTTTCTTCAAATATACAATAAACACAAAAAAAAAACTACTAGTTTCAGACTGATTGTTGTAACCCTTTTTTTAGGTTGAAGACTGTTTCACATAATTGACTCCTTAAGGATAATCACAAAAAGAAAAACATTAGAAGAGTGTTTACTAAAGATTTCAAGAACAAATATTGCATGCATAAATATAGGTATAGAGATTAAATTTTGTCTGGAGATTAAATTTTGTTAGACAAAAATCTTTGCTCTTCAGCCTGCTTTTAGAGAAAAGTGAGGGGACAGAAAAAAATAAACAAGTGAAATGGGGGAGGGGATGATAAATTAAAAAAAAAAAAAAAAGATTGAAATGAATATACTCATTCCATTCTCTCCAAATTAAATTAAGAGGTAAAAGAAAAGGCAAAAAGAATTAAATTAAGATGCAATGTTTCTTTTACTTTACAATTTCATATGCGATATCAATATATAATTCTAATGGTGCTGGAATAAAACCAGGCCATAGTTGAAAAAGGGTTTAAAAAAAAAAAAAAAAAAAAAACATGGCACAAATTATACCAGCTGATAGATAATGCATTAAAAACTGTCCTCAGAAAAAAAAGTCCTCTACATGCAAAAATGAGCATTTCCAGCATTTTTAACAGAGATCTAAAATCAAGTCTCCTTCAGTAGGTTTAAGTCTTCTGTTAACCTTTTCCTTACGGGTTGGGATAGCATGTATTACAATATGGGCCCAAGAATGAATATATATATATATATATATAAAACAGTTCTGAAACTGACTGATAATGCACAGACCAAACGGCTGGACCTAAAGGGCTGAAATTTTGCAAGGCAGTTCTTCTTATAGTGTAGGGGTGCAATAAGAAAGAATTTTGAAAAATTCCTTTTTGTTTTTTAAAATTAAATTTTTAAGCTGTTTTCCCAACATTCGTTAAAGTTTGCATTTAAATTAATAATCTGAGGATTATAAAGTTAATATCACAAGAAAGATCATAAAAATTCCTCTAAAATGAAATCTTTTTCGAATCTTTACCTCCATTTTCTGATTTTTGATGAATTTTTAAAGATTAATTTTAGAATTTAATTGATTAAATGCTGATCACGTGGTTTCTTTTCTTTTTGTGATACTTTAATTTTGTGTCATGTGCATAACAATGAAACAAATTGACAAAAATAATATTAAAATATGGTAAAAGTTAAAATTTAACCACTAAGACAAATTGAAATAGAAGTCTTTTAAGAATTGAAATGATTATGCTTTATGGATATTAAACATACAAATTAATTGCATACATTGAGCATTGTATTTAATTTGAATATTTTCTTGTATAATATTTTGACTATAAAAATATCCATTATGATTTTTTCCCATAAATATATATATATATACATATATTGGCATTAATTGCATACATTGACCATTGTATTAAATTTCAATGTCGTCCGTAGCGAAGCATGGGTATTCAGCTAGTATATATTTATATGACTATTATTACAAAGGGAGTATGAAATTTTCCATTCTAAAGAGTGAATCGGAAAAATGAGCCCCGTAAGCTAAAGGTTAAACTTTAGGAAGACGTTCATTTTTGTAGCATACAATATCTCCTTCTGTGAAAGCAATTATGAATTTTTTTCCCCCTCCATTTCAGTAATGGTTCAAAAAGTATTTTATTCCCTGTTTAAAAATACAGGTATTAATGGAACAATAGATATAAACAATAAGCCAATTTATTTATAACTGAAATACATATTTATGACCAAAATCCTTTTCACACATATAAATATAAATGTTGCATTTCTTCAACGAGGAAAAAAAATAGTTTTTTGTTAAACTTCTTAAAATGATATAGAACCCCCACATCTGTTTTTATTAACTCTCTGATATGCAGATACAGTACAATCTCCCAAATCATGAATTGTTCAGGACACAGCAATTCTGGATTTGAGAATTTTCCGGAATTGAGGTTTTTAAATAACTACAAAATTTAATAAACATGCTGAAAAAAAACATGTAAAATGGTTTAATTATTAAATAAACCTGAATATAAAACATATAATTACATTATAATTTAAACATTTCAGTTAATGTCTGTTGCTTCAGTTTCGGTTTATTAGAAATTATTTTTTCTTGACTCCTATACACTGCCACAATTTCATGTTCTGAGATAAAATTCCGCTATTCTAAGCCTAATAATGTTTTATCTAATGATTTTATCAGGTCTTCTGTTGACATTCTGAATCACTCTCATGATTGCTGTCATCATAACCTTTGTTATTTATCCCACTATCAATAATTTCAGAATCACTCAGAGAACCAACGATCGGCACATTCTCGTCGATGTCTAAAACTTCCTGTATGTCCGATTTATCAAAGTTAATGTTGCCTTTATTTGCACATACTACTAATTCTGCTATTTTAGCTTCTTTCTCAGATACTTGAAAGCCTTCAAAATCACTGTTGTCACTTCCTTGAAAGGAAGAGCATCCGATCATTTTGGTAGCAACACCTATCGGTAAAATGGAAAAGTAAAATTGGCCATTTATTAAAACATTCCGAATTTGGGGGGGTTTCCGGATATGAGACATCCGGATTTGGGAGGTTGTACTGTATAACAGGAATTCAGAATTTCACTTTGATCAACCAGAAACTCGGATAGACAGTTTACTAAAATTATTAAACATTATATAGAGCCCTAAATTAAAATAAAAAAATGAAATCTAAAGTTAAAGAAGTTCAAAAATATCAAAATACATACATCACAATATAATCTAATATTATTTTCAAGAAGTTCTATTTCTTCTTTAGACCACATTCCTTGTTTCCACATATGCCCTAAAAATTCAGAAAGTAAAAATGTTATGAAACATTTGCGTATAATATTCTGAATATTCTTTATTAAAGTTAATCCCACAGCTCACAATGTGTATGTATATCTGTAGAATACAGTTAATAACACAGCTGAAATAAATTATCAAATCAATATTTTTTTTTTAAAAAGGAAGAAAAAAATACCAACCTTTACTATGTAATGTTGTTTTTTCTTCTCTGCTTGTGAACCAATTTTGGTTAATACCTTGTTTGCTTTGTAAGTCAGAAGCCTCCTGATAACTTAATAACTAAAGGTATTGGAATAAAAAATGGTATGTAAAGTTTCTTCAAGTAATGATCTAGAATTTATGTAATGAAATTTCAAAGAAGTTAGTCTTATCCATAAATTAATATAAATAATCTTATTTATCTCAAAGTATTAATGCAGTTCTCTACATTGATCTGACATGAACAATCATAAAGGGCTACATTGTCTAGTTTAAATTTAACAGGTTTTATTTTAAATTTTCAACGGAATCACACGTACAACAGTTAGTCCATTAAAAAAAAAAATTGAGTAAAGAATATCTAGAGAAATGTATTTATGTATTTGAAAATTAATAATATTTCCTCCTTATATTTAAATGTAGGTACATGGAAGAACATATGCACATATGTTTAAAAAACATAAGATGTATGATTAAGATATTATAAGTGAAAAATTAAAGCTTATAACATCAATATAACAAATTTAAATTTGAACAAGAAAACAATTTTTCAAAACATCATCATATTACAATGATCAGTAATTTGATACAAAAAAAGATGTTAATATATATATATATATATAAAACAGTTCCGTAATTGACTGACTGACTGACAGATAATACACAGACCAAACCATTGGACCTAAAGGGCTGAAATTTTGCATAGCAATTCTTCTTATATTGTAGGGGTGCACTAAGAAAGATTTTTGAAAAATTCTTCTTGGATTTTTTAAAATAAAATTTTTAAGATGTTTTTGTAACCATTTTTTTTAAAGTTTTCATTTAAAATAATAATTTGAGAGTTATAAAATTTATATCATGAGAAAGACCATAAAAATTCCTTTAAAATGAAATATTTTTCAAATGTTTACCTCCATTTTCTGATTTTTGGTGAATTTTTAAAGATTTATTTTTAGAATTTAATTTATTAAATGCTGATCATGTTGTTTCTTTTCTTTTTGTGATACTTTAAATTAATTTTGCATCATGTGCATAACAACAAAATAAAATGACAAAAAAATATTAAAATAAGGTAAAAGATAAAATTTAACCACTAGACTAATCGAGATGGAAGTGTTTTAAGAATTTAACTCAAATTAGTATGTTTTATGGATATTAAACATACAAATTAATTGCATACATTGACCGTTGTATTTAATTTGAATATTTTCTTCGACATTATTTTGTCTATAAAAATATCCATTACGATTTGTTTTATAAATATAAATATATATATATATATATATATATATATATATATATATATATATATATATATATATATATATATATATATATATATATGTCAAAACATAACTGAACTGTTAAAATATAGTTGAGAAGTACCGGGAAAGGGGGCTTAAAATAATAAGAATCTAACAATCCATTGACAAAGTGTGCGTATTTTGCTGTGGGGAAAATCATCTTTTAAAAGCGACTTTGAGCGGAAAGCGAATAATTCTAGGCGAGAGGATTTATTTTTAGAAGTGTAAAGGTTTTGGGTGTGAAGTTAAAAATGCACGATCAGCAATATTGAGGGTCCAGATGCCCAAGGATGAGGTCTGCACATGTGCCGTGCAGCAGGAGCTTGGAGGAAATTAAGTTTTGGCCGCAGATTGAGTAGGAATCTCATTGCTAGTGGATGCTCGAGGCAGTCGTGGCCGAGTAGATTATAAAATGGCGAAGTGCGGAAATCAACCTGGAGAGTGGTCAACTTACGAAGTTTAATAAAGATGGAGTTAATACGAGTTGGATTATTTCTTTAAAAGGCCTACCACTCGCCCAATTCAACAATGGACGTGACTGCATAAAATTGATATTAACACGGGAGCAAAACAAGCTCCGTGTCATATATATATATATTTTTTTAGCCATTAATTGCAAACATTGATTGCTGTATTTATTATAAATATCTTTTTTTTGGCATTAATTGCATACATTGACCATTGTATTTAATTTGAATGTACTCCGTAACGAAACATGGGTATTCAGCTAGTAAATTATTAAAGGATCACCGTGCACTTGTACTACATACTATGCTTGTACTTCTATGGGGATTAATAAGAATATGAAACCGAGCAAAGAACGAACATAAATAGAAATAAATAAGAAATATTAAGAACAAGAGTTTCAGTAACAATACAGGATAATTACTTCAGATGTTACTCCAAAAGTATATAAAGACAAGAAAACTTAGTTTATTAAGATACAAAATTCAAGTTACCTGAGCAGTTTCAACAGATGAAAAGGTTTTTTGTGGAATTTCCACAACCCCAGTTAATCCATCTACTATATTATCTGAAAATGAAAATGTATTTTTATACAAGATGATTTAAAATAAAGTACAAATAATTACAATTTCAAAATTATTTAAATTTTTATTAAGATGTGGCTATATTTCTTTATACTGTATTAAATTTGTGGTTTTCAATAATGGTTACAATAAAATATCAATCCCACTTTTTGCACATAATAATAAAAGTAAAAAAAGCAAATTAACTCTATGTTCAAATCGTATTTTGCCAACTGTTATCTTAATACAATCAAATATTTGAATTTATTAAATGTCCACAAAAAAAATAATAAGTGGGTGAATAAAATTAGTAAAAGCACACAATTAGAATAATTCTTCTTAGTATTTCACTAAACATGAATAAAATTAGCTGGTTGTACCAGGCTTAAAAGCTACATCAAATAAATCATTATATTATATATACATATATACACCAAGTTTGAAATAATTCCTGTAATAAGCACTTCTTCCAAATATATTTGTGTTTGAAACATGTGTGTATGTGTGTGTATATATACCCAACAAACACAGAAGCATCGGGCCGGGGTCGGAAGGTTCCGGCCAGCCGATTTCACCACTGCCGGGCCGGCGCATTAGGTCAGTATCGTTTCCGTCACGGCTGTGTCCTCTCGCCCGCGACTACCCCGTCGACTGCCGGGCCGCTTCCGGTAGGATTCGAGCCATCGTTCATCCGACTACGAACCGTTAGGCAGCCGCGATTAAGCCATCGATGCGGACAGATAGCCGGAACGTAACCGGAGGTTGACGGGCCGGTTACGGGAGCAATAATTGGTGTCGACATACCGTCATCTACCCATCTCGTAAACAGCAATGTGCCGTAGGTCCGGGCATCATGCCAGCATTCTACCAGAATCGGACCGCCGGCATTTTTTCTAAGTTTTACGTAGGACCCTTTTGTTTATATGCTTTTTATTATTATTTATTTCATTGACGATTAACCTCTGATATCAACCCTTTCACTTTTATTATTTTTTTTGCCTTCATATTTCTAGCATTTTTTCCAGTTTTGCCTTATGTATTTTTAGGTATTACCAAATACTGATCTTTGTTATTACCTAAAAATTTGTATATGAATCACTAGTTTACTTGTTAGAACAAAACCTCATTTTGCATTAAGATACATTTACCCAAATTTGAAAGTTAAGATAACATTAATACCAACCATTAAAGCTAAATCATCTTTCCACTCGATCTAAGGTTACAGTTTGTTTTTTTTAAATTTAGAATGAGATTATAGTACGTAAAACAGTACTACTTTAATAATTAACCCAAAAAATTTGTACTTCCCCAGTATAAAATTTATTAACATAATTTGATAAATTTATAAACATAAATTTGATACATTCTTCAAACCTGAGTAATGTGTAGTGTGTATGATGAAGCCCATCTTTGTGAGCTTGTGAAAACTTGCTCAGAATTTATTTAAATTATTTTTTGGTGTAGAGTTAATAAATGCTCTACAGATAAGAAAATTATTTTTTGCATAGTTTTGTGAATTAAAGAGTAATTCATTAAATTCTTATGTCATTTTAAAAAAATATTTTCTTTTCTATTATATTGGACTTAATATCCAACACTTGATAGTACTATTTTTGAGAAATAGTACTATGATAGTAATATCTTCTATTGTAATTTTGAGAAAAATTATACACACACATGTTTTTAAATACAGAAAAGAGCTGGTTTAAAGTAAAAATAGTTTATTTAGAAAGTACATAGCACATTTACACAATTTTTTTCTATATTTTCTACAAAACAGGATCCTTTCGCTGTACCTCTGGCTCCATCTTTACAGCATCTAGGGAAAAAAAAGAAAGAGAAAATCAGTTCATAAATTTATGTGAAAGGAAAATGACTCCCATCCCCAGATATAATTTATGAATCAAAAGAATTTATTTAAATTATTTTTCTATGTAGAGTTAGTAAATGCTCTGCAGATAAGAAAATTATTTTTTGCATAGTTTTGTACATTAAAGGGTAATTTATTGTTGTAAAAATAGTTGATTGTTGAAAGTAGTTGAAAAATTCATTGTTGATAAAGTAGAATTAAATAAATCCAATTAGGAAATATAAATTCTGAGACAGGGGTTTAAAAAAACTTGATACAAAACAGCACCCAACACATGAGTGCAGTTTTAAATCTGTTGTCATTTTATTGATAACTACTTCCAAGAAGTAAATTCCTACCACATTTTTTTTGTAAAACCAATTACATACTGTGAAAACTACATCATGTAAAAAATATTTACTTGATTAAATAAATATACTAATAGAAAATAGTTATAAAATATTTGTTAAAGAGTATTCCCCTTTTCACTAAATTTCTCTCTGTACAGTAGAAAATCCAACCATGTCGATTAATTTGTTATTATAGATATAAATAAAATAGGGTAGATTGCCTTGATAAGAGTACAATTAAGTTTTTAATGTTGAGCATAATTTCAGCTCAACGTTGAAAGCTGAATCAGAGACTTGTCTATAATGACACCAAAATTTCCTCTTCACTATTGACAATAATGCTGTTGAAAGTAGAGAAACACAAGAATAAAGATTGAATGCTAAGTAAAACATTAGCATACAAAATCTTAAATTTCTAAATTTGATTACAACATGCCATAGAGAGCATTAATACAGATGCTGGGTCAGATTTAGAAATTTAAGATTTTATATAGTATTCAATCTTCATTCTTGTGTTTCTTTACTTTCAACGTGAGAGTGATTCTCGATAGTGAAAAGAAAATTTTGTTGTCATCTCAAGTCTCTCAGTCAGCTTTCAATTATTGTACTCTATCAAGGCATTCTAATCTATTTTATTTATATCTGTAATAACTAATCATTTAATTGACAGGATTGAATGTCTTACTGTACTGAGAAATTTAGTGAAAAGGGTGAATACTCTTTAACAACTAATCTATTACTATAATAATGAATAAAGTAAACATTTATTATATGATGTAGCTTTCACAGTAATTGGTTTTACAAAAATTGTGGTAGAAAGTAATTTGGGATACTAACTTCTGCATAGTATTTTAATAGAGCATATCTTTTGTTACTTAATTGTCAAATTATGGTGGGGATCTGTGTATAAAATATTTTTTTATTTGTGAGCAGCTGTTATTAGGGATAACCACAGTAAAAAATTATTCAAAATATACTATTTAGATTCAGTAATTATTAACAATTGTTATGATATATTGTTTGATTAGTCTAGGTTAATTTGAAAAATGAGGTGGGTAATATTGACTAGCTGTCAATGTTGAGTGAAATGGCATAGATTATATTATAAAGCGTGAAAAAACACTTAGACTTTTTGAACCAAGCTTCTAACCCAAATTTAAGTTTTTAAAAAAATATTTTGCTAATGAGAGTATTTTCACAGATCTTAACAATGGAATAGAAAACCCGTATAGTCAACAAATTCATGGATAAACGATTCAGTTCTAAAAGCAAAAAGCCTGGTTTCTGTATACTGTTGTAACATGATTATTATAAAAGTATACAGAAACCAGGCCTTTTGCTTTTAGGGCTGCATCTTTTATCCATGACTTAGTTGACAATACAGGTGTTATGTTCCATTCCTTAGATCCATGAAAATATTTCCAATTTTAAAAGTTTCATTAAATTTTTTTTAAAATTTTGGTTAGAAGTTCGGTTTGAAAAGTTAAAAGTATTTTATTGCACTTTGTAAAATAATCTATGCTACTGCACTCAACATTGACAGCCAGTCAATCTTTGTATGCTTGCATCATTTTTCAACTTAACTTAGATAAACCAAATAATACACCATAAAAAAACCTACACACTTGCAAACATAACCTTATTATAGTCAACAATTATTTAATAATTAACTGAACCTAAATAATATATTTTGGAATATTTTTTTACTGCCCTTATCCTTACACTTTATAATAACAGCTGCTCACAAAAATATATTTTATGTGACAGATCTCCACCAAAATTTGACAATGAAATAATAAAATTAAATACTAGGCAGAAGTTAGTATTCCAAATGACATTCAACTACCTATTAGCTCATCAACGAATAATCTAATACATCTAAAAGCAATATTATTATTATTATTACTTCTGTAAGGAATTATGAATGAACCTCTAACTACTTCTCATGAAATTCTGATAATTAAATTAAAAAATTTTTAACATTAACTATCAAGAGTAAAATAACCCTTGGCATTTTATATCTTTATAATATAAAAATATAAAATTTTTTTTGGTAAGCAGTTATGATAAAAGACTTTCACAAGAGTCACGGTTAACTGAAGTCCCTGAACTGCACTTTCAGACATACCTAATACTTTAATAACATGCTTGCCAGTTAAAAATATAATGAATAAAGGAAATCAATATCAATCCACAAATTACTGCAACCAAAGTTTATGAAAATGTTCGGATTAGCGTATAAAATATACAAAGAGAAATTTGAAAATTTGAGTTGTTTATTAATTAAGAATTATGTAATAAAAATATTTTTTATGGTTTTTCATAGAAAAATTCAAATTTAAGTACAAAAAATAAATTAAAAAAAAAATATATTATCAACTTTGTGATTTTGCCCACAAGTTCACTGCTGAAAAAAATAAAGGATATCTAGAGAATAAAAAAAAAAATGGGTTCAGTGAGGTTAAAATGAACTTACAGATTATGAATCGAGCACACTGCCAAGTGAGTTGTGGAATCTTTTCATGGAAATCACAATGTGAAGATGGATTCCAGTTTCAGAATTCTGTAAAGAAACCAATATTTTCTTACAATGCCATAATAAAAATTAGAGTGATTTGTGACACCAAGAAGCATTGAAAAGCAGAGTTCATTATTTATTTATTTATTTTACAAATGCCACACACTACCAAAATAGCACCTATGCAATCAGTGCACGTGCTCTCCAATACTTCTCAACAAGATCAGTAAAACATTTTAGTGCAGAGCACTCGTCTATTTGCTTATCAGTGAAATAAAAAAGGTAGTATGACCCCCTTACATGTATACTTTGGACCATAGGCGTAGCGTGCTTCTAACATTTGGGACGGATACAAATTGAATTCAGCTAGGGCCCTTCTC
Organism: Dolomedes plantarius; assembly: GCA_907164885.2. Classification (NCBI taxonomy): domain Eukaryota; kingdom Metazoa; phylum Arthropoda; class Arachnida; order Araneae; family Dolomedidae; genus Dolomedes; species Dolomedes plantarius. The sequence goes on along the minus strand of OU015490.1, from coordinate 202,652,023 downwards.
AGCGCATTGACTACCGATCAATCCTTAAAATTTGAAATATGATTTTTTGAAATTGAGTAACAATAGAATTGATGTTTGAGTAGTATTCAAAAAGTTATACAATGAGAAAAATAAATGTAATATAAATAAAAGAAGAAAAAAAATGTAGCATGCTTCTAACATTTGGGACGGATACAAATTGAATTCAGCTAGGGCCCTTCTCAGCGCATTGACTACCGATCGATCCTTAAAATTTGAAATATGATTTTTTGAAATTGAGTAACAATAGAATTGGTTTGAGTAGTATTCAAAAAGTTATACAATGAGGAAAATAAATGTAATATAAATAAAAGAAGAAAAAAAAATGTAGCATCGAATTTTTGTTATGGATCATATCATTGTTAAAAACTATGTTAGGGCTAAAGACATAATCGGTATTTTCAGTGTCACAGTTTGAAAAAAATGGGAAAAAACCAACTTTTTAAAAAGTTTTCTACAATTTTCTGATTTAACTGAACCAAAAATTTCTCCTCACATGAATTTTCAAATCAGATTAAGTGAAAATTACACATAATGGAATATGCACTGAGCATATAATTTAATACCAAAAATTGCCTGGTGATTAAAAGTTGAGAAGTAATCAGACTTTCAATGTGCTGAATATGTTTAGCACAATATTTAAATAAGACTTTAATATACATGAACTAGATTACTACCTCGCAAAACTTCCAAGAAACAATTTCAACTAACTATTGTATAACTTTCCATATAATTTGGCTTTCCATAAAACTCCAACTGATGTTCAGAATCAGTTGAGTTATTTTTCAGGCACAACTTTATCAACATATTTAATTATGAAACTTTGAGAAAGTAAAGACAATTTACAATGCATTTCCCCCCATTTTTTAAACAGCTAAACAAGATGCTCAGTGGAATTTTAAAAAATTTAGTACAAATTTAGTACAGGATCAAAAATATAAAATAATGGTCTATTAGGATTTGAAGGATGATTATATACTTAAACAAGGGGGGTAGCAAAATAGGATATTGTTTAATAATAAAGTCAGTTGTTCAGTCAAGAAGTCAATTATTGTATTTTGATGATCAGAAATTTTATGTCTTAGAACATCAAGCAATTCAATTACCACATTTAATACATTTTCACCATCACTCATTACTGTTTTCATTTAATCCAAATTCTTTATATAAGTATTAAGACTTAAAATGGAATAAACATGTTTAACAGAGAGAAAAATTTATGGCATGCATAAAATTAAATTTTACCAAAATTTAAAATTACTTAGCCCATTAACTAATGATCTAATACATCCAAAAGCAATTTCCTTTTTACTACTTCTGTAATGAATTATCAACGAACCTCTAACAACTTATCAGGAAATTCTAAAAATATTTTTAAAATTTTAATGTTAACCATTAAGAATAAATAAAGCTTGGCACTTCACATTTTCATAATATAAATATCATTTTTCTGTTATTATAAAAGACTCTGTAAACCAGGCGTTTTGCTTTTTGGAACTGTATCTTGTATCCGTGAATTCATTGATTATACAGGAGTTCTATTCCATTATTAAGAAAGGGTTATTTCATTCACTTATCAAACACACATTTTGATATAATAAACCACAACTCACAATGGATGTCTTATCTACAATTTTATAAACAAACTTTGTCTATGAACACATTTTATATTTTCTAAATAAACCTTGGCATTTTATAATTTTATAATATAAATCTCTTTTTTTGGCAAGAGTTAAAGTCTTTCACAAGAGTCGTTTTAACTGAAATCCCCGGACTGCACTTTCTCACTCACCTAAAACCTTAACAACAAGCTTCACAGTTAAAAAAGAATAAATAAAGAAAATCAATATTCTATCCACAAATTATTGAGACCAAAGTTTATGAGAAAGTTCAGATTAGCGTCTAAGTTAAAAAAACTAATTTGAAATTTTTAGTTGTTTAATAAATATTTTTAGTTTTTTTCATAGAAAAAATTTAATTAGTTAAAAATAAATCTAAAAAAATATTAAAAACAGTGATTTGGGCCACAAGTCCACTGCTGAAAATAAAAGTATATCTCGAGAATAAAAAAGGTAGGCTCAGTGGCGTTAAAAACTTACGCAGGTTATGAGATCCAAGTGGTATTTGTCTTTCAAGCCTGAAGCTCTGAATAGATTCCATTTTCAAAATTCTGTAAAAAAACCAATATTTTCTTATAATGCCATAATAAAAATTTAATGTTTTATCAAACCAAGAAGTATTGAAAAGTAGAGTTCTTTATAAACTTGCTTATCACTAATATAAAAAGGGGAAAAGAAACTAATTTTACCCTTTATATATATATATTAAGCCAATAAGTTCACATTTATTTTGCACAGCATGACAACAAAATAATTTCCAAAAGACCTTTAGAGATGAACAGCTTATAGATAGTTATTGAGAACATTCTCAGATTTATAAAAACTCTTATCGTACAATATCTATTACAATAAAGCAATTTTTTGTATGTACACATTCTGATAATCTACAAATCTATATACTTATAAATATATAATTTAAAAACATGGAATGCAAATTAATAAGTTAAGAAACAATTTATGTATCTAAATAGTCTATTTTGGAATAATTTTCACTGCCATCATCTCTAATAACACTGATAAAAGTGATTTCAAACACGATACAAATTAGAAAATTAAATGCACGTGGCATCTATATTGACACAAATTTAAAACTCTAAACTTCTCATTACTCCAGAGGTTCTTTGAATGAATTCAGGAATACAATGGAGTTCACATACATACAAAAATTAATAATTCTTGAAAATATATATACACTCAATTGCAAGAATATATACACTCAGTTGCAAAAAGTATGCACCATTATGTTATTCCTAAAGAGTGAAATTGTTTTATTTTATATCTTCAGAGAGAGTAGAAATATAATCTAAATATCAAAGCCAGTTCAAAATATTGATTAATAGCAATTGAAATTCAAAATGTTCCTTAAATAAGCTTTTTATTTAATGAGATATTCAAGATAAAAAAATGCTCCAATATTTGCTATTGTTTCAATATTTACTTGACATGTGGATACTGATTAAACAATATTTTGATCTGGTTTTGAAATTTTGAATATATCTTTGCTCTCGATAGACATAAAGAAATTTCACCCAGTAGGAATAACATATACATATATAGCAATTGAGTGTACACATAGAACATTATAAATAGAATTTTAAAAAAATTATATTTTAAGGCTATTAAGATTATACATGAAAAATACCTATTAGTGTTTAGCATTTAAATTAAAATATATAATTATACTAAATACATTCTTTTAAATTATGAACACAAAAATTTTAAGAATATTTGTTCTTTATTTCTTTATAATGTATAAAATGCAGTGTATTTTATAAAGTTTACTCAAAACACAATTTGATAAGGAATTCAATAGATCCTTTTGTATGATTTACAAGTTCATTTTTAGAATCTTTTATAATGTGGAACGTTTTTGAATCCATCTTTTAACATTTAGACATGGATAATTTGTTGCCTATTGATACCTGGCAATAAGAACATTGTAAAATATATTTAATAGGAAAATGGACAATTTTTCCACCATTGAATACTATGCATGAATTTACTATGGAGGAATCATGTGTAACTGATTTATCAATCCAGTAGTAAAAAAATGTTTAATTTGGATTAACATATTAAAAAAAATTTCATTATAATTTTCTTTCAAATTTCTTTAAAGAAATAAAATGGAAAATATTATACTGGAAATGAAAATACATTTTTATTTTTCAACTATGTAGATTTGGAATTGATATTTGTGTCATGTATTTTATACTTTCTAAAGGATATAAAAATCTAAATAGTGCGTACAAATTACAATTCTAAATATTAATTTAATTAGCAAATACTTAAGACTTTCACAAGAGTCCATTTACTTCCTTTGTCCATCTAAAATATTAACTGAAACACGAATCTTAAATTATTCCGAAACAAAATGTTTTTATTTATACATACGAAAGTGCTCGTAAGTGCCATAAGTATTGCTAATTCAATACACTCAGTTCAGTAGAGTTTGATCTGAAATATGGTCAATTCATATATAACTTGGATTAAAACACTATCTTATAACAGAAATAGAATAATGTTCACTATGTAAGGGTGTTAAATAAAATCTAAAGGCAATAATTTAAGACTAACGAATGAAACTTACTTGTGGATTAATTTCAACGAACTTGTAATCAATCTTTAATGGCGCCTTTTCAATCACGTGCAACTGAATGTCCAATCAGATGACACTAGTGCATTGTAGTATGACGAGGCGAAAAAAAAGATGGTTTGAAATTTCATTATGCTATAGCTTTCAAAAGCTGCCTTTTGGTATTGAATATAAAATTTTATTGCTCTACTGAAATATTTTTCAGGTGCTTCAAAATAGATATTTTTGTGAAAAGAGATAAAATTCTTTTTTTCTGTTTATTTTATGGTATATTAAATTAATAATATATATTTTTTGTAAATAAAATATTCAAAATATTTTTACAAGAAACTTAGGTATTTCTAAGTATTTCTAATTTTTAGATGTCATTACAGAACAACTGATTTTGTAGAATTTCGCAATTTTCATCATCTTAATTTTACAGTAGTATATTCTTATAATACACATTGGAATGAAAAAAACAATTTTTAATTAACGGACCTTAGTTAAAATAAACAAATCACATTTATTTAGAAAAATATTAATGTAATGTCTTTAAAGGCAAAGTGTTATTTTGAAATAAACATTCATATTTTTCAAAAGTCCATAGTAATCATACATGGTTTGCTTTACTTATTTCACTGACACATTGAATTGCTTTCTGTTTGTCATCAGAAATATGCCTCTTCATAGGAAGTCCTGTTACTTTAACATCATTCCATTCAATCATATCAATATAATCCTTGGCATCAAAGTTTATACGTTGAAATAAAAACTTTTTGATGCCACCTTCATTTTCAGCCCTTGCTTTTAGATTCCGGGGTAATCCAAGCTCTCTCTTACATGACTGCGATCATCTGATATCATACAAAGGACGAGATTTTCAGAAGCAGATTTCTGGCACTGGAAAATGTATATAAGATAGCATAATAGCATTTTTCAATGACAACAACCAGAATTTAAACATTACTGTAATTGGAATGGGTGGAACTGCCGTGAACACTGGATTGAATAATGATGTGGTTCGTTTATTTGAAAAGGAATTAAGAAGGCCACTGCAGTGGTTGATTTGTCTATTTCATGGAAATGAACTGCGCCTATGTCCTAATTTGGAGGAGAAATAGGTAAACAACTAGAAAACTGCTATGAACTTCCAGTAATTGAATTATCACCTATTGAAAATAGCATTCCATTACTAGAAATTAAGGATGATTTAAGTGTGGACCCAAAATATTTGTTAGAAATGTCTAATGCAATCTCTGTTGGAAGGTGCTCTTCTGATTTGTCTATGAGAAAACCAGGAAAACTTTGTTATTCATGATAGCTTACATTAGCAAACCGAATACTTCACTTGTATGTGGGAACAGAATGTACTGCAAAAAAAATCTCCGAATACTGACTGAGTACATTTTGTAAGTATATGCATCTGTTTCGTTTCACATAAAGCGGAAACTATCTTATATCCATGGATCGAAGCACTTGTGGAAACTTGTAAGCTATTCACGTTACCTCCATCAGACTCTTAAAAATGTAATTGACCCAGTCATTCAAAGAAATTCATACTTTGCTGCTTCTGAAAATCTCCTCCTATGTATGATATCAGTTGATCACAGCCACGTAAGACAGCTTGGATTACGCCGGATTCTAAAAGCAAGGACTGAAAAATGAAGGGGGCATTGGAAAGTTTTAAGTTCAACGTATAAACTTTGATGCCAAGGATTATATTGATATGATTGTACGTAAAGATGTTAAAGTAACAGAACGAGGCATATTTCTGATTATAAACTAGGAAGCAAAATAATCTGATCAGGAGAGTCAACGTCCTGACTTCAGCAATTTTCCATGTCACACACAAGCAGTAGAAAGGATTGTTAAATTCGTTACCGAGTCACCCTTACCCGTCCGTGGCACTTCTGCAAGAGTTGCATTGATAAAAACGAAAATACATTCTCAAAAGATAATGCCAAAATTTAATAATAAAAAACAAAACAAAACACAATTCAATGTGTCAGTGAAATAAGTAATGGAAACCATGTGTGATTACTATGGACTTTTGAAAAACATGAATTTCTTTTTTTTCAAAATAACGTTTAACATCCCCAATCTCAAAGAACTTTTTAATCTTATGCACAGTAAGTGTGCGTTTAAATTTTCTTCTACACCCACTTTTGATTATATTCCTAAATCTGAAAAAGTTAAACCTCTGAATCAGGCTGATGAGCTTAAAGCAGGGTGTTTAACCTTTTGCAGCATCTGGGCCACATGGTAAATTTTTTCAAGGCAGGCGGGCCGCATAAAAAAGTCAACTACATTCAAAAGTTTAGTTTTATTATGAAAATGAAAAATACATTGTATATGTAATGTATAAAATATTATAATCTTGGTATGCAATGTGATGTGGTAATTTTGAACGAAATCGAACATAATGTGATTTTTTAAATTTGGGTTAGTCTAAAGCGAATTGCTCTCGACTCTAACTTAACTAGCATTAATGATCGAATCAATCTCTCTAACCAATTTTCTATCCTAGGAAACTGTCGTAATCCGGAGGAAAGAAATTCCCGCTGCTAATGATGAATTTCCTGTTAGGCGGGAAACCAAACCTGAGCCATGTTTTTTTTTTTAATGGCGGAAGGGTAAAAAGATACCCTCAAGAAAATGTACAACCTAGTCAAAATTCAATATCCCAAATCAATTTCATGAAACTTTCTCAAAATCTTATCTGAAAACATTACTGCAATTGGATTAATATCGGACCTTTCAAAATTACTTAATTTACTTACGCATTGAATTTTTTTGGAAAAAAAATCCCAAAACCGAACGACGACTTAAAAATTAAAAATTTATGTTCCGATCTTAATATTTCAAATCTTACCCAGTCCATTAATTGTTCACAGGTTAATTCTGATAGTGTTATTCTGATAGTGTGGTTTCTGATAGTGTTTAACATTTTTCCTTTATTTTTCTGTTCCATGCGAGGCAGTTTCCTCTTATTGAAGTTCCACACTTGATACCCTATCAGGGAATGCTGGTGTGGGGCGTTCGTTTTTGCTTCCCATGCTTCAGTCCTCGGTTCGATCCTGCAAAGTGCAGTTCTGTTATCTGTACTCACGGATGTTCAAACCTGCCAATTTAATTTATTAAATATAACTTACTTATTATTTTAAACTTAATTGCCTTATTTTTTATTTCTAACATTTATTTAAACTAATTTTTTTGCCTTTTTTTTTCTTATTGTAAATATTATTTCTCGTATCCTGATTCAATTACAAAAAAAAACAATGTAATATATATTCTTCAATGTACGTACTGAGGATAAAGGGTCTTATTTTTTGATATTTTTTGGTGTCTCATGACATCTACTGTCTATGTCTCTGACATTACATTACATTAATATTTTTCTAAATATGTGTGATTTGTTTATTTTAACTAAGGTCTGTAAATTTAAAATTCTTTTTCTTTCATTCAAATTTGTATTATAAGAATATGTTACTGTAAAATTAATACGATGAAATTCGAGAAAAAATTCTACAAAATCAGTTGTTTTATAATGGCATCTAACAATTAGAAATACTTAGAATATGTAAATTTCCTGAAAAATATACTTTGAATATTTTATCTACAAAAATATATATTATTATTTTAATATACTATAGAAGAAATTTAAAAAAATACAAATTTTATCACTATTTCCTCTCTTATAAATAAAGAGTGGTGAAACAAGGACCCATTTTTAAGTAGATATTTAATTTCTCCAGTAATATATAAAATTGAAACTAATTTTCATCTGTTTTTATAAGCTTCTAGGGAGTTAAAAACATACACACAGAATACAATCTTTACATACAAGGAAAATTATGTGAATTTTCACATAATACAATTATACAATTTCACATAATACTTTTCACATAATACAATCTTTACATACAAGGAAAATTATGGGAATTTTCCGCGTAAAAGAAGTTTCACAACAATGAAATAAATATTTTTGAAAAGTCTGTTAAATTTAATCTTCGCCTTCCCTTTCAAATCCATAATTCTGATGCAGATATCTGTTACTTGTGGTTACGAATCGGAGGTACAGTTCCGGGACGATGCAGGGTAAACGATTTCGGTGCGATTCATATCAACCCATAACAGGCCCTGAAACACGTAAACGGAAAGCGTTTCCCCTTCGGAGGTTCGTAAACAACCCGCCAGTGGCCCGACAAAATTCTCCCGTACTTGTCGTTCAACCGGTGCCTCCAGCACTGGCCCGATAAGCTGCCGTCAGTCCTGTGTTTGTTGGGTATATATATATAACACGTGTATGTATATATATATATATATATATATATATATATATATATATATATATATGTAACAAGAAATCCCGGCCTTCACTAAATTTACATTTACAGCGTACTCTAAATTATATTGTTAATAAAGTACGACCCCTTGTCCAAAATTGCAACCTAAAAGTAAAATATTATAATTTATCGTAGCGCTGAAGATCAGGCATGTGAACTATCTGAACTCAATAACATCCCCAGATATGAGTGTTAGAAGTTTATGAGATTCCGAATGTCAGTGTAATGTCAAAATTCTTGAAGAGCCCTCGAACCACTCTGGATTTATGGGTTCTATAATGTTGAAACCACACTTTACAAGAACTTTATGGCCACTTATCCTGCTCCCAAGTCAATAGGTCGCAGCTCTAATAAACACGGCATGTAAACACTGCTGTTAACACGTCCCGTCCTGGCATGGATGCCGGACAAGTCATGTGGCTGCTGCAGCCTTTGCGATGCTTCATAATTAAATAAAGGTGATTTCCTGGATATCATCTGAAATCTGTGTTCCTCTTCTATGGCTCCGCGTGTGTTACTCTCTTAAATTTCATAAGTGCTTCCTTGGATCAACACTATGCCCGACTGCTTCTCTCCAAGTTGTGCGCAGCGATTTACTGTATGATCAACACCCTCGTGCCGACTGCATCTCCGATAAGTTCTACGCATCAATTTCCTTGTGCTAAATTGTCCAATGTGAATATTATCACATATATATAAATATATACAGATGGTGGACAAAATAACATGAACACCTGTGAAATAATGGAAAATCTTTATTAATAGGGGGTTGGACCACCCTTTGACTGAAGTACAGATTTAATTCGACGTGGGATAGATGCATTAAGATCATGGACAATATTTAAAGGAATATTAAGCCATTCCTCCTGGAGAGTGGTCTCTAATTCCGAAAGTCCGGATGGAGGTGGAAATCGGGAACGACGTTTGGACTCCAAATATTGCCCTAAATGTTCAATAATATTCAAGTCCGGAGACTGAGGGGGCCAGGCGAGATGTTCAACTGCATCGTCATGCTGTTCGAACCATTCTTGAACACACCTAGCAGTGTGGATAGGGGTGATGTCATCTTGAAAAAGTGGTCGCTCTCCAGGGAATACAGTCTGGACAAAATGATGGATATGATCCCCTAGAACGCTTAGATAGTGATTGGATTTGATCCTCCCATGCAGAATAACAAGTGGCCCAAGACTGCGCCAAGATATCGCACCCCATACCATAATGGAGCCACCCCCATGCTTCACAGTCGGCAAGAGGCATTCAGGATGAAACGCTTCTTTGGGTGTTATCCAGACATAAACGCGTCCGGTCGTCTGAAATAGGGTGAATGACGATTCATCTGACCATATTACCTATTGCCACTGCTGTGGGGACCAGCCTTTGTGATCTCTGCACCAATGGCGTCGCTTGAAAGCATTAGTTGCTGTCACCAAGGATTTACGAATTGCCACTCTGCCATAAATGTTCGCAGCATGAAGTTCCCTTTTGACAGTTTTTGTTGAAACGGGGTCCTGGAGATGACTGTTCATTTCGGATGTTATCTCGGATAATGATTGCTTGTGCTTTCGGGCTACTATGCGCTTCAAGACCCGTCTATCCCTATCAGCAAGCTTGGACTGTCGGCCACTATTGTGCTTTGAAGACGTCGTCTTACCCTCTTTTGTGTACGCTGTCATAACGGCTGATACCATACTCCTTGCAAACCCCAAAAGGTTTGCTGTTTCCATAACCGATGCTCCACTTAAACGCACTCCAACTATCATTCCTCTTTGGAACTCTGACAGGTCTGACATTTCAACTTATCACAGACTGTTCGATAAAAGCATGCAACGTAGGTGACTGCTGTTGAGAGACTGATACCTTCCTCTTCACGATGACTAGGTGGCAGACTTCTGTTGCAGGTGGTGCGGCTGTACTGTAGGTGTGAAATACGTCATACTTTTTCACAGGTGTTCGTATTATTTTGTACTCCATCTGTATATACATACACACACACACACGTGTATGAAAAATGAGTGTTAATTTAGAATCCAACTGGACAGAAATCTCATTTTCCATCTTGTTAAAATTGATATAAAACTTGATTTTAGTAAAAATTTGAATTTTTTCATCATTTACAGAAAATCTTAGATTTAGATTTTTTAAAAATTATGAGTACTACCAATACCAAAATATTATGAACTTATTTGACCTCTTTTTATTCTCTGTGGGTCATTTGTATATTAATGTTATTTCTTCACTTCAAAGGAAAAAACACTATGCAGCCTATGATAAAAATCATAAATCATCTTCAAAATCATAAAGAAAAAGGATATGTTTTAGTAGAAAGTTCTGTACATATAACGTTATAAATACTGAACTAAATGACATTAGCATTAGTTCTATTTTATCATATTTAGATACTTTTGATACAAAGCAAAAGTGTAAAGCCTTTTTTGTTCTGACTCACAAATATACAAATATCAATAACAAGACACTTTTTTTCTTAGTAATAAGAATATGAACACATGCTATCGAAAAAAAAAAAAAAGCCTTCACAAATTCAATAATCCATAATTAAAAAGAAAAAAAAATTCAGTTACCTTGTAAAGCTAAAATATAGGTATGCCCATCTTGTTCAATACAAAGCCTTTTATTTAAAGGCTCACTAGCATCAGCAGCTTGAAATGTTGATATAGGTAACTTCTGTTGATTAATGAAGTCATTCCCTGTATAATTGAATAGCTCAAATAAATTCTACTAACAAAAAATTAAAAATTTGCTGTTAAAAAAAAAAATTAGTTAAACAAAACCATTTGGTAAATTATATTATTCATCTCCTTCAAACACTTAAAATTAAATCTGGAACCAACATCCAAAATCAGAGAGAGATAAATAGAGAATCTACAATATTTACCTTATATACCTCAGTTAATCTTAAGACACAGATATAATGAAGCGCCTTTGATTGTAAAGAAAAATTAAATTTCTTTTAGAGAAATAAAGTGATCGAAGGCTGTTTACATCACATTTTTGTTAGAAAGTTAGGAAGCTGCCTTTGATTAGAGAATGGGACAGTCGTCTTTGTGACTTAGCCAATTTAAAAGCAGCTAAGCGAAACAGGGGGTCGGTGGTTTCCGATCCTAGACAAGATTAGCAGGGATTGGAGCCACATTTGACGTTAAAGGAAAATACACTATTGTCAACAGATTTGAGGGTCTGTTTGGGAGATAGATTGCAAAACACATGGAATGGATTTTGGGTGGTCTGATTTGTGATGCAAGGAAGGCATGCATGTGTTGAGGGGTTATCCAATCAAAGAAATGAAAATTGATGCTAAGTGGTGGATTTTTGAAAGCTTTCCTGAATGGATTAGCAGTCATGAGAAGGCGTGGACATTGTTGTGAAAAAATAAAATAAATAGAAGACTTAGAGTTTTTTCGGGGATTTACTCTGCATGCGGGCCCGGGTTCCCTTTCCCCGGTGCTTAGCATCGCAGGTGATGAAGTGTTATTTTTAACTGTCGAGGAACAATTGAGCTTGCCCGGGAGTTCCTGAAGAAATATGTCGTTTAGCAGAGCAGAAATCCGGTTGAAGTGTCCCGGTATGATAGTCACCTGATCCTGATACTAGAATTTGTTTTTACTGATGATGAAAATCTAGTTGCTGCCTTCACCAATAAATGATTTGAAAGTATAGATGGAGAGAATTGTGCCTTCACGTTGGAGTCCCGAGTGAATCGTCCCGGAGATGAAAAGCGTTTTCGATAGAGAGTGTGTGAGGACCTCCTGACAAATACCCCCATCTTTTGAAAAGAGCGGAAGAAGCACACGATAGATGACCACGATCGAGGCCCCTGTCAGCCTAAGATGTTGAGCTCCAGCCACCTTAGAAGGAAGGAACGAGTAATTTGTGCACCAAGTTTTTTTTTGTTGATGCTGTTATTGATTTAAATTGTAAATAGTAGTGTTGTAAATAAATTAGTTTTTTTTTGTAAATATAAAAATTTAGTCAGTCATCCTTACTGTTAGTAGTTGATCTAAAGGAAGGTTATTTCCTGGTTTTTAGAAGCAAAGTTTGTTTGACCTGTTCGTTTGCCAAAACATCTAGGACTTTGGGCTGTATTCAACCAAATAAATCTTAAAACACAACGCACCCAAATAATTTCTATAAATAAATAATTTGTACTAACCAAAATAATTTTCGAATCACGCCCAAAATAAATATTTAAGACAGGCAATACGACAACAGATTTTGCATGATGAATTTTATTAAAGCATTTAAAGCCATGCTCAAAACACTAAATAAAATAAGAACTAAAATTATATTAAAATATTTGTGAAAGGCATGATCAAATGTGCTGTAAATATGTTCAATAACATAAAACACTATAAACAGCACTGACATACAGGAAGTTTGTCTAGGGAGGGGGATGTGCTTAAAAAATAAAGGGATTTTATTTTGCAAAATTAAAGATCAAATGCTAACATTTTACCAATGACCATTGACACATTGCTAATAAAAATAAAGTTTAAACATGATTTTAAAAAAGGTACAGTACAATATGAAATAAAACTGCAATCAGTAAATAATACATAATCTGTACGAGATCTGTATAAAACATTATCTTTATAAGGAACTTTTTTCCCCTGAGAACACTGTCATTTCTTTTAATATAAACAAAGGAATATAAGCTGATATTATATAATTTTTATTTTTTTAATATCATTCAAGAGCAGTGTTCTCTCTAACTAAAGGTCTGTCTCATCTTTCTCTTTGATGATAAAGCAATGTTCTATTAATGCCATTATAAATGTGTGTGTATATATAATTTCCCAATAACAAAAACCATGATATATAATTTATGTCATTTAAAAATACAGATAAAAGGTGAAATGGAAAGCATTAAACATGAGACATTTCAAAGGCAATCATATATACTTAACTTTTGAAAAATTACTCTAAGATACTGATTGTCTTAGAAATATTTCTAAATTATGAAATTTGAACTGTTCTGTTGTTCAGTTAAAATAGATTTGGGAACATGATTAATCCTGTCAGCTAATGAGAAGAGATGAAATCTCTCTCTCTTTTTTTCCCCTTGCTTTACTATGACCCATCTCATCTTACAGTTAGATGTAACTGAAACCAAAAAAGGTGATTATCAGGGAGGTCTTTTGCAGAGCCTCTGTATATTAGGGCCTTGGGCCTTAGAAGGCGAACTCATAGGAGCCAAGAGAATATTACCTAGAAAATTCACAGGAACAGTAGGTTCAGTATACTTACCAACAAAATCCCATTAAACTTTAATAAACTACTATAATTTATATAAAAGTTTATTATTATTTTTACTATTTATAGTAGCAGTAATTATAACTTTTCTATTCACAGATGTCTACTTAGAAAATATTTTTAAAAACAGACTACTTGGAACTCTATTGTTAGAAAGAGAAAATTTTTAAATAAAATGAAGAAAGAAAAAAAAAATTATGTGATACCAATAACTTCAAATAAACTCCCATAGTCAGCAATATTTACACATTAGGATCAAATTATTAAGTTATTCTTGCATTAATTAATATATGATTTAGACAACAACAAACAAAGAAAATTTAAAAAGGATAAGACAAACCAGAAATCTAATGGGAAGGATACATAAATAAAAAAAAACACTAAGATTTGAAGATCAAAACTGAATTGATACTACTACAATGCAAGTAGTTTAAAATATTTATCAAATTATTGAAAAGTGATTAGATTTTGATCAGACTCATTTCATAATGAAGGAAACTTTGATTACAAGCCTTATACATAAAGTATCTCACCATAAAACACAGCAGCGCCACTGGCAAGGCCCCCATTTCTTTATATAAATAGTAAATAATCTAGATACATATACACTTACCTCTTTTTTGAATTATAACCATGTTCTTATAAATTTAACAGATTTATATATATACAGTGATTTCCGCTTATAAGAATCACGTTTGTTATTACTGTTTTTGATTCTTATAAGCGGTTGATTCTTATAACTGAAACTTCCCTTTGGACAGGCACACATACATAAATATATACTTGTACATATATATAAACACACAGGCACATATATACATAATTTACCATTAAATACTCTTTAATTTACGTTATTTATCATTTATTAAAATTATTTTTATAATTTTAAAAATACTCAATTTCTAAACAAATACTATAACTCAATTTCTAGACCTATAAGTAACAACACATGATTATAAAATCAACAAGAGGCAGCTTCTCTTTGACTACACTTTGGAAGAGCATCATATCTAATTAACAAGTTCTGTTTTTCAGAAAAACTAAGAGTTTTCCTTGTTTTTATCATATTTGAATTCGACTATCAAAAAGTTCTAACACTAACTGGCAATTTTGTTAGAAAATTAAAGTGAATACTAGCGACGTATGCTTATTACAGTCTCAGACGAAGATTCACCTTATAGCTTACGTTTCACGGTTTGATTCTGAATCAAACCGTGAAACGTTTGATTCAGCATCTGATTCAGCAAAATGGATCCGTTTACGTTTCACGGTTTGAAGTGCTGAATCCACTGTCCCGTTTGCGTAAGTGATGGTGGACACTTCGCGGAAGATTTATGTGTTTCAGGGTCCAGAAATCCACAACCAGGAAAGTAAGTGGTGGGAAAAAAGGAGTGCCTGTCTGGAGAAAAGCGAAATCGGACCCAGGCGGGTTAGATGCCTCTGGGTAAAGCTAATAAGACAGTGTTTAGCAAAAACGTATAAGGAGAAACTATGTTATGTCTAAAGGAATGTATTTTACGACTGTTTTCCACCCCAAAGTTTTATCAATCTTTCTTTTCAAAAACTTAAGAAAGAATTTCGTACCTTTTGAGAGTTCAAGTGGCATTTTTTGGAAAAATGAAAGGAAGGTGAAGATTGCAAACTGATTCTTATAACCGGTGGATTGATTCTTTAAAGCGGAAATTTTAACATGGAAAAAATACATTTGTTTTTGTTTTTGAGATATTGATTCTTATAAACGGTTGATTCTTATAACCACTGATCACTATAAGCGGTGGTTACTGTATATATATTTTTTTTTCCAATGAGGCAAATGGTATTCTTGGACATTATCCTTACCATCGTATGACACCGCGACTTTGCTGGCCACTTTTCTGGGAGCACCATACAAGAGGACCAGCCTTACCCCCCTATGGGCAGGTCCTATAATTTTTAACCGAGTGAAGTGACGAGACCGGATTACTTGACCCTGCACCTACAGAGGTAAATTTGAGAACTTGGAGGACATTGCAACCACGACAGATTTTACGTGCACCAGCTGCCATTAGTGTACACGGCGATGGAGTTTTCAGCGACTGGCATTGAACCCGCAACCCTTAGTTCACTGCCTTGAAACCTTTGCCAACCGGGTCACCATGCCCTATATATATATATGTAATATACCGGCCCGTGTCACATATATATATATATATATACACACACACACATACAGTGGAATCTTGATCTATCATTTTTCAAGGGGCCAACTGAACTGAACTACAAATGCTGGACCATAGCAAAGCAATATGATCACCGGGACTGGATGAAATAAACGACACATATGGGAAAACAATGCTTCGGGGAACGATCGATCGAGATTCCACTGTGTATATATAAATATATGTAGAGAGAATTTTATAATAATGCTTTGCCTCCAAAGATGTTATCTTTTTTAACTTTACCTTACTAGATAAAATTTACACCTCATCCAGCATAAAATAAAACATACTAAGCATAATCCATAACAAATTGCTTGCTAATTACAAAAATAGGCATGGTTAAAATACTTGAGATTTCTCATAACTATGAAAAGTTATTACCTGTATTTGTAATTACAACCAACTCAGAAGAAACTTGTAGTCCTGCAGGGACACAATTCTGAAGAGTAACAGGTAACTTCATACTCAAATTTGTAAAATTATTTTCAAAGGCACTTTCAAGTTCCTCACTATCTGATTTACATTCATTGTTGAAATCAAGTTGCACCCCAGCATCAACTACAGTTCGTTTTGGAGATTCACAATGAAGAGAAGAATTACATTGCAGGCCTTCATCTTCAGATGCATCCATACACTAAACTGTTAAATGAAGAAAATAAACCAAGTTTTATACATATATATAAAAAAAATTTAATCACAAGATATTATGACCATATGTTATTTTATCATAAATGAGATATTCTACGGAAAAATTAATTTCTATTCTTACAAAAACTTCAAAAAGAAAACGCTTTATTTAGGATAAGGTTCAACTAAATTTTGATATAACTATCATTTTTCTTAAGTATTTTATTAAAATTTAAGCTTGGACATTTAATGTTCTCTAATATTCTATAAAAAATAAATAAATTTAATAAAGAAGGAGACAAGTTCATACATAAACATGTATATCCAAACATGTTACAAACAATTACGACAATAGCACTATTTAAACCATTTACAATGTTTTGCCCCCAAGCAAAAACATGATTTCTTAGAAATTTTATTCAACTTCTTTTGCTAATCTTTAACAGTTGAAGTTCTCTTTATCTTAAATATATAATTATGATATTTCCTTACAAGCAGTTATATTATGAATTAAAGAAACATTTTTAAAGATGATTGTTTTAATTATCACCATTACAATTTTCTAAAACTTACAATAATAGAGAATTTGAATCATCATACAGTTAATGGTGAAAATAATCTGAAACTAGGCCCACAAAATTTAATAACATTTTTAAAACAGACATATATAAATTCTTTGGATAAAATGTTCGCGTTCATTCAATAATTATTTCATCAAATCGAATTCGAACAATTTTACAAGACCTCACCATACAAGGGCATAGATTTCAAATGCATAGTTAGTTAAAATAAATAACTTAAATAACTAACTACCCACAAAAAAGAGAAAAATTAGTAATTGGTATGTAATTCCTAAGAAATTAAATTTCACAGAGCTATAACAGTAGAAATTAAAGAATAACAAAAAAAGGGTGGAAAATTGAAGTTGAAAAATCGAGAAAAAAATTATAGAAATACATTAATAAAGTAATGCAACTAATAAATAACGAAGATGAAAGAAATATTGTTTGCAACGAGAACAATTGCATTCCATAAAAACCCTTCAAGGTTATAGAATTCAACAATAGTAAATATGATATAATTTAATTCTTTTTCAGTATTTTCACTGTCCTAAAATTATAACCCTATTAAACAATAATATGAAATTACAGACACTCTCATACTTTTTAAATAGCCGGTTGTTTTCGTCCGGGCACTTTTCAGAGGTCCAGGATGAAGGATGTCAACAATTATGGCGTCATCCAATTGGTTTTTCAATAAATGCGTGTAGTGCTTTGAGCAGTTGCCAAATTTTATATATAAATAAATTTTTAAATAAGTTAAAGAGTTAAATTAATAACATTTTGTATAATTCAACGGCACTATGCAGTAAAAATCGTTCACTTATGCATTAGATGAAATCAAAAGTCATCTTATGAGATAAATTTTTGAATTCTAAATTTTTCTTTTTTAAAAATGTCGTTAAAATTGATTTAGATTGAAAATCCTTTTACAGCAGAAAGATTAATGACACATTTCGCAATCTTTGAATTTCTGTAAAATTTATTTAAAAAGTATTCTTTCTTTTCAAGATAACTGTCTTCAGTGTTTGTGTTGTACAACACCCAACCGGTGATGTGACGTTATGTTGCGCCTCATCGTTTCATGTTTACTCTCAAAAATTTTTCTAATATGAACTATAGTAAATTCGTTTTAGAACAACATGCAAAATCCTTATGATGTTCCTGACAACAAAGCTATCTTTTGGAAAAAAAGTGAAGCCGTTCCTGGAAGGTTATTGATGTTCTATGTTGTCTTTTGAACGTGGCAGTTTAAAATATATTCAAAATATCGGAATTATGAAAATGATTTTCATTATTTTCTTTTAGATTTCAAGAGAAACCATTTGAGATTATTGTATCATCCTATTTTTATACTTGTATTCATAATGTCCTTTCAACTTTCAAACTCATTAAAAAATGAGCATGACACTTTGTTTCTTCATTAATAGCCTTTTAATTAACTAAATTTGGCTGATAAAAATGTCTAGGGCACACAGATGAATCATTTTCAAACTGAAAGGGATCTTCTAAAGTTAATTAGCTTTTTCCATTCAAACCTTTTTATTCTTCATTATTAATAGTAATTCAGAAGATCTTATGAACTTTTAATTACAAAATGGCCTTAATTGTTTTAAATTATAAACAGTTGTGTTATATATATTTTGATATCCTGCCTTGAACCCACATTAACACAACAAGTAATTTTGTTTACATCTTGTATCATTATTTTGACCTATATATATAAGTAGATAAGTTTTCATTTTGTTATGAAAGATGCTTATTGGTAAAGTAAAAACTGTTGAAACTGTAGAGAGAATTATTATTTACAAATTTTCTCTCTGTGTTAAATTTTTTGTGATTTTAACTGATAACTGTACATGCATGTACAATAAATTAAGATTACAATTGTTCTCTATGAAAAGCAGAGCAAAAAGTATAAATAATATTGATGATTTATTCCTAGAGCAAGTTGTTTGACACCAGAATGATTTTCATGTTGAATGCTTGTGATCAAGTGTTTGTCTTATTATGGATCCTGGTATCATCAATGAATTTCTGTTATCTGTTTTTCAAGTGGTTTTATGAGTCCTTCTTGAACTATTATAATCTAATTATAATTAAACTAGCATTTTGAATGCTGATTTATATTAATATGTTTAACAGTACGGCTGTCTGCCAAGTGAATATTAAATTTTTCGCCACGTTTAGGTATACTAGATATAACTTGACAGATATTATCTATATTTTTAAAACTTAAAATTAAAAGATAGAAAAATATCTTTATAAAATGTGATATATTGTGTATAAATAAAGCTCACTGTCTCTTTCTAACTGAAATGAATTATTGTCAATAATATATATTTAATTTGTATGTGTTGAATTTTAATATTTTTGCCCATATTTTCATCCAAATAAATCTTTTCCAATCTGATTTTTATAATTTGATAAAGATTATAATGACAGTTATCATTATGAGATTTTTAAACTATAAAATATAGTTTAACTATTTTATATTCATCAACTTTTTTTATAATAGTATTGGATTCAAGGCTTACATAATGGAATTTATGTATTATACTACTTATTTAATATAAATTTACGAAACACAAGGCTTCACTTCTTGAGCTTAACTTAGACAGTAGTCTTGTTCTAACTGAAACTGTCAGTAAAAACTTTTTACTTCATTCTCTTTACTTGCTATTTTTCAAAACAGTATCAATTTCTTTTGAATCAAAAATTGTAGGCTGTCATATGATATGTGATTAAATTATCTGATTTTTGCATTTTAACCTCTGTATTACTTTTATAATTTAACTCTATTCTCTCTCCTGTTATTGCTTTTTCAATATCACCACATTTCTTTCCTTCTTTTGCCAAATTTTATTCTTTTGAGGTAATTTGGGTACTTTCCCATTATACTTACCTTTCGCTTACCTGTTTGGTGAGGAAAAGCCATTCTCATAGGGTTGCAGACATCAGGGTTTGATCTCTGGAACACCTAATTGCAAATCACTGTGTTACTAACAAAACATTTAAGTGTATGTAAGAAGTGGACAGAAATGTACATGTAAATGAAATTTAGATTCATTTTTTCATGTAGCTTTGATATTTTTTTACATGCACTTAAATATAACTGTTTTGTCCACTTACATATTTCTTCATGTAAACATAATTCCTACATGGAAGGAATAACAATGCCACCAATATTAGAAATGCAGTTTGCAAAATATGTGATGTGAAAAGTAAGCATTATCTTTTTTTGTCTTCCATTTCCTATTTTTATTTTTTTTTCCCTAGCGTTAAAATATAGTTTGCTAAAGTGGACATGTGGTGTGAAAAGTGAGTATTTGTATTCCTTTTATTTAATTGGCGACTTTTTATATAACTTTGGCGGCATGTCGGTATAATGGAAAAGTATCATAATTTTCTATTGTATCTGAATAACTCTGATTTAAGTAGAGATACCAATCCTTTCTTTGAAAATGTTTACCATTATGTCTACACGACTCATTTTGAACTTTTTTAGACTGAATATCTCTTGAAAATGAATTTTTTAGTTCATTTTTCCTTTTCAAGCATCTGCACCAAAATCACATGTTTAGGGTCAATCTAAAGGTGTGCATTTCTTTGAAGAATGGTAGTTATATCTCAATAGATGCAATAGGTATGATGGAACAATTGAAGGAGTAAATATAAGAGGGATTTGTTGCCTGATTATTTTTGTGAATTCAAAATGTTAGTGAATTAATAAACAAATAACTTAATTTCCTGTGTTCATTTAAGATTAACTATTTTATAAACTATCATATCATATTTATTCTTATATTCCTATACAATTTCCATTGTGAGTTTTTGGTTTAACTATTTTATAAACTATCATATCATATTTATTCTTATATTCTTATACAATTTCCATTTTGAGTTTTTTGTTGGCATACAAACATTATGACTGTAGTGATGTCTTGATTCATTTTAAACATTTGAATCTCTTGACTGTGTATTATATGTAACAGTTTTATTAGATTTTATTGAGATTATTGTGCTTTCATTTTTTTTCTAATTTGGTTTCTATTAAGTTCCTAATATTTGAAGTTTTATTAGTTATGTATTTTTTTTCTAATAAAAATTAGTTGGAAATTTTACGTTGTACTTTATAAGAGCTTCTCATCTATATCTTTTATATACATTGTTATTTATTATTACAGGCCAGTATCAAGTGTCCAAACTTTAAATTTAACTCGGGATTCTAAGTAAGTTAGAAATCTTATTAGAATTCTCATTGAAGTATATGTATATATATAAAATCTTGTTTTATAGTTTAATATATAAATGTTATTTTATTTAGGAGCATTAGTCCAAAGAAAAACTCCAAAACAAAGCATCGTAAGACATCATCTTCAAGTTCGTTTCAAGAATTTCAGGATAGTACTGAAGATGCTTGGGATATTGGGGATGATGATTTTTGCCTTACCACAGGTAATGACATTTCCTTGTTTAATAAAAAAACATGTAGGTAATATCTCATGTCAATTTAGCTGTCCTTTAAGGAATATTTTCTTCAGTCAGGTTTCATTTTTTAATTCATCAATGAACCTGAAAGTAAGATGTAATTTTGAGTCATTTGATTCAAAAGATTATTATAGTATGAGTTAAAGTATTTTGGCTGAATTTAAAAAGTTAAAAAATTTAGTTATTTCTATAAATTTCCACCATATTTTTTTTACTTGTACGGCGTGCAATAATTAAAAGTTTATGAATACATCTGAATTATGAAAAAGCATTTAGCATCCCTCAATACACTAGATAAATGCTAATAGTTCAAGATTAGTATAATTTTATAAAAATAAAAATAATTATTAGATTGCATATATATGTATTAATTTGATTGCATATATATGTATACATAAATATTAGAATCGTCTATCAACTTCAAAGTGTTAAAATTATTAAAGGTTTAGACAAATTAAAGAATATTTGTAGCACTGATCTCAGTGACACATAACAATCACTTTTTGTGGCATTTTCAAATTAGTAGAGTCTATACAACAAAGTACATTAGTTATAAATTCAAGGTCTGAACATATATAAGGATGTATTTAGCAAAATTTCTCTAACTACATTATCTTTCTTTTAAATGAAGTTTTTAGATCTTATATTTTTATCTGTCTGCTTATGAATGTTAGATTTATTATTGCACTTGTTTGTTTCTAAAGTGAATTGAGCTCAAAAAATATACTTATACTATTATTGATTGTATTTATAAATTTCATAGAATCTCTAATGTATTTTAAACTTAAATATTTTATCAATATTTTTATTTACATTTTTAGCAGATATATAAAAGTAACTTATTTTTTGTTTCTCTAGACATTCCCATTCATCCCAGAGTTGCTCAGTCTACAGCAATGAAAGTACTCAGTAATCACAGTAAAGGTACATTAACATTTACTAATGATGCTGATACAAATATCACTGAAACAGACTCAAAAGATGTGTCTTCTGCATCTCTAAGTAATAGTCCTATTGTTAGTTCTAACTCAAATTTCTCAGTAACCAAAAGTGCTGAAACAGAAAAGTCTGCTATTAATAAAGGTAAGTATACAACCATGAAATGACTGATTTTACACTTATTTTAAGGGTGTAAGTACAAGAATTTTTTTTCAATAAACTAGCTATTGTCTCTTTGTTGAAGTATTCTTTTTTGTAAGGCAAGATAGGCATGGAGTGCTTAAATTTTCTCTCAAAGCATTTCCTCCCAAAAAAGGCTTTTCCATTTTTAAAGCTCAAATTTTATTTATTTTTTTAATGTAATTATTGAAAATTATCCTCAAGAATAAAGGAAATATTAAGCTTATTTTTTATGTGGAAATCTTTTAATTCAGCTTCTATTGTATGCATGTATTGTATACAACTCTAAAACAATTCAAGTTATAAAGTATGAAATTATTTGATTTATGAACCACTTAAATATTCATTATAGATGGTGCTACAAAACAAGACAAGAATGTTTCAAATGAGTTCAGCAAAGGCAGCTCATCTAGTAACTTGCCTCATGGTCCTGGTATTGGGGTCCGCCAAATTAAGAAACAAGCTTCCCTTTTCAATTCTTCAAATCTCTCTAGTTCTGGCTCATCAGAGCGAGAAGCTGCTCGTCTAGAAACATTTCAAAAATTACTAAGAAATCAAAATACTGATTTGAGTAAGTTTGTAATTTGTAACCTATCCAAAGCATTTTGTTATTATTTTTATTGTTGTATCTCTATATTAGATTTATTCAGCTATATTCTTCCAAATATTCTATTATTATTATTATTATTATTATTTTGTCATAATCAATTTTTTGTTATTGAGTTTTAAAAGTAAATTAAGCATTATTAATCTTATTTTATTATGTGCTTCATTATTTTGGTAAAAATATTTATTTTGTTGTATTTTAATGACTGGAATAATCATACTTAAAAAATGGGTACTGTATTTTCTGGCGTATAACATGCACCTATAATTTTAAACTACATTTTAAAATTTTTAGGTATATTTTCCATATAATACGCACCCTTTTCTTGACAAAGAAACCTGAAATGTATGTTTACGATGCTCTTATCTTTTGAAGTTATTCATTCGGAGGATTTTCCCAGGCTTTCGAACAATGGTATTCTGAATTGACAAGTGATAAGGGGAACAATATGAGTGTGAGGGGAAATGCTTCAGGGAGTAAATAATTCTGCTAATGGGTGGGTAAGAATGCACTTCTGACCCGAATGAATTCGTGGAATCAAGAGTCAGATGTTCTCTCTTTCTCCAGTCATTTGAAGCCATGATTTTGAAGTGAGCATCGAAGGCTTTAGTAAATCGCATTTGCTTTAGGTGAAATACAGTTGATCTAGTGTTCAAAAGTCATTTTAAAAATGTAGTATATCTAACAATCTCAATGGAATGGAAGATTATTATTTATTTATGGATCAAAGTAACAGTGATGTTGAAGATGAAACAGAATTCGATAATGTGCCTGAAGATATAATGGAAGACAAATATGATGAACTATTCATGTTATCCAATAATTGAAATTTTTAAGTTCATAATGTATGTCATTTCTTTTAAATAAACAGCATTTAGGTACATGTAGGAATCTAATTTTTTTACATCATCTTTTCCTTATTTTTATATCTGGCGTATAACGTACACCTGTAAATTTTGATCTTATTTTTCTATTAAAAGTATGTGTTATATACCAAAAATACAGTACTTTCCCATCATACCAACCTGTTGCCAACCTCTTGGCAAGCTGTGACTTCTTAGCAAAGAAAACCACTCTCATATGCTTGCAGAGACTGGGGTTTGATCTGTAGAATATCTACTTGCAAATTGCAGATGCATTCACTGTGTTACTAATGAAACAACCTAATTTAAGTGTATGTAAGAATTGTACAGAAATATACATGAAAATGAAATTCAAAGATTTATTTTCTAGTATAGCTTTCTTTCTTTTACATACACTTAAATAGAGTTGGTTGTTTTGTTCACTTCTTGCATACACTACTTCATATAAATGAAATTTCCACATGAAAGGAATAAAGATATATATATCACCAGAAGTAGACATGAACTTTGCATGATGAGAAAAGTCAGCATTATTTTTTTTTTCTATTAGTTTGGGTTTTTTTTTACTTTAATTTTAAAATTTAATTTGGAAATGTGGTGCAAAAAGTGAGTATTTTTTTTGTATTCATTTTATTCATTAGGGGACTTTTTGTGCAATGTTGGCAACAGGTTGGTATAATGGGAAAGTACCAAAAATGTTCCTTTTATGATAAATTTCTTGTATATTGAAGCTAACAATAAAACATTTCAGTCCTGTGCTTTAAAGCTAATATTAAATAGTGTATGTGTATGTGTGTGTACTAGTTTTGTTTTTCATATCTTTTCTAAATTTTGTGTGTTTGATAAGTGAACTTTTTTTTTTTGTGAAACTCTCTTTTATATAATGTTTTAAAAAATATATATATATATAATTAAAGTATGACTTTAAAGATTTTTTAAAATTATTTTAGAGGATTTGCGAAAATTGAGTTGGTCTGGTATTCCTCCTAAAGTTCGTCCTATCACATGGAAGTTGCTAGCTGTAAGTTAACTACTTAATTTAAAAAACTGTCTTTATAAGTAGCATTAGAAGTGAGATGGAAGGTTTTACCTCTTGTTTGAGTGAATCCTCTTCTTGAATAATGAATATATATATATATATATATATATACATATATATATATATATATGTATATATATACATATATATATATATATATATGTATATATATATAAATAAATAAATATATATATATATATATATATATATATATATATATATATATATATATATAAATCACAATGCTCTATTGGACAATACTTTGTTATGAGGTAATGAGGTATTACCATTAATTTACATTCTATACCATTTCTTACAAATCAAACTGTCTTACTGAATTTTTTACCCAATGCTGTTATTTAACTCCTTTCTATAAGTAATTTGTGATTAATGATGGATATCCATTCTTTTCCTTAAGTTTTATAAAACATCTTTTATTGGAAAATTTTTATGTTTTCGTAGGAATTTCTTGTATATCTTATATTGAAGTGAGTTTCAAAATTGTTTGTTGAATTTTTTATATTAGTTTCTTTCTTGCTGATATACAGATGGATATTAAGTTTAATCTATAAATCCCGTAAATAGCACGAAAAAACATGTTTTGGTTGCATATATTTTTCATTGTAATGATTTGCCTCTTTTATAATTTTGCGAATGATATGTATAGTGTAATTTAAAATTTAAATTTTGTCTCAATAATTAGAGGACTTTTGTGCAATATTATTGACCTGAATAGCAGTTTTTGTATTAGATATGTATTCTTTTAAATTTATTTTAAAAATTCAAGTTACCTTCTAAACATAGAATAAAAAGACTTATTCATAAAATAAATTACATTCTTAATTGCTTATGAATAGTATTATAAATACAAGCAATGTATATTCAGAAACTGATGATTTCTCATAACTACTCTTTAGTGATTCGTTAACTTAAGTACTTAAACATAATTATTTTAATTATTCACTTTTATTTGTTTTATTTGTTTATAATGAAAATAATAATTTCTATGTCTTGTGGTGAGACATATTTTGTACATGTGTGCACATAGTTTCTACATTTTTACATATTCTGTTTTTTATTCTTTTGATTTAGGGCTATCTGCCTACTTGTTTAGAGAGACGAGAATCATTCTTGCAAAGAAGGAAAGAGGAATACCAGACTTTCATCAGTCGTTATTATGATAGCAGAAATGAAGATGTTCACCATGAAACATACAGACAGGTACTATTAGTTATTCAATTGATTTTTCTTATTTCAATTCCAAGTAAAAAGGGCATTTGACACATTTTATTTCAATACCAATAGATATAATCTTTATTGACAATTTTAATGTTACTTTATGCTTGTAACTCCAAACACCTATAAGATCTCCTTGTAAAAATTTATTGATTAATGGATAAGTTATAATAAAAAAAATCATGTATTGATGATTAAGCTATTTAAAGATTATTTGTTGCACTAGCCGGGCTTCGCATAGCTACGCTCAAGCCATCCGTCCACCAGATAAAGTTTCAATAAAGTGTGAAAAATTTTCATATTGGAACACAAAATTGCGTGTATTATTTTTGCATTTTAAAATTTTCTCTTAGATTTTAGGTCATTTTGAAGATAACTGTCATATGTATCATGTGTGAGAGGGAAATTAAAATATCATGTGTGAGGGCTTTAAGATTTTGTGCAGAGTGATAGGTGTTTTAGGTAGATTTCATTAAAAATTACTTCAAATTGACCAATTTATAAAAAAGTATGCTATTTACAGGAAAGTTTTTGTCTCTTTTTTTTAAAAAAATTTTTAAGTGTTATTTTACCATAAAAGATGGAAAAAACCTTTAATTTTTTTTTTTTTTTAAATTCACTCCGCACGTAGACAGTCACCTTAATTCCTACTTGAGAATGATACTAAAAAATGATGAAAGAATAAACTGTACCCCCCCCCCTATTGAAATATTTAAAGTAATAAATTCTGTTTGAATAATTAATTTCTGAACAATTAGAAAATTAACTAAATGCAAAATAGAAAAGTAAATAAAAAATAATTATATTTCACTGGCCTTCAAAAATATCCAATAATAACACAATTTGCTTAGCAAATACAAAATAAACAAAAAAAGAACAATAATTGGTGTATAATAAATAGTTTTTTATTTGCGGCTGTTTTTATAAGGAAAGGAATGAAGAATCGGGGAAAATTTTCATATTAGAACATAAAATTGTGTGTATTATTTTTGCATTTTAAAATTTTCTCTTAGATTGTAGGTCATTTTGAAGATAACTGTCATAGGTATCATGTGTGAGAAGGAAATTAAAATATTAGCATTCGGATTTTGTGGACAGTGATAGGTGTTTTAGCTAAATTTCAGATTAATATTCTATGTTCGGAGTCAATTTTTCAAAAAAAAAATTAATTTTTTAAACATTTTTTTTTTCTCTTTTATGATAAAATAGCACTACTTTATTTGAATATTCTTTCTTTTTATGCTTCTGTCTACAACTCTTTGCAATATTTCTGTGATATAATTGTAGTTTTTTTATTTTGGGCTGTTTTTATAAGGAAAGGAATGACGAATCGGGGAATATTTTCATATTAGAACATAAAATTGCGTGTATTATTTTTGCATTTTAAAATTTTCTCATAGATTGTAGGCCATTTTGAAGATAACTGTCATATGTATAATGTGTGAGAAGGAACTTATATTAGAATTATCTCCAGGCTTCAAAACATAAGTATACGAAGTTTCAACCAGATTTGTCAAGAAATGTAGAAGCGAAAAAAATACCAAATCTAACACAAAATTCAGTAAATCTGCCAAAAATCAGTATATATCTATTTAGTTTCAATAAAGTATTTTTTATTATTAAACAATTTGAATCTTTAGTTTTTCAAATAAAAAGACACGGTGACACATTTCATTTCAGTGATTCATTTTTTAGTGAGAATTACTCTGTGAATGATTCACCCTTTGTTTACATCGTCAAAGAGCGATGACACTTCATTAGAATCCAAATATCTCTAAAACTTTTGAATTAACAGAATAAGTGTACGCAGAAAAATTTATCAGTTTTCGAAGCTCTTTCCAAATATTTAACATTTATGTACTTTCATGAAAAAAAAAAAATACACAGATTCCTGTATATTTGTTGGCCATTTTTTTTTTCGAGGATGGGTCCGCCCGGTCGCGTTACGGGGTCACGTGATCTCGACATCCCCTTCTGTCTCTTTATTAATATAGAAGATTATTACTCTCTCGGTGATTAAAGACTCATTTTGAAGACAGTTTTTTCTTTTTTTCCCCTACAGTTTCTGGTAGTTAATTTTTCTTCTGGTTAATTGATTCTTATTATAAATTTTTCACGATTAAGGTTTATTTATTTATTTTTTTGTCAGTTTTTTAACTTTAGTTTGGCTATCTCAATTTACATTTTGGAAAATAATAAATATTGTATTTTCAAACTAATGGATGCCTGGGTGTGCCATTATCTATTCTTTCCCCACCTACTAATACAAAAAGTATAGGAGGAATTGGATCCAGTGTAACTGATGAGAAAGTTAGACATTTCTTTTAGATGAATTTTGAAAACTTTCTTAAAATAAATGAATTAGTGTAAACAATGGAGAAATTTTAATGCAGAATCATATTTTAAAATCATTATTTTTGTGGGCATGGTGGCTCAGTTGCAAAGGTGTCAAGCCAGTGATCTGAGGGTTGTGGATTCGATGCTTGCCACTGACAAATCCTCTGCCATGCACACTGATGGTGGCTGGTGCACGTAAAATCTGTCGTGGCTGCAATGTCCTCCAAGTTCTCAAATTTACCTCTGGGGGTGTGGGGTCAAGTGTTCCGGTCTCTTCACTTGACTCGGTTCAAAATTAAGGGACCAGTTCGTAGCCAAGTTGGTCTTTGACCCTTGTGGTGCTAATTAAAACTAGGGCCACCCCCTTCTGCCCAATAGCCTATATGGACCTGGTATGGAACTTCTAACCAGGGGGCATCAGAAACAACAACAATTCACTCTATGTTTAGTTCTATATTCAATTTTCCTCTTTTATGAATTTTTCTTTTTACCTTCTGCTCTAATCCCTTTTGTTAAGCTAGCTAGACAATCTGATTGATCTGTGCCAATGAATTTTAAGGATTTATTATTACTTATACCTGTATAATTGTTGAAAAGAACTTGATATATCGCGAAAATGTTTAGACTAAGTGCTAACCAGTCATATGCTTATGATATATCATGTATTAGATTTTTCTTTTTTTTTCTTTTTGGGTGTGTGTGGGGTGGGGGGGGGGGGTATTTATTGGCTGTTAATGTAAGCTACAAAATTAATGACTTAAGTATTTGTGATAGCTTTCAAATGTACTTTTTCGGTTGCTGCTTTATAAAAAGAATTTGTTTCTTCAAAAACCTTATTTGATAAATATAATTGTAATAGGCAGTTATGTAATATTCTGTTACCTCTTCATCAAAAGTATTTTTTATAACCAGCATAAATCTGCTTATTATAGAATTAAATGTTGCTGTCCCTTTGATCCATTTGAATATTAACTATATATTGTGTGCCTTTTAAGAGCGATCAGATTTTATAATATAATACAGAGGGAGTTTTTTTTATGTTGCAATTCAGCCAGGTTTTTAATCTGATATGAGAAATCATTTTACTGAGACAATGGCTAGGGGGCTGGCATACCAGAATCTATGGATTCAATCCCTGGTGTTGGCATGGGTGTTCATAGCCATTTGAAATCAGCTTTAAACTTTAGATCCTGGTTTTAGTCCTTGTGCAGCATATGATGACTATAGCACTTATAACCAAACAACCAAGCAATCCTTCTAAATTTCTTCAAATTTCATCCTGATAGTATGTCCTTCTTTATTTTATACATTTAAAAAATATTCATATTTATAATTATTTAAATTTTTTATTTTTTAGATTCATATAGACGTTCCACGTATGAGTCCTCTTGTACCATTGTTTCAGCAAGAAATAGTACAAAAGGTAATTTTGTGTGTCATTTGCTAAATTTTCATCTATCCTCATGCAGAATTTATTCTCTCATGACCAAGTATTCACTTTAATCACTTTTTCCACAGGAAGTTGCTAAAGCAGTAAGATGTATTATAATTTTGTGCTAGATACTGAAACTGATTCATAAAATTTTTTTATTATTTATTAATATTAGTGTTCGCAGACAGCAAAATTAAGCATAAGGTACTTAATTTTCTATTCATATTATTTCAGTTTAGAACTACTCATTAAGTCCTATTTAAAATACCTATAATTCATATTAAGCTATCTTTTGAAGATAATTTTAATGTGTAGTGCCTTGTGCCATTTCCCCCCTCCTCCGGTTGTTATTTAAAAGATATAAAAGCTGATAAAAATTGATTTTTTTAAGATTAATATTTTATTATATGCCAAACTTTTCCTTATATCCAAAAAAATTGTTAAAGTAACAGTGAGAATAACTACGATCACAGAATAAATATATGCTCATCCATAAAGTTTATATTATGTTGCTCAAAAAATGTAATTAGAATTTGAATTTTCTGTCAAAAAATTTGTTGATAAATATAAAAGAACTTATCCTATGATGTCTAATATTTCTGGGATAGTCGTCTTTCAGCTGCAGAATGCAAAGGGGGTAAAGGCATTTATAACACCTTGCCATGTTACATTATTATGTAAGAGTGTCGGTAAATATTCTACTATTGATTTTAGATAAATTGCGGTGAAAGTTTGAGTCTACATCAAATATGTTTAGAGAAAAGGTTATATATAGCTTGATTGTTGGGTACAAATAATCTAAATAATTCAACATGAAATAAAACATATAAAGAGGGCATAGACTGCTGAACAAATTAACAAAAAACCTACCCTAGCATTGAAAATTTTAACTTTTCAATAAAAGATTGCACAGTTGTAACAAATCCACATACTGAAAACGGAAAATATGACTAAAATTAAATAATTCAACAAAGCAAGATAATTATTAGCAGGAAGAAAAGCAAGTAGAAAAAAATAAACAGAAATCACATACTTAGGACTCAACGCACCATAATGCAAGATTCTGTAGCAGTAACGGAACTAAACCATATATCGAGGTAACCGACTGGTCTCGTCATCAGGAGGCCTAAATAAATCAGTTAGCTCAAGGGGGAACTTTCTGAATAGGATGCATGTCTAACCAAGGTCTCGAGATCCCCATTGAAACAGATAGTCAAATCAAATGAAAATAGACAGACATCCTGCACTTAGGGCTCAACACACCATAAATGCAAGTACAGATACGAGTATCAGTAAATATTCTACTATTAAATTTAGATAAATAGTGATGAAAGTTTGAGTCTACATCAAATATGTTTAGAGAAAAGGTTATAAATAGCTTGATTTTTGGGTTTAAAATGTTTAAATGGAGTAAAATGTTCTGAATATTCTGAAGTTGAATCATTAGCTTTATTCATGTTTAGAGTATGTTTTGTTTGTTTGTTTTGTTGTTTTTTTTTTCTTCCTAACATACACAACATACAAAATGTTGATAGAGGTGAAATGACTAGCACTGTAAGCTGATTGTGTTATGTATTAAACTTTTAAAGTTTTTATGTGAGAAATTTGAATGAAAAGTACTTAAGAAACTTGTTTCTGAATCTTAAGCTTATTTTTTATCCTTAACTATTATATTTAAAATTAACTTTTGAAAGCTATTAGTTTTGTGTATGTTGAAAGCATTAGATGTCCTCAACTCCTGGGGACTTATCTAAATTTAATGAATTTTAGTTACAACAAACATTCAGAATTTTTGTATTTTAACTTTCAGTTTTTAAAATTTTGGATTTTTAGGCTTTTGAACGCATTTTATACATATTGGCTATTCGACATCCAGCTAGTGGCTATGTTCAAGGAATGAATGATCTTGTAACTCCTTTCTTTGTTGTATTTTTACAAGATTATATTCCACCTGGTAAGCATGTTCTACTTTCAGATAATTTTGTATTCAGAAGAATAAATAATATTTGAAATATGCATATTTCCCAGAAATGACATTTGTAAGCTGTATAATGTTCATATGATTATGTATGCACATGGAGTAATTTCTGTATGATCAAGATATGTATATATTTATATTAAACCAAGTTAATTTTATCATGGGATACAGAGAAATAACAGGTCATGTACTTTAATTCTAGAAATATATAGGGTAGGGCAGGATAGGATAGTTTAATAAGGCAAAAACTTCCCCCGAAATTTGAGACCTCCAAATGTGATTACAATGTAATTACCAAAAACAGCCATTAATATAATTTTTGCCATTAACATTCTGCATTACAAACTTCTATCTGCTTCTTTACCTATGTGTACTCCCCCCCCCCCCCCCCTCACTTTTTGTAATTTTTTATTCAGACCTTGTTACATGCTCTAAATTTTTATAGCATGTAGCATTAATGAGATTCATTTTAAACACACCCATTAGAAATTAATTCATGAAAGGATTCTCAATCAAGTGATACCAACTAATACAGGACAAACTACCTTATTTAAGCAGATGGCGACTGAATGGCTAAGGCTTTGGCCTTTGGTACCAGAATCTGTGAGTTCAAGTCCCGCTATTGGTGTGAACTTTTGTAGCCATCAGAATTGGATTTAAGCTGTAGATTCCAGTCTAATTAGCCCTCATATAGAAAAAAAAATAAAATAAAAAATAGTGCTCTCAACCAACCAAACTTATTAAAGAGAGTGAAGTTTTGAATTTTTTTCTAATCTAAGATAATATGTTTGTTAATGCTGTGATTTTACCTTGAATATGGCTGATTCTAAATAAAGGTAGGTCTTAAGTTCTGGTCCAGATTTATGTCCAGTTACCATTACCTAACATGGAAACTGCTTTCCTAACTTGCTTCTTCAAATATTCATTAAAAGAGATAAATTTGAAGTCAAGATGAATATGCTTAATTAAATAACTAAGAAACTAATAGTTTCACTGACTAGATTTATTTAAAATATATTTATGAAATAATTGAAGACTATTAGGGCATCAAGACATTAAAAAAGTACAGTATTCAAATATATTGAAATTATATAATTTCATAAACTTTGTTCTTTCATTCAACAGTAGTACTGGTGTTTTCCATCTACAAGGTGCGCTAATAAAGTAACCGGACAATTTTTTATAAATAAGAAAAATATTACTCACCTTCAAATAAATTTATCTCCTTCAAAATAATCGCCAAGGAGTCTATACAATTTGTCCAACGTTTCTTCAAGTCATTGAAACACTGTTTATAGGCGTCAGAACTAACCGTTCTCAAAATACGCGTAACATTTGATTTAATATCCGAGACATTTTCAAATCTCTGTCCTTTCGTGGATTTTGCACTTTTTTGATTATAATGGACTTATTCACAACGAATTTTTTCCTGAGAATCAAACAATTAATCAGTATTTTTACAAGGAGATGCTTTTTCGATTAAGAAACAGGATAAGGCGAGTTAGGAAGGAACTGTTTGATTCTGGGCAATGGTTTGTTTTACACGATAATGCTTGGCCCCCCTACAGCAATTTCTGTACAACAATACCTTGATAAGCATTCAGTTACAGTGATGAGTCACCCACCATATTCTCCCGACATAAAGCCAGCTGATTTTTTTCCCTTTTTCCGAAGCTTAAGATGGTCATGATAGGACAGAGATTTGAAAACGTCTCGAATATTAAATCAAATGTTACGTGTATTTTGCGAACGGTTACTTCCGATGCCGATAAACAGTATTTCGAGGACTTGAAGAAACGTCGGAAAAATTGTATAGACTCCTTTAGTGATTATTTTGAAGAAGATAAATTTATTTGAAGATGAGTAATATTTTTCTTATTTATAAAAAATTGTCCAGTTACATTATGGGCGCACCTTGTATTTTTGGTAATTACATTAGTGATTCCCTAATTTGTTAATAAACACTGTGGAAAACATTGTAGATTAATTATCTGAAAATTAATCATATTTGATCTAATTATTTTTATATTAATTTTTTTATGATAGCATAAATAAAGAGTTTATATGTTTCAAGTTAATTATAACTTTAAAATGTTCCCTTTATTTTATTGAATAAACTAATAATGGGCTCATTGAAAATGTTGTGATACTTTAAGGATAAAATGCATATGTTTTCTAAAATAATGATAAAATACAAGACAAAATGTTAAACATTTATTCTAGTCTCTTTTTTTAGAAAAATATATTCTAATTTTTGCCACAAATAATTAAGGATTCAAGAATATTTTGATGAATTGTCAGAAGAAAAAAGTATTCTTGTAATGCAGATGAAAGCAACTTCCTTTGTCTCACATAGTTAAAATATGTGAATGTGCATTGTCATTCTAGAAATAATATCTGTTTCTTAGCTAGGAAGGAATTAAGAATTTTACCTTTTCTTTATTTGTGATTAAAATTTTTCTTTTGGATATATCTAGAATGGTAAATTGCATTAGTCTGTCAAAGGAGATTTTTCTTTCTTTTTAATATTTTTTATTATTGGAAATTTTCAGTTCTGCTGTGTAGACTAATTTCTCCCCTAACAATCACCATTTTTTAATGACATACCATATCTGACACTGATTTCTTAAATTATTGATATTGGGGGGGGGGGAGACTTTTTTAGATTATGAAAACACTAGCTGAATACCCGTGCTTCACTACGGAGTACATTCAAATTGAATACAACGGTCAATGTATGCAATTAATGCCAATAAAATATATTTATAAAAAAAATCATAACTGATATTTTTATAGACAAAATAATGTAGAAGAAGATATTCAAATTAAATACAACGGTCAATGTATACATTGAATTTGTATGTTTAATATCCATAAAACATACTAATTTGAATTAAATTCTTAAAACACTTCCATCTCAATGAGTCCAGTGGTTAAATTTTATCTTTTACCGTATTTTAAAATTTTTTTGTCAGTTTATTTTGTTGTTATGCACGTGATGCAAAATTAACTTGAGGTATCACAAAAGGAAAAGAAACCACGTGATCAGCATTTAATAAATTAAAAGTAAAGTTCTAAAAATTAATCTTTAAAAATTCACTAAAAATCAGAAAATGGAGGTAAAGATTCAAAAAAGATTTCATTTTAAAGGAATTTTTATGATCTTTCTCTTGATGTAAATTTTATATCCCTCAGATTGTTATTTTAAATGTAAACTTTAAAGAATGTTACAAAAACAGATTTAAAAATCTATGAAGTTTTCAAAAATCTTTCTTAGTGCACCCCTACACTATAAGAATCGCCATGCAAAATTTCAGCCCTTTAGGTTCAGCAGTTTGGTCTGTTCGTTATCTGTCAGTCAGTTACAGAACTGTTTTATATATATAGATGAGAAATAAAATCCTGTTACTTGCCTTCTTTAAGATTAAATTCAGCAATGATTAATATAGTTTTCTGGTTTAAGAGATTATACTTGATTTTAGTATATCACTGAAACTGAAATTTATCGAATAATGAAAATGTGTAACAATGTATTCAGTATTGTTTCTTTTGAAGTTGTGATCAAATGTTTTACTGAAATGAGTTTTTATGAAGGATGGTAGGGAATAAAAACTGTTTACAAATCTAAAATAGAGGGATGAAAAAAAGAAATTAGTAGTGGGATGTTTCTTATTTGAATCTTCAAAGCTTTTGACAGACGTTTTTCTTTATAATATATAATTGGAAATGTCATAGCAATTTATATTTAATCTTTTTTTCTTCAGGTGCTGATGTTGAAAGTTATGATGTTGGTAAGCTACTTCCTGATGCTTTGCATCAAGTTGAAGCTGATAGTTACTGGTGCATGGCTAAATTACTAGATGGTATTCAAGATAATTACACATTTGCACAACCTGGCATTCAGAAAAAAGTGTTTATGTTGAAAGAACTCATGCAAAGGATTGATGGTTAGTTTCATGCAGAATTACAGTAACTGTTCAAAAAAATTTTATAGCCTGCTAGGAACAAATGTGCCTTAAGGGGACAAGGGACCATCAACCTGAATTTTTTTATTCTTAATTTTTAAGTCTATAAACAGAATAAAAATAATATTCTTTTGTATTATATTGAAGACCATTAGAATTCAAAATAAGGATTCTTTGACAGAAAAGTGCCTGTTTTTCAATTTTTTTTTCAAAAGTTCTAACATTATTCAAAATGCTCCATGAGCATTCTATATCATTTAAACACCTTAAAAATTTTAATATACGTTTTTTTTTTCTTGAAAAACAAGTCTTAATTTTCCACAAAATGCTTATTTCTGAATTCTAAAATGATTCAGTACAGTAAAAAAGAATATTAATTATACTCGTGGTATAATATTGTTTAAAATATTGAAAATCTAAAATAAATGAGGTTGAAGGTCCCTTGTTCCCTTAATTCTAAATTATTACTGTTTTTTTAATCTAAAGTTTTTAAAAGTCATAACCTTGTATAAGCAGATTACCCTTTTTAACATTTTGTATTTAATGTTGAGTACAATATTTTTATGTATAACAACTATAATCAAGAATTTTTTTCCTTACCTATATTTTTGTTTTAATTTTTCTGACATTCTTGTTTTGGGTTACCTTCATGTGTTGGCTTTCAGTTATATATATACATTAAGTAGAAGTAACAGCTTAAAAAATATTAGTTTGTTGGCCATAATTATCACAAGCCCTCATGTATGATGAATTCAACACACCCTATAGTGAGATTTCTTTAGCTGTGGATAGCAACAGTACTTTGTGTTTCATTAGTATGCATTTAGCTCCTAGCCTAGAAACACACTGAACTCCCTATTACCAATGAATGGATTATCTGCATTTTCAAAAAAGTAAAAGTAGAAATTAAATATGAATTTTCTGTAAGAATGTTGACATCCATCGTAAGCAAAGGAGTGTTTCTGGAAAAACCTGATTATCTAGGTATTATTTTTATTTTAGTTTAACCCCATTTAATACAGCTCACATTTTTCATTAATAACCACTACAAAGTTCATATTAAGGATTGATAAACTGAGAAATTTTTTAATTTACCATGTTTTCTAGTTTTTTGTACTTACCTATGCACTAATTAGCATAGATAATTTCTTGTGTTCCCATTTAAACATTTGAATTTCTCCAACTTTTACTGTATTTTAGTTTTGTTTTAAGGGATCAGTGTTACAAGCAAGCAGATTGTGGTAGGAGCATAACCATCACAGGAGCTAATAATTTAATTGAAGGAGAATAGTCTTTTGTATTTTTTTTTTTTTTTTTGTATCTTTTACCTTTCCTAGCTGTGAACTGTAAAGATCAGCAAATCAAGACTTGTTATTGTTCTTATGGGCATGCATAAAGTAAAAGGCAATTTGTTATATTTGATGCTTTTTTTTCACAGCTCCGTTGCATGCACATCTCAAAAATCATTCCATTGAATATCTACAGTTTTCTTTCCGGTGGATGAATAATCTTCTAATGCGAGAATTGCCTCTAAGCTGTACGATACGATTATGGGACACTTATTTGGTGAGTTACAAATCTTTTAATTAGTTAAAATTAAAACAATACAAATATTTCTGAAACTTTATTTTAGTTTGTACCTTATAATTATTTTTTTCCAATGGCAAGTAATATACAAAAGTAAAAATAACAACAAGATATAAGTATAAAACAGTGAAGGATGTATTAATTGTAATAGGTAGGTAATTATGGTAGGTTGTAATAGAACCTTAATAAATTGATGTGTGTATGTGTTGGGGCAAGCAAGGAAACATAGAGGATTGGCCTTTATCATCCATTTATTCAACAATACTAAAAATTCTTTTAAAGTGAAAAATTAATCATAGAATAAGGTTCCCCTTCATATTATCACTTAATACATGAGGAATCAGAAGCAGAGACAAACTTTTCAGTCAAAGCAATTATTTCTAGGATCTTTTGGGAGGCACTTACTACTGTTGAAGAATACAGCGATGAAGGATTTTGTTAACAGGTGCCCACATCAGGTCATGTTCAGCATCATCATGTCAGATTCCAATAACTTCCGCTAGACTCCAAGACAGCTCAGTCAGTCTCTATATCGTCTGAGCTCTAAGGAACAGCAAGCAAAATCTGTTGACCTTCCTTCGTTTTTTTCTTTTTTTCTTGTGTTACGATGAATAGTTGTGTATGGGGTTAGTTTTAAACTTTATATTTATAATTACTAATTAAGTTAGAATTACTCTTTATAATCTTTAATATCAATTTACATTTAATACTAGGTTTCAATTAAATTTACTTCAACAATATATGCCATTTGGCCATTAGTGGTTAGTACATTATAAGACTAGATGGTAAAGTTGCGTTGTGTTTTTTTTTTAATGCAATAACCCATAATAATTAATATTATAATTAACACTGGTTCAATACTACTGTTGCTTCACTGTGGTGATTAATGAGCCAAAAAGAAAAGGAGAAATTAAATCTAATAAATTTACTTATCAAGCAGGGCGGTCGACCTGCAATGCCAAGCTAAAAAAAACAAAATAGACTCCAAATGAATAAACGCGCCAAGTTCAAAATTTCGTCCGACTGCTTACTGCTTATATACTCTGCACCGCTTGCTCCTATTCTCCCCATGTTAAAGCAGTTTGCGTAAATTATAAAATTCTGAATGAACCAAGCATCGTACAAAATTAAAACAAAAAGTAGAAGAATCCTATCAGCGAGTACTTTAAATTGAGATAAAAATGGACTTTCCAAGTTAAAAATTAACTGAGATATGGAATTTTTAATTTTCTGTAAAGTTAGGTATTTTGCTAGATTTTACTTCTCGCCAACGAAGATTTCGTACAACATTTTAAGAAGACCTGTAGAGTTTAATATTGAACAGATTCGATTGAGGCTTGGTTTTTTCGATAAGTTATTCGCTAACTTAAAATCTTTTATATGTTTCAGTTAAAAAAAATAAATATTTCTATGTTTAATTAGCATAAAACTGTAAAATTAGCATCTCAGGGCGATAGTACACCAAAATGGCAACCATTACTCAGCAACACCGCTATTTTCCCAAGCTTTCAATCATAGAAGAATTGAGAGTAACGCCATTAAAACCTAAGTGGCTCAGTGGTCAAGACGTCTGCCTTCCACTCCGTGGGCGCGAGTTCGATTCCCGCAAAAGACTTCTTTTTCTTCTGGAGAATTTTTAATTATTTTGCATATGTGTGTCCGTATTTGTTTGTTTGTTTTAAATGTCCATAGAATATACTAAGGATTGAATTCAAATAATAAGGATTAATTATTATTCATATTTCACTTTTCGCTACAACCACATGGGTTTGCAAATTAAAGAACTATAAATTTCTCAATAAAATATACATATACGTTCTGGCAACCCAAATACGAAATATACATATAGCAAATGATTCATCTTTATATATATATTTCTTCTGCCCGCGTGTATTTCACTAAACTCCTAAATGGCTGGACTGATTTTTCTGAAATTTTGTGTGTCCCATTAAGATGATTCGAGAATGGTTTAGATTCACAATAAGACACCATGGGGGGGGGGGGGGGGACATATAAAAATAATTGAAAACGACTGATATCACTGTGGAATCCATAGTTTTCGGGGTCGCTAAGATTAATAGTGACACTCCTGATGTCGTTTAAGTGCAAGCTCAGCCCCCCCCATTAGCATAGGGGGGGCGAGGGGGGGAAGAAGAGGGAATATAAAATCTCCAAAATGACCGAGAGTAGTGTCGAATGCATAGTTTTCGGGGTCACTGAGATTAATAGTGACACTCCCGGTGTCGTTTAAGTGCAAGTTCAGCCCCCCCCATTAGCATAGAGGGGGGGGGCGAGGGGGTAAGAAGGGGAATATAAAATCTCCAAAATGACCGATAGTAGTGTTGAATCCATAGTTTTTGGGGCCGGTGAGATTAATAGTGACATTCCCCATGTCGTTTAAGTGCAAGTTCAGCCCCCCCCCCCATTACCCTAGGGGGCGAGGGGGGAAGAAGAGGGAATATAAAATCTCCAAAATGACCGAGAGTAGTGTCGAATCCATAGTTTTCGGGGTCGCTGAGATTAATTGTGACACTCCCGGTGTCGTTTAAGTGCAAGTTCAGCCCCCCCCCATTAGCATGGGGGGGGCGAGGGGGTAAGAAGGGGGAATATAAAATCTCCAAAATGACCGATAGTAGTGTTGAATCCATAGTTTTCGGGGCCGGTGAGATTAATAGTGACATTCCCGATGTCGTTTAAGTGCAAGTTCAGCCCCCCCATTACCATAGGGGGTGAGGGGGGAGAAGGGGGAAATATAAAATCTCCAAAATGACCGAAGTAGTGTCGAATCCATAGATTTTGGGGTCGCTAAGATTAATAGTGACACTCCTGATGTCGTTTAAGTGCAAGTTCAGCCCCCCATTAGCATAGGGGGGGGGGCAAGGGGGGAAGAAGAGGGAATATAAAATGTCCAAAATGACCGAGAGTAGTGTCGAATCCATAATTTCGGAGTCACTGAGGGGAATATAGGAAATTAAAAATGTTGTTTATAATCAAGTTTTGAGTTAAATTAATAATAGAGTGAATTTGTAATTTTACTTTATCATTTGTATACTGTATTAACTTTTAAATACCTGTAAATTAAATTACTTAAATTTTATAATATATGTAAAATCCATTCCTTTTCCTGTGCAATAAAAAAAATTGAGACAAATAAATATCCGGGCAACGCCGGGCAAACAGCTAGTGATGTATAAATAGTGTTTAGTACGATATTTCCCATTGTGTTTATAAAGACTGACTATAATAGAAAAATGCCATCCAAATTACAATTAAAATGAAAAATCAACCGGGCCTATTACAGAGATTCGAAAAAACAAAAAAGTTCTCTAATTAAGTTCACAAAGTGACACATTTGTAACTGATGATGAGACTCCAGGTATCAAGCAATTGTTTGCCTACAAAAAAGCCTAGTTTGTGAATGGTTATTTACCTATTTCAAAAAAAATAACTGATATCCACTAAAAAAACTTTTAAAAAGTAAAAAAAAAATGCCAAGCTTCAAAATAAAAGTTACGACTAAAAAATGGTGTGATATCAAATATCCAAGCTTATTAAGTTCTGGTACTTAATTTCCTAATGACGAATTTTTCACATCTAAGTGATGTGGTTAAGCATGACTTGTTGATAGAAACCCTTCTTCCCTAGACCAAACTCATCATAACCTGTTTCTCAAAATTTAAGTTTTAAATATTTATACATACCAGGCTTGGCGACCGTATTAAAAAAAATAAATAAAATAGTTAATGTGAATTTAAAACATCAATTTCAGATTTTAATTGCGCACTTCGGTGCTCTGTTAGACAGTATGTTTATAGCATCATTCCAACAAAAGGTACGACAAAACATGATGTTATATCCAATTTTATTAAGCGCTGGGACTCAATTACATTTCTTAACAGATTTTTAATGGGATATTAGTCATTTTAATCAGTCTTCTATTTGAAGTTAGTGCATGATGTCAAACAAAACAAACCGTTAGCTAGAAAGAAAAATAATAAATAATGTTGTCATTCCCCAGAGGAAAAATTTTGCAAACAACAAAAAATATGAATACCATGCTTTGGAGTTACGTTGCCCAAATCTAACATGAAAAGAAATTTCAAATCTATAGAATAATTCGTGACCATCTTAAAATTGCTGCTACATTCATTTTAAATGTAACCAAATAATAGGACACACATATTTTGCATAAATAACTAAAATGAATAATTTATAGAACTAAATGACATACTTTCGATGTATCAACAGACAAAATTTATTTATTCCAAATACGAAAAGACGGCCGACAAGCCTGGTATGTATAAATATTTAAAACTTAAATTTTGAGAAACAGGTTATGATGAGTTTGGTCTAGGGAAGAAGGGTTTCTATCAACAAGTCATGCTTAACCACATCAGTTAGATGTGAAAAATTCGTCATTAGGAAATTAAGTACCAGAACTTAATAAGCTTGGATATTTGATATCACACCATTTTTTAGTCGTAACTTTTATTTTGAAGCTTGGCGTTTTTTTTTACTTTTTAAAAGTTTTTTTAGTGGATCTAACCTTGGAGAACACCTAGAAAAAAATTTACTTCACCTAAAAGAAAAAGCTTCAAATCTGCTGAAATGAAAAATAAAAAAAAAACCTTAAAGCTAAAAATAAGAAAATTAATTCAAAGGCAAAGACTGACATGACAAAGATATACTTTAACATAACAAATTTATTCATTCCGATTTCCTTCACAATATTACACAAATACCTTAACAAATATGGTTTAAACACTTGAGGATTCCATATCTCCTCCCAATAAACTTATAATAATCACAAAATTCTTGCTTGCCTACAGTACAATTTACTATTAGTTTAACAGTTATTATCATAGTGTCTGGTGAGAAAAAAACAGTCTAAATAAAAAAGTGATGGAAAAAAAATCAAAAGAAAAACTAAAGAAAAATTCAGTAAACAAAAAAAAGGAAATTAAAATCATATTACCCAATTAAAATGCTGCAGCACTCTAACAAAAAAAAAACTATAATTTTATAAAATCATGAGGGGGAACCCCAGGCCAGCGCCATTTCTATAGCATGCTGGCCGCCAAAAATCAAGTCATCGCTCTCCATCCTGGGTTCCGGGTCAGCTCTCAGCTTCTTGGCTAGCCTCTCCCCTCTGTCTCTTCGCACCCTCTGCCCCCGAGTTGACGCTCCGTTTTTTCACTTTGTATTCCGCGGGAAGTAAGAAGTTCCAATCGTGCCGTCAATCTCGGACGAGGAAAACGTTGAAATTCTGCAATAGACGAAGAAATCTTTTCTTCGACTCATCGTTGAAATTTTTTCATCTTCTTATTTTACATAATAATTGTTGGTTACTTATTTCCTCCTTGAAAACTTACAGGGCATCTACGAATCACTGTATTCAACCGCGTAGGGAGCGCATTCCAACCTAGCGATCGGGGAGGGTGTCCGTGACCAGTCGCCACCAGATGTCTCGGTTTACAATCAACTGACAAAGAGGGGGTTCTCAAAAGGAAGGATTTAACTTTAAAAGAAAAAGACACACTATAATTTTGCACTCATTCATTAAATAAAAAAACTCAAAAATTCACCAGCGACCCATACCAGCCACTCACAAGGTTTATAAATAAGGCTTATTAATTTATCAATATTTTTAACAATAAGGTGTAACATGTGATGATCTATTTCAACTTAATTCTTCTCAATGTCAAAACATTTAGAGAAATTTGCACACACTTCTCCAAATGCGATGACATTAATCAAATCAATCAATATTTGATCACCACAAGTTTAACCCTCAGATATATTTAGCAGAGGCTTAATAAATTGATTAAAACAAAGCACAACCATTACTAAAATTTACTTACTTACTTAATTATCTCAATCCCCGATATTAATATAAACGTTAATTATTTCTAAAACTATTAATTATCATCACAACACTTGGAGGGGCTGTTGTCCGTTTACCG
The DNA here is from genome assembly GCA_907164885.2 of Dolomedes plantarius. NCBI lineage: Eukaryota > Metazoa > Arthropoda > Arachnida > Araneae > Dolomedidae > Dolomedes > Dolomedes plantarius. The sequence continues at coordinate 202,608,195 of OU015490.1, read as the reverse complement.
GGGCCATTTTGGTCCTCCCCTTCTCTCATTGGATACTGGGCTGCCTTTCTCTTAGCAGTTCCTGCCTCAATTGGTCCCTTATTTCACTGCTCATGTTCACAGTCTACCAAGTACCTCCCCACCATAATTTTTGTTTGGGATACCACTTTGGCCATTATCTGAAAGTTTTATTGTGGGCCATAAAATAACGTCACCATCTATCTTGCAACATTTGTAGTCTTTTGATCACTATCAATGGCCACACAGACAGCTTTTCTTTTTACGCCACCTTAGTGTTCCTCAAGTATTTATTTATTTTTTGCCTCTGGAGTTGTTATAAGAGTTTTATTATTGACCATCTCTCGACCACACACCATGGTGAATTATAACATTCAGTGCTTCTACACTCAATATTCCTCATGTTTCTCAATATTGACTACAGAGATCCCAAGCCAATAGTATGTGACAGGTCTCAGGTGGGAAATGTTCATATCATGAATCCTGTATGTTCACCCTTTTAATTATGAAACTTTCATGAAACCTTTTAGGAGAAATTTAATGTACCATCCGTGATAAAATTTTTCTAAATTGTCAGTTTGAAAAAATGTTTATGAACACAAAGGAGATTTTTTAGATTGTTTTAACATATTAAAATTAACTATTCAATGTCTATTATTGTGCTTGGTAAAAAGATTAATGAGAGATAAAGTTATCATATGCAAGCATTCAGACTATTTTGACTAGCTTGTTTACTTTGGAGGAAAGTAAATTGTGACAGTCAGTTATATTTAACCCTTTCACAACCAGTTTTTTCTTTTCCTAAAATAAGGGCTTTGGTAGGTCAAATAAAGTAGAAATAGCAATATGCTTCCAAAATAAAAACAAATATTAACTGTAGGGACAGTTGTGGAGGTGGGACATATGTGTCCCACTGGTCTTTTTAGATGGGACAAATGTGTCCCAGTGGTGTTGAGGTGACGATATAAAATAGAGTGAAAAGTTCAGATCCCTAGTTCTAAATTAATTTTACAATACTTTTGAAGCAATTTTATTGCAAGACACCTATACAACATTATCTGTGACATTTCTATGTATGGTACATTGCAAAACAGTTTTTTCATTGTACCATACCAACAATTCCTCACAACTATCTCTATCAGAGGAACTAGGCACATATTCCCTGTCTGCATGTGAATCATCAGATTCATCACTTGAATCCGGTTGACTCAAGAATTTCATTATTTCTCCATATGTCAATCAATCCCTTCCTTTGATTCATGATATTCCTATACCTAAAAATACAGAAATGACAAGCTTTGAGAATGAGGCAGAGATATCTTTATATAACCACTGGAACAATAATGTCCCAATAAAATGGACCATTGGTGCATATATGTCCCTTAATATTAATTTTTTTTCAAAATCTACAATAATTTACTTACTTCAAATAAACTGCTTGATTTGGCAAAAATATTCGTACACAACACAAAAGGAAAACAACATGTGTCTCCATTCATGTATCTCTGCCTAAAATGGCTGCCAGAATGCACAAACTTTTAATCTAGTCAGAAACTGTTACAAAAAAAACAACAACTAGTGGGGTACTGGTGCCATTTATCAGGAAAAACTCACACTAACATACAAATGTAAACACAGGAAACCAGTGGGACATGCATTCCAATAAATTTCACGCTTACTTATCCCATTGGGTGATTTCGAAATGTCTGCTGGACATATATGTCCCAATGGGGGAACATATATGTCCCAGTATTTTAAAAAAATAAATAATAATAATAAAAAAAAACGTGATCAGCATCTAATAAATTAAATTCTAAAAATTAATCTTTAAAAATTCACCAAAAATCAGAAAATGAAGGTAAAGATTCAATAAAGATTTCATTTTAAAGGAATTTTTAGGATCTTTCTCGTGATATAAATTTTATAACCCTCAGATTATTATTTTAAATGTAAACTTAAAAAATGTTACAAAAACAGCTTAAAAAATTAATTTTTAAAAAAATCTAAGAATTTTTCAAAAATCTTTCTTAGTGCACCCCTACACGATAAGAAAAATCGCCATGTAAAATTTCATCCCTTTAGGTTCAGTGGTTTAGTCTGTGCATTATCTGTCAGTCAGTCAATCACTGAATTGTTTTATATACTCTTTTTTATTGGGAGGGGGGGGGGAAGCAGATGAAATATATTACAATATTAAAACTTCGTTAGTGATAAACAGCATATGAGTAACACATCTTTTAAATATAAAAAGTATGTAAGTAATACTTTGTGTTTTAATTCACAAATTCATCTTGAATATGTTTTCATATTTTCAGTTGTTTATAATAAGACAATACTAAATTTTCCAAATAAAAATAAATTATAATACAAAAAATAAAAAGATTATTTATACTTTTTAAATATTAGAATTTTATTAAGGAATTTTCATATTTCAACATCCACTAGAACAAAAGACAATCATATGTCTATCAAAATCATTTTAACATGACAGTTGTATTTAATTTGAATCTAATCCGTAGCTAAGCACAGGTATTCAGCTTGTAATATATATAAGTGTGTGTGTGCATGTGTAGAGAAGTACATAACATTTAAATGGAGTTCATATTATGAGATATTAAAAAGTAAAGTAAAACTTTTATCAGTACAGTAAAATTTTGTTTAGTACATTTACACAGTAGTACTGATATCTAACAGAAATGTAGACTTTTTCTTATTTGCATCATAAAAAAGACTTAAAACTGTAATGCAATGCTAAGATCTTAATTAATTTTGAAAATTATTTTTTTATGTATGATTTTAAAGGTGGTAGTTAAATGTCTTTAAACACATTTAACTACCATTTTAAAAACTATTTACATTACATCTGTCTTTGTCAGCAAAATATTTTTAACCAATAACTGGAATCAATAACTTCATCAAGCTTCATTATTTGTTTTGAGAATTTCAATGCCAGTGATTCTGATGCTGATGTATGTAACATGACCAGTTCCTAAGTTTATTTTAAGTTTTGTTATGATATAATATTAGTTAAGATATTTTCCTAAGTCTTATTTTGAAATTTTTGGAGTACATATAAGTGTAATAATGAAATGTGTTTATAAAAGGATTCATGTTAATTTCTGTTTATAAAAGGATTTTTTTAAAGCAATCCTGTTTAAATATTTTACTGTTTCCTTTCAGTCTGAACCCAATGGTTTTAGCAATTTCCATTTATATGTTTGTGCAGCATTTTTGAAACATTGGTCTAGGGAACTACTAATGGAAAGAGATTTTCAAGTAAGTTTTGTCATATCCCAATTAAATATGTAGTTTTAGAAAATTTTAAATGCAATAATTGTGTACAATTCTGTATTGCAAGCTCATTTATTTTAAAATTGCATGAAGAAACCATTTCTTAAATGGTAATACAATAAACATGAATTATTAGTATGTGCACAGAACAGTACTGAATCAGTTTTCCCTTCTTAAGAGTGCAGATAGATTCAACTTAAGAAATTCTTTGCTTGTCCCTTTATATTTTGATTTGCAGTGACCCCGCAATTGGTTTGTTTTACCATATAGAGCACAATTAATTTTAAGTTGAAGTGCTAATTTCATGTTAAAAAATTGAGTTTGAATTTTTCATTTAAACACCTAAATATACATTATAAAAAGCTTTAAAAAGTTTTTAGTTTATTGTCTGGTCATTAGCCAATGCATGTATAATAATAGGGAATTTACAAATAACAGTACATTACAAGTAAATATATATCTTGCTGGGTCAGCACTTGTACTATAAATTTCTTTAAAAATATATTATTATTTTATTATTCTGTTTTTAAATAGATGTGATATTTAGCTTTTATTAAACTGAGGCTGTTGTAATATTACTTAGTGCAAACATATGGATAAAAACAACTGGAAAATGAAAAGTTGAAACTGCAGTCCAAATTAATTTTTTGTTTATTATAGATGTTCACACTGTTGAAGAGGTGCTATAATTAAATTAATTTCATTGAACTTTGCAGTATTTAGTTTTCCTTCATGTTTTAGGGTCAACTTTTTAGGTTTCAACTTTTTCTATTTAATTTCTTTCATAAGAGCATGCCATATTTACACCTAACTGTAGAAGTATTTAGATAAAATTCAATTTCTAACTGTCATGTATTTTGAAGTTTAGTACACCTAATTCTGTTTTTGCACAAACCTTTTTTTACACAAATTCAAAAAAATATTTCATTCTCTTTTTTACACAAGTCATTTTGATTTAACACGAGTGGCTCAATCCGATTTTCTCTCTCTCTCTCTCTCTCTCTCTCTCTCTCTCTTTTATTTTTTATTTTTTTGCCTAAATTCTAAGAAAACAAAATTTTATTTGTGGCATATTATTTTTGGAGACAGTGTATCCTGTTCTGTTTTGAATCTAAGAATTCAGTCCGCAAAAACATTTTCTTCTTTTATTCCATCAAAAATGGAGAAAATGAAAGAAAATGATGTGTTCTAAATGTAGATTTAATAAAACAAGGTCTGCAACTGGCCAAAAAATGGGGTAATCATTTTGTCAAACATGACCCTAATCAGGAACGCGCTGGGAAGTTTCAACGTGAACTGAAATTGTTGACAGCCTCTTACAGAGAACACCCTAACCAAAACACGAACACAGCGGTTAATAACTGAATTCGTTCATAACACCAGTGAATCATCAGCACCAGAGGAGACTCGTTCCGATTTTGCTCAAGAGGTCACAGAAAGAATTTCCTTAATAGAGGAAGAAGACGTTGTCCACAACATTTCTAGTGGTAGCAGTAATATTCCAGTCATACGCAAATGTATGCGCCGTTTATTGTCAGAAAGTGAAAATGAATAAAAATTTTTTGTCTTAAACAAATTTTTTTGTTGCTGTTCATGAAGATTTTTTTTTTCATTTTCATTACATATTATTGCATGTGTATTTTGTTGAAATAAAATAAGTTTAAAACGAATATTTTCGTATGGTTTTTTAAAGTTATTTTTACTGATTTTTTAGACCCAGAACCAATCTTCTTTTCTTTCATAGCTACAATGTCTTTTTTTATACGTATTCTTCAGGAACATATCTATCATGTAAAAACAGAATTAGGTGTAAATTAACAGTCATTAAGTTTGTTTATGTAAATATGATGTATATAAGACTTTTAAATAGTTAATTAGTTACTTTTTTAAATGCATATTTACATGCATGATTTTGTTTTAAGTCAGTGTCTTTATCATATTATTTCTATTCTTCAAAAAAAGTTTTGTATTTTTGTATCGGTGTTAGTGTTTTAAGGAATTTGTGATACCTTTTAGGGTTATTAAATCTTTACCATAACTATTTTAGTCCAAGAAATAAGCAGATTTCAGTAGAGTGTATTACTGTGGTGATTAGGAGCTTAATGCAAATCTCTTAACCATCAAAAAGTTGATAATTTGGATTCTGTTTGCATTTATTAATATCCTTTTCTATTGAATGTATCATTTTATTGTTTATATCCTGTGATCTTTTAAAGATATAATCTCTTGATTGTAGGGTGCGGTGGCCCAGTTGGCATGAGCAGTGGCACACCCAGGGGGTGGGCCAAGGGGCTCTGGCCCCTCCCAAAGAAATAGAAATTGCATTATAAATATTTTTATCCGTTCAACTCGACCTCCCTAAGATTAAATCCTGGGTGCACCACTGGGCATGAGCAGCAGGCCAGTGATCTGAACGTCCCTGGTTCAATGCTTGTCACTGCAAATCCACTGCTGTGTTCACTAATGGTGGCCGGGACACATAAAATAGGGCATGGCTACAATGTCCTCCAAGTTCTCAAATTTACCTCTGGAGGTGTGGGGTTAAGTGTTCCGGTCTCGTCACTTGACTCGGTTCAAAATTACTAGACCAATGTTCTTCGAGGTCAAGTCAGACTTCAGCCCTAGTGGTACCTCACCTTAAAATGAAGCTGCTTACTATCCTTTGCCAAGGACTAGGATTTGAGGACCTAGGTCCTTTGGACTTGGTGTAGGCATTCCTACACCAAGGGGATTGGAAACAACATCTCTTGATTGTCAATTTGATAGTTTTGCAAACAAATGGAACACTTTGCTGGAAAATTTTATGGCTATAATTAATGACCCATGTAATTTATTGTTTGATATTTATTCCCTTGGAATGAAAAAGTGGATAAAGCATTTGCCCTTCTTTTTTTTTAAAAAAAAAGGAAAAAAGTATTAGTGCTTGTTTATTAGGGTAGTAAAAAGTAGAGAAATTTTTTTGTATAAAAACTAAACACTTGCCTGTTGATTGGTATAGGTTGGTAAAACACAAGGCAGAGAAATAGGATCATTCAATCAATGATTTTAATTTTTGTTGATAAATTTTTAATTATGCTGCCCTGAATTGCATTTCTTTTTTATATTTCCCGGAACATTTTTTTTTTCTTCCTCCAATGTGGCAGATGGTATCCTTGGACACCGTGATTTTGCTGGCCACTTTTCTGGGAGCACCATATATGTGGACCAGCATTACCCCCCTATGGGCCAGTCCCGCAATTTTAAACCAAGTGAAGTGACGAGACCAGAACACTTGACCCTGTACCCCCAGAGGTAAATTTGAGAACTTGGAGGACATTACAGCCATGACAGATTTTACATGCACCAGCTGCCATTAGTGTACACGGCAGTGGATTTGTCAGCAATTGGCATCGAACCTGCAACCCTCAGATCACTGGCTCAACTATTTCCCAGAACAAATATTTAAAAAATATAAAATTACTGCCTTTATGTAAGGAAGTATTACTTAAATCTAGTATAACATTGTGTTTTACTGAGAGAAGGACATTACCTAGTGGAACAAGTCACCTTCTATCTGGTTAAATCATATGTTAGTTTAAATTTTATTGAGTTCCTATATCTAAGCCATGGAATAATGAAAACCACTTCATCAATATTGATACTTCACTAACAGTAATGTTTTATTATTTAAGGGAACGATGGACCTTTATTTGAGCAAATTTTGTCATTGTAATATTGATTATCTTACTGTAAAAAAAATATATATTTCTGTAGATTAATAGTGCCAAAATAGATTTTTTCAAGTAAAAAATTATTTATGAAGCTTTTACGAAGTAATTTATAATGGGTAAGTGTAGTAATAATCTGTTTTTCTGAAAACAGATTTTTCAAGGTTTTCAGATTTTTTAAATGATCCATGCTACTTAATTTTTGTTCAAAATTCATGAAATTGATAAGGAAGAATCTGGATACTGTTTACAAAAAAACTGGGTATGCATTTTACAATTCGACTTCATTAAGTTAATTCCATTTGATTTATAACTTTTTAAATTGCAAAATTTTGATTAAAATCGGGATGGAATTCAGAAAAAAATCTCTGAAAAATTAACTATTCAAGTGATTAAATAATTGATACCCAGATTTGTTTGTTATACATAGGACTACGTAAATTTCGCATAAAAAATATTGAAATTTTGAAAAAAAAATTTACAATATATATGAAATTTCACATTTATTCGCAAATATATATTTATATTTATGAATTTCACATTTGTTAAAAAAATCACAATTTTACGTGGTTAGGTACGTATCAAAATTCATAGTGAGATCTCTCAGTTAATGACTGTGGATAGTCTTAGATAATCAATTATATTAATAAATTATTACTATTATTACCTAATTGTTATAGTTTGGGGCAGAAATGCCCAAAAACTTTAAATAAATATAAAAATAAAGTTTTAGCTTAAAGTGCAGAGTCGTTATAGATAACAGGGAAGGCGGTCTATTGCCTTACTAGATAGTGAGAATAGCTGGGAAAATTAAACATAAATAAGATAAACAACCTTTTTAAAAATGTGTGGTGTGCAAACCTGAAGCGAAACATACATAAAACAAATAACTAGTTTAAAAATAACACAAGTTTATTTAGACACATAAAGAAGTTGAATTAAAACAAACAAAAATGATTCAACACATAAATATTTGCTGTAAACATACGGGATTGTAGGGAACCTTACACAGGTTCAACTGCTCGAGAATTAAAAGGAAAGTTCGTGAAGTCTTTAAAATACAGACGAACAAAACAACTCACGTTTGGTAGACCCAAATCCCTTGGGTGTTTTAGCGATAGCGGCAAACTTAAAAAAAAATGCTGCATAACACCTTGCACGAGCATTAGGAATTACTGCGAGAAGAGGCACTGAACTTGGGCACGTCTGTTCACCGTCGAACCTTGGTCGAAATATAAACATCGCAGGTAATGGCTTCTTGGAAATGAAACAGTTTGCACGCACAGAATACTGCTAACTGCCAAACACCGGGCACCGCCTAACTGAAGTAGCTCGCTGTACGGTACTTATCTAATAAGGCCGATTGCAACGCTCCCTGGCAGATTTCCGAAATAATGCAAATTTATTGCACTTCAGAAAAATGACGTCACACAATGATGACAAGATGACGTCACTGTGCTGTAAACTCCGTCGACTTGCTGAGATGACGTCACAGGATTAACAAAACGTTAATGCTTTAATGGCGGCTCACGAAGTAAATATTTAAGGCTGGATAGGGAGGAAAAATCCATTCCTGCTATTTTCTTCTAACACTAATTTCTCTGAAAAAGCTGTTTATCAGCGAGTTTTCACTGAAAAGTAGTAAAAAAATAATTTTCGCATCTATTTTGTAAATACGAAAATTATGTATCCCTAGTTATACAGTTTAAAGTGATTAAAATGCGAAATCGAGGAAATATCTCAAAAATTAAGTAACAAGGAGCATTTAAAATTTTTTTTTATAAATTTCAATTTTTTAAAAAATCTTAAAATTATAATGAGATTAGAAATGTCTTTTAAGGTATTCTGTATATTTATAGTGAAATGTATATGTACAAAATTTCATATCTCTATGATGAAAAGAAAAATAAATTTTAACGTTCACCATTCCCTTAAGCTCTTAGTGACACTGGGTAAGTCTGAAAGATTGTGTTTTGCAAGGTAAGAAATTTTTTGCATATGTAAAAATGTTTTGTTATAGCTATTTTCTCATTACAGGGGCTTATGTTAACCTTACAGAACCTTCCAACTCTACATTGGGGTGATAATGAAATTAGCATCCTAGTTGCCGAAGCTTACAGACTGAAATATATGTTTGATGATGCACCTAACCATTTGCAACCCAGGGATAATTAATATCTGTGGAAGGAGTAAAGTCTCAAAGAAGCCAATAAAGAACAACTTATTATACTGGAATTTTGTTTTTCTCCCTGACCTGGACAAGTGCAAACTATGTGTGAAACAAATTTTTTATTTAGATTATTCACATCTTTGCTGGCATTATAAAGTAGTCCTATATCTTCTTATTAATCAAGACAACTGTTAAAAAAAAATTTTTTTTAAATCAAAAATGTGAGCAGTTAAATTATTTTTATTATATAAATTATTAACAACATACCATAAAATATCAATTTAATAATGAAATCATTCAAATTGTCATTTACTACAGCTTATTCCATTTTTAGAAAAGTATTCACTGTGTTATTTTCAATTTTCTAACTCAGTTTTTATTTACCTTTAATCAGTTAAATAATTTCAATGAGTTGAATTGAAATCTTTGGATGTTATTACATGAAACTGAACACTAAAAATTGTTAAATTCTAAGCTTCTCTTCCCTTAGCTTGCATTTGTCTTGAGAAGATCATTAGTTTTGTGTTCTGTATCAGCTTTTTTGAGATTTGTTATGGTGTTTAGACTGAGCCAAGCAGCAGTTACATGCCATAACTGTATTTGTTATTGTTTTATTAGTTATTGCTCATATGAAATGTATTTGTATTTTATTCTATGTGCATAAGGAAATGGTTATGTTTTGTTGCTGAATCTCGCTCTTCTCCCAATCAACCAGACATATAGTGAATTTTAATATCTGTATGAGAGCTGTAAACCAATTGCATTGAAATTTATATATATACCAAATGAAGTCTGAAATCATGATATCATTCTTTTCATAAGTATTGTGAAATATATCTTGTATAGTTGTATATAAAAATAGACATTATTAAAAAGAAATCTTTCATTTTAAGTTAGTTCTTTTATTTCCCACATTTTGATATTCTCGGGAAAAGAGAAAATGTAATTATTCAGACACTACTACAGTACAACCTCCCAAATCCGGAATGTTTTAATAAATGGCCAATTTTACTTTTCCAATTTACCGATAGATGTCGCTACCAAAATGATCGGTAAAAAAATCGTTTCCTTTCAAGGAAGTAACAGCAGTGATTTTGAAGGTTTTCAAGTGTCTGGGAAAGAAGCTGAAATAGTAGAATTAGTAGAATGTGCAAATAAAGCCAACATTAACTTGGATAAATTGGACATGCAGGAAGTTTTAGACATCAACGAAAATGTGCCGATTGTTGGTTCTCTGGGCGATTCTGAAATTATTGATAGTGTAGTAAATAACAAAGGTTATGATGACAGCGATCGTGAAAGTGATTCAGAATGCCCTGAACATGAAAGAATGTCAACGGAAGACCTGATAAAATCATTAGATAAAACAATATTAGGCTTAGAACAGCGGAATTTTATCTCTGAACATGAAATTATGACAGTATATAGTATTAAAGAAAAAATAATTTCTAATAAGCCGAAACTAAATCAACGGACATTATTGACTGAAATGTTTAAATTATAATGTAATTATATGTTCTTTATTCAGGTTTATTTAATAACTAAACCATTTTACATGTTTTTATTCATTTTTTCCCTAAAATTTTGTAGTGTTATTTAAAAACTTCCCCAATCCGGAATTGCCGTGTTTTGAATGATTCTGGATTTGGGAGATTGTACTGTACTATCTTAACCAGTGTCTCATGAGGACCAATGTGTAAAAATGTTGCGTAAAATATTAATTTACTGGAGCACTTTCATAAATACCTTTAACACTTGATAAAGAAGCAAGTTGATTATCAATGCATGAAATTACCCTATTGATTTTTGCATAATTTTTATTCAGATTAGAGCAGAATTGCTTCCCATCAAATAGTTTTATGGTATTAACTCACATTTGTTTAAAATGGCTCTTTTAAAAAATTTAGCATAACATTTTCAATGTGAAATATCCTCCTAATCTATATCTTATTAGGTGAACTTTTACAATATGATCCATTGTAGTAATGCCAAATTTTATGTTGGGAAAAAAATATGGTAAACTGAATTTAAAAAATTATATTTTCATTGGGGAGCCTTATTTGATGACTATACTAATCCCCAATTGATTTAACAAGAAATGAGACTTTCAGAACATTTTAGTATAATAAGTAGCTTCATAACTACTTTTATTCTGAACTAGCTGAATGCCTGTGCTTTGCTGCAGAGTACATTCAAATTAAATACATGTATGCAATTAATGCCCCCCCCCCCCCCCCCAAAAAAAAAAAAAAAAAAAGTATATATATATTTATAGAAGAATCGTAAAGGATATTTTTATAGACAAAATAATGTAGAAGAAAATATTCAAATTAAATCTAATAGAACATACTAAAGAATATAGTACAGTTTAAGGAACATTTCTTTTACTGTAATTTAATTTTTTTTTTGATAACGTCCAATCGTCTGCCGCATTAGAAAGAAAAATATTTTTTTTCAATTTATTTCATTGTTATGCACGTGACACAAAATTAGTGCAAAGTATCACAAAAAGAAAAAAACCATGTGATCAGCATTTAATAAATTAAATTCTAAAAATTCATCAAAAATCAGAAAATGGAGGTAAAGATTTCATTTTAAAGGAATTTTTATGATCTTTCTCGTGATATAAATTTTATAACCCTCAGATTATTTTAAATGCAAACTTAAAAGAATGTTACAAAAACAGCTTAAAAATTCTAAAAATTTTTCAAAAATCTTTCTTAGTGCACCCCTACACTATAAGAAGAATCGCCATGCAAAATTTCAATCCTTTAGGTCCTGCGGTTTGGTCTGTGCGTTATCTGTCAGTCAATCAGTTATGGAACTGTATTATATATATAGATGATACACTATGGAGTTTACAACAATAAATCAGTCAGATTTCTCAAAAATATTTATTTCTTTAAATTTGTAAAAAATTTCCTTTACTACAACATTTCTTAGAAAATACTTTTGATAGGTATTTCCAACATATATTTAAACATAGCAACATATCTTGAATGTAATAACATAGCTCTCTATAACAAATGCATTAAAATATACTAAAATTTGATGCACACACAACACAGAGAAAAATGTATTATTATAATTACTACCTTTTACAATGAGGAATATAGTTAGTAGTTTGTTATAAGGCAGTAATTTGATTAGTTACTAAACCCTAATATTTTTTTTATTTTAAAAGTAAAAATAAAAAAATAAAATAGCTATTTATATGATTAATGTCGAATATATGACTATTATTCCACACAAAATATTTAACAGTGTTCATTAATTAATTACTACTAAGTTTTTGACAGTGATCAACAAATCATTTGTATAACAACTGACAATGTACAAAAATTAATACTATCATACTACCTCAATTACATTAATGTACTTACTCTTTCAGCACATAGATAAAATTGGAAGAGACGTTTTTAATACCTTAAAATTGTGTGAACTTCTTGAATACAAAATGATGTTGTAAAACACTGGCTTATTTTTTAAAATAATTTTCTGAATATAGGATTAATAATTTTAAAACATCCAACTATTTCACAACTTTGCCCTAAAAAATGGAAATTATTTTTACATCTGCATGCAAACATACACTGCTAAAGAATTGAGATTGAAGATGTGTGTATATGAAGTATTCTATTATAGCTCTCCTTCACAAAAGGAAATGCTATGAAATTACAAAATATTTCTAGTACTTGTTAAGAGGATGCCAACAAAGCTTAGATTTAAATACTTTTAAAAAGTTTAGTACAATCATAAATAACACACTTAAATCATATAAATAAAAAACATATAGAATTCTTAAGTACCTGTGTTTAAAGAATACAAAATCCCATATTTTGTGTAAATGAAACTGTATAGAGGGATATTCTTTTAAAAAAAAAAAGAAAATGCATTTTCTCAAAAAGTACAGATTAATTACATAAATGTGTCAAAAGAGCATCATTGATGTTGATTTATAATATCAGTATAGTGATTTAAGGAATGTAAGTACTTACAAAATAAGTGATTTGATTAAAAATTATAGAAAACAGAAATGACTACACTGAATATTCCACAAAAGCTTTCCTTTAAAAAGTGGCACAAAAGAATAGTTTAAATTCACTGAAGACTAGCTACAGCTTTTTTAGCTGCATCATCGAGGTCAGTAGCAGTTACTATAGGAAGGCCACTATTTGCTAGGATTGATTTAGCTTCATCAACATTAGTACCTGCACAACAAAAAGAAAATACAGTTGTGAACAAACTGTTAAAAATGTAAAGTTGATTTTAGCAACATAATGTTATCAAAAACATGGATTAAAATAACAAGGATTTTTTTCTATTCAAGGACAAATTAATTCTTCTAAGACATGGTGAAATATTTAAACCCTGTACATTTTCCCCAAACAATGCATAGATTCAACACAATTCAAAAAGTTCCCAGCATGGCAAAACTGAATATTTTAGAGCAATGTGTCTCAACTTGGGGGCTATGAAAAGTTGCTAACAAGGCAGCTTAAAAGTTTGAACTAGTTGCTTGTGCAGTTACTTATTATTACTGTTATTAACCTGTAAATGGTAACATCTGTCAGAATTACTTTAACAGTAACATCTGTCCATGAGACTAAGTTCGATTTCGAAGCTCATAACTTATGTAATTTTCCAATTTTTACTTAATTTTAACTCTGTATTTGAGGTATTATTGATTTATAAAATATATTTTCATTTGGTTTTAATTTTAATATCATTTTGTTTCAACCTTTAAATGTGTTTTTCTGCATGATGGGTTTTTTCACCATTTCTTGTTTTTAAATTGTTATAAGTCAAGAACTGTTAAAGATGAATGATTCAAACTTGGAACATGTCTTTTTCAATTATTTTACTTTAATTTTGATTCAGCAAATGTGAAAAAAAAATTTACTTTTGAAAATATGATTTTTTAAAAATAAGTTACATCATATTTAAAAAATTTTTTTACTCTAAATATTTAGATTTTTTTTAAAATTAATAGTTAAAAAAATGCTGAACCAAAATTAAAACTTATATATTTCTGTTTAATGAAATGAAAAAATTTTGAAATTCGACAAACAATATTCCGAGTTATGATTTTAAATTATCCCCCCCCCCTTCTTTTAAAAACTTTAAATTTAAAAATTTTTAAAAAACTGTATGAGAAGTTTTTTGATGTGATTTTGTTTACAAATTATATGGTTAACCATCACAAAAAAATTCAAAATTTTAACTCTATAAATAAATTTTTTTTTAAAGTATGTCCTGGACCCTAGACGGACCAAATACTTACCTTTAAAGTAATATCCATCTCTAAAGCGGAGTGTGTTTTCTTGGAATGGTAAATGTAAGGCGATAAAGTAAACAAAACTCAAAGTTAAACAAACACACCCAAGGTCATGGAATAATTGAAGCATAACTCGAACATGAAGGCTTCAAATCAATAATTACGCAGCCTAACTGGAAAAGTATGAACTCTAGCCGTCCGATAGAGGGGATGTTACCATTTACGGGTTAAGTTTTAATTTGGGGGCATGGGGCTAAAAAGGTTGAGAACTGCCATTTTAGAGGGTAAAATATTGGTATGAATGGAGTTGTTTAAATCCTTGGGAATTTCCCTAGTAAAGTAGGAAGCAAAATAGCTTTATGGTTTTGGTAAAACCTATTAAGGTCTGAAAAGATATCTCAACACAAATTGCTCAGTTTTAGCTTTTGTTATGATTTATATTTTCTTTATCATTCAAAAATATTAGAAATCTCCAATAGTTGTATTAAATGTTGCATAGCATATCTTCAGAATTACAATTCAAAAACAATTTCTCACATTTTACTCTAAAATTTTGCTAGTTTAACATCTTAAACAAGCAAGAAAATAAAAAGGAATGGATTGCAAATAACTTACCTTCTAATCTAACAACTAAAGGCACTCTTAATTTAATATTTCTGCAAGCATTAGTAATACCCCTAGCAATAATTGCACAGTTAACAATTCCACCAAATATGTTGACTAAAACAGCTTTTACCTAGAGAGAAAATAATACATTGCTTTAGATGAAAAGAAAAATACACATTCTAATATATTTGTGACCCTATTCATCTATAATTTGTTATATGTAGATATAGTAACTATTACAAAGTCTTTATCAGTCTAAAATTGAAAAGTTCTGAGACAGTCAAAAAACCACATAATTTGACAAGATTAATACTCAGATTTTTTAGCATGCTTGTTTATGATATTTATAGTTTACCATATTTTTTAACATTGAACTTACATTATCATCAGATGTGAGTATTCTAAATGCCTGATATACTTGTTCTTCTTGTACCATACCACCAACATCCAAGAAGTTAGCAGGATTACCTCCATACATATGAATTATATCCATAGTAGCCATAGCAAGGCCTGCACCATTCACTAAAAAGAAAAGATGCATATTTTAAATTATGTTTGAAAATAATGCCAACAGAAAATTATAAACTCCCAACTCATGAAGAGTCTTTTATTTTAATGTTATTTTAAATTGCCTTTCTAAAAATATGATTCAGAAAAATGATATCCATAGTAACCATAGCAAGACCTGTCCCATTCACTAAACAGGAAGAAACCATTTTTTAATTATGAATAAAAATACATTAATACCATTCTTTCCAAACAGAAAAGTATAAACTCCAAATTTATGAAGAGTCTTTAATTTTTAAAAAACTTTAAATTGTCAACTTCCTAAAAATATGATTTAGAAAATTGAAAATTATTGAAAGTATAATTTTTTTCAAAACTTTTTATTATTATTAAAAAGAAATATACAAAAAGGTACTTCCCTTATAACACTCTTCCGTGAGAAAGCTAATGTTTACAGTTCAAACAAAAACATCAATATATTAATTAATAAGTACCTATTTTTTAAGTTTGACACTTAAGATGGCAAAATGTTTATTAACTTTTACTACTACTATATAAAATAGTAAGTTTATGATCAGAATGAAAACAAAGAGGTATTGTAAAGCTTACTTCCCGAAATAATAACTTTCATCACTTACAATTAGTAAAAAGCTGTACAATCTCTTACTTCCTTTTGAATAACTTTTCTTTCTTTTTAAAAATAATTTTTTTTAATAAGATTGCTTTTTTGCTGCATATTTTTTCACTAATATTTAAATTAAATGATTCTGATTAAAAGCTAAATAAACATTATCATCTCTTTTGAATCTACTAACTCTATATAATTATAAAAATACAAAGAGAAAGATTCTAGAACAGGCTTCATAGGATTAAGTATAATTTATTGAACATCAATCTAATACTCGCATATTTTGAATCTATAAGCATAGATTCAAAATATGCGAGTAATGTACTAAAGATATGTAAGCGAGTAATGTACAAAATATGAGATAAATGTACTAAAGTGAAAATAAACTAAATTTGTTTATATTTCGTAATTAATAAGAAATTAAAAACTAAAAAAAAAAAGTGTCTTTAAAGAGTTCTGAAAATATTTCTGTTTATTATATTATCAAGTTAGCCAAAACGTTCATTCAGTTTTTACAGAAAAATTATACACACATTTTTGATTTTCACCAATAATTTTATTGAACATGTTAACCATTTTGGTCCACTATCACAGACTTCATAATTCTATCTTCCCAAAACTTAACTGCACAAATCTTTTTTTGGTGTTTTTACCTTTCTTGAAATAAAGCATAATAAGCTAAAAATATTGCTAATTTTCTTCTATCCTTCATATTAAAATGGCTACACAAAAAATTACCAATTTTGATAAGTTTTTGTTTTAAATGCAGGCTGATATAACAGCTGTCACAACAAAATCTAACGAAATTTTGTTGTGACAGCTATTATATCAATTCAAAACTGTTATGAATGAGGTTGAAGACAACTATGTACCACTACAGCCACCTTACTTAAAAGCAAACAAACTTGGCCAACCTAATAATTCAAGTCTTTATAAAAACAATGAAACAAAAAAATTTTGAAATACTGAGGAAATATTAAAAAAAAAAAAAAAGTCATATTAATTTTATTCTCAACAGGACAAAGAATTTTCAGAATGAAAAATTATGTGAAAACATCTTTCTTTGGGAATATTATACATAAGTATTAATAAGTAATAACAGCAAAAATTATACTTAGTTTAACCAAAGGAGGAAAAAAATACATACCCATACAAGCAATGTTACCATCCATGCCAATATAATTTAAATGATATTTAGAAGCATCTACTTCCCTCGGATCACTTTCAGCATGATCATCCATAGCAAATATTGCTTTTTGTCTGAATTCCGCATTGTCATCGAAATTCAGTTTAGCATCAAAACATACCACTGAGAATAAAATAAATTATTAATATATCTTTTGTCTAAAATATAACACCAATTAAATAACATTAAAAATGTTATTTTTAATAATTACCTCTATTATCCTTAGTTTCCCCAAAAGGATTTATTTCTATTTGAGTAGCATCAACTTTGATAAACAATTCATACAACTTTTTAATTTGTTGAGCAGCCTGTAAAAAGATTTCTTATCAGCATTAAAATATACAAGATCATATATATAAATATTTATATATATATATATAATAGATAGATATATATTTCTGTCATTTGGGAGATACATACTTGGTGCATCAAATCACCTTTAAAATTCAGTTTTTCAGCAAATTTTCTAGCTTGACTGTCCGAGATTCCACGATTGATATCTATTGCTTCCTAGTAAAGAACGATAAATTTATAATGTGATGTATGAAAGTAAAAATTTTAATTCCCATAGATAAAACATGTAATAGATACAGGAGGAAAGCCTTTAACTTCTTAACTGGTTTGCCCGTACAGCGTATGAGCTACTCACAGCTGGCCCCAACTGGTTTGACCGTACGGCATATGGGCATCGATAGTCTCTCCTTTCCTATTTTGGTTTACACGTATTTTTAGCTTGTAAAGACTAATACTAATACAAAGTTTAGTACAAATATTTTTTAACAGATGTTGTAGCTTGTCCATGTCACTTAAATTCTTTTCATCTGAATTTTTTTTTGTTAAACAGAAGAGCGGCAATTTTTGCTTTGTGGAATTTTCGTTCTACTGCTTGCAACACTTGTGAATTCAAACCACCACATATTTTTTAAATTATGGATGAAACAAATGACGAAAATACTTTCCTGTTAGATGATGGACTGAATTCTAATCCAGATTCAGAATTGTCTTCTAATTATCTGGATTATTCTTCAGATCATTGTTTCTACCCTGATTATGATGTGGGACTTTGTATTACACCATGCTTCAAATTGTCCCATACAAAGAAAGACTTTTAGACAATTTGCAAAAGTGTAAACTTCAAATTTTTTAGCAAGTATGAATGAAATTTTTGTAAGAACTGTTAAGCATTCTTCATTGCATGCAGTTTTCTTGCAAAAAGCAAATATTTAAGGGGTTTTTGTTCCAAAATTTTAAAATAAAAAATTGCATAAAAACATTAAAAGTGAAATTAAATAAAAAATTCTTTCATTTTCTTATTCTATTAAGTATGGTGTTTAATTATATTCAACAAAAAAAAATATGCCTTTTTTGGCAACATTTCTAGTAAAAAAATCGACCAGTTAAGGGGTTAAAATTAACAATCAATATTTTAACAGTTTTAAGGAAAGGTTTAGCTTGAAAAAATTCCATGATATGAATTTACCTATCTATATTTACAATACTTAGTAATTTTGTTCTGTTACAGGAAATAGTATATTATTTGCATCAGAACAATAGTTTTTATTATGGTTTCAGACTTTGTAGACATTTGCGGGAAAAAAGGGAGCAAATATAAATTCTACTAAAAGTCAAAAGTGAGTAATTAAAAAAATTCTTCTAAAAAATCAAAAGTGAGGAGTATTAATATTTATTACAGTGAGAATTAAACTGTCATTTCCTCAAAAATCTTAAAATTTTAATTTCTATAAACATTGAACTTGTTAGTTATGACTTGAGATTAAATTTCTCCCCGGATTGTACAATATTTTAATAGATTTCATCCCTGTACACATACACAGATTTTAAAAGTCTTTTTTTCAATACTGATAAATTCTTTCATTCATCATTGTGAATGTTTCAGTATTTTAAAGGCATGCAGCAATGACAATACTTTAAATTTAGGGATGTTTCTTTAAATAAAGGCAATTAGATATATGTACTGAAAGTGACATTTTTCTAGCTTTACCATTAATGGACTACATGGAAACTAATAACATCTTAAAGAATCATTAAACAAATTTTTTCGCCTATTTCAATGTTTATAAAATTAAAGATTATACAACAAGGTGAACAGCATATTTACTTAGATTTTAAACATTTTATTTAGATTAAGATAAAAATTATACTGCTATATCTGCTTTAAAAAAGGCTTTTTCTGTATGCTTATCCTAAGGTGGATATATTAAGCTAATTCTATTTACACTTGATTCTAGGTCTAGCTAAGAATGATTACATTCAATTTTATTCCAGGTTTTCCAAATAAACACACAATTGTATATACAAGCATCAAACAGCTGTTTGAGTGAAAAAAGATTTTACTTAGTGTATCTTTCACAAGACATTAACGTAGTAAACAGTAATATAAAAAAAGCTTACTTTATAAATTAATTCTGGTGTCTTACTAGCAACCTCTTCAATGTCAACCCCACCAGCTGGACTGGCAACAATGACTGGCCCACCACTTTCCCGATCCATTAAAATTGCAAGATAAGTTTCTCGAGCAATATCAACAGCTTCAGCAATCATGACCTGAAATAAGCAATTACTTCAATACTCATGAAATTACAGGGAATTTCCCTGAATGTTTGAATAAGAATAATATTTACTATAATAAACTGTTAAAGCTTAAATTGGGTGCCCTGTGAGTTTAATATCAGATATGAGTCTGGATGAACAGTAAATAATTCCATCAAAAGTAAATTTAGGCAGAATAAAATTCTAAGGTACTGACAATTTTGGCATAACTATTCTTTGTTTACAAATATATAGCAATTTTGATTGTGGGGGCTTGTTTTGCAATTAAATTTTGAGGAGAAGTCTTAGGTATGATTTCAATTATGACTCTAAAAATTGGTATTCTAGGTCCTAACTTTTTCCAAAGAGTCAAGCTGAACAGTCACTTTTTGACTGAACTGAAATTTTAATCACTAAATTATCATAAATAACCAACTAAATTTCAAATAGAAAGATATAAAATTAAAGTAAAAATACTAAAGATTTCAAAATTTTTGAAAATCATTTCAATGCAATCTAATCCAACAGATGAAACAGTCTGACTTACATTTTATAATTTGCAGTTTTATTTTTTATTTTCATCCATATTCATAGATCTGAACTTTTAAGTAATATTTTAAGTCATTAGTTTAGTGGAAATTCATATTTAAGAATTCAAGTGTTTCAGTAATATTAAATATTTGATTTTTTAATAATTTTTCATTAACTACTTTAAGAAGGAACCCAAAAATAATTAGTGTCTTAAACAAATTTTATAAAGAATTATTCTTCCATTTTATGAAGATAAATTGTTACACTTTTATCCTGTATGAAAGGCTATAATATGCAAATAAAAGTTTTTCTTAATTATATTTATATTATTAAATCTCTAACAAAGATACAACATATGATCAAAATGATAATAAAGACAGTTAAAGTATATCTCTAACCCCACACCTAAAAAAAAAAATTTTGGGAATATGTGCAAATAATAACACACTACTTACCTTATTGACTAAAACTCCTCCTTTAGGTGTTTGTTTTGTCACTAGATAATGACCCAACATCTGGTCAACAAGCTTAGGTACATCTTTAGGACTGTTAAAAAAAAAAATAAATAAATAAAAAAAAAAAATTAAAAAAAAAATTAGAATCAGAACCCACCAGTAGTTCACTTTAAAAAGTGCAATAAAATTCAGAAGTTTTAAGACACAAATGTAAGCTAGATCTATTTTGTGTGACAATATGCAGAAAGTTAGAATTTATGTTCTCATTCCTATTTGATATTTTAAAATAAACAAAATAAACTTATCAAAACCTAAGAATTCAGACACGAGACTTTCTTCTGAGAATCAATTCCAAAATAATTTAAAATTATTTTGTTTATAAAGATAACTACATATTTTCTTCTTCAAAAATGGTTCAATCAACAAAAAAATTTCAGAAGTGAATGTGATAACCTATTTGTACTTGTACATTCTTTAAAAAAAAATCTACTGTTTAAAAGAAAATATTCATACTTTTTGGTCAGTTTGACACCACCTTTCAGACCACTGGAAAAGGTACCTTTTCCTCTGCCACCAGCAAGAATTTGTGCTTTTATAACATATTCATCAACATCTGAAAAAAAAGATAAATTTTACTTGATATAATGACAAGCAAGCTTCAAAAATGCTTTCAAGAGATGCAATTTTTAAAGCAGAATCCCTAATTGAGAGAAGAGAGGAAAAATCTCATGAATGAAGTAAAGGTTTAGTAGTTAAATTAACAAGTTTGAGAACTAAAATTAAATTTAAAAAAAAGAAAAAAGACTTCACTACAATCTTCACATTTTAAAAATCATTTGTTTTCATACGAAATTTCTATACAATAGTAATATTTAATGAGAGGACACTTACGAAATGAGTGTGATATTTCTTCTGCTTCATTGACATTAGATGCCATTCGAAAATTCTGAACAAGAATGCCATTCTCATTCATTAACTGTTTACTCTGATATTCTTGGAGATTTAGATTACGAGCAGGAATGAGAGTCGCAGGAAGCTATGAGAGAGAAGGATTTTTATATACAAAACAAACCTAATAAAACATTTTTTAGAGATGAAAATTTTAAGTATATATAAGTATATACTAATGAAGTGAAATAAGATTTGTATTTATCTACTTATACCACATACTGTGCTTGGAAAAAATAAAAAGTTACTTTTAAAATGACAAGATTTATTTTCCTAACATACACTTTCCTACTGTGACTTTTATTTTTTATTTTTTTAATATTCTCACATTATTAGACCTGTCAGGATGAATGTATGAAATTGGCTGCATGTTATACTATCAGAATTTTATAACAAATTTAATCTTTTTGCCAGAAATAAATGTTTGATTTTCCCTCGAAAGCTTTTTTTAAAACTAAATACTCTTACATGATATATAAAATAAGTATTGATATGAAGCTTTTTTTTTTCCCCAAGAATCTATAATTATATCTCAGAATTTACCTTTAAAGTTGAGGTAAAGAAATATAACAGCAGAATCACCATTTATCTACTGTTATATTTCCTGTCCAGATTATAGTACTGTCAACTGGGGTAACTTTGGCCCAACAAACAAAAAATGATTGTATGTGCTGTATCTAGACAAAGGAGAGTGATTATCACTTATTTATTGCAAGGGCCAATGGGTGGTAGTACTGCCTTGACTTTCTCATAGTTTTGTCTTGTAGTTCCTCAATTTATCACAACTACAGTGCTGCTCTACTTTGGCATCACTAAAATGTATATTGTTGTTGTCTTCCAACTTTTCCTTATAAATGCGATAGAGTGTGTGATTCAGAGCAGGTAAGCGAATTGCCTCAGTTTATTATCAATTGTTTCAACTATTTTCACTGTCATTGTTCAGATTTATATTATGGTTTGCCAACTAATACTACATTAGACAAACTTTGTTCCAGGTCTTGGGGGTAACTTTGGCCCAACATGGCAGTTGGGCCAAAGTTACTCTAACTACTCCTTCTCCTTTTAAAAAGGGTCCAGTTTCAAAGAGGCAAAAATGAAAATGCTCCAGCTCGTCAAAAAGTAATAAACAAAACATTACAAACAAGCAAGTAAATCTCAAAGACAGGCAGACTCTGAATCTGTACATGTGTGCTGTAGATTATTTTATTATTGTGAAGTATGATGGTGTTAAATATCCTGGAAAAATTTTAAGTTTAACAGATACCGACCGACTGTTGAGAGTATGAAAAGAAAACTTAAATTTTGGCATTGGCCAGAAAAACAAGACTGTATAAATTATGAGTGGGAAGATGTGTGCTTGAAAATCAATCCTCCGAAAATTGAGTCAAAGAGGAATCTGTTTATTGTGGATTATGCTTCTTCTCCATAGTTTGGACTATCAGTTCATCAAAACATATAAGACTGTTGAATTACTGTTTACTGTTTATCTATTATTTTCTTTTCTTTGAAAATTCCACTTGTAATTTAAAAATAAAATCAGTTTTTCAGAGAAAAAATGTTGATTTATTGATTTTTTTCCAAATTAAGCTTGAGATTAACTCGGATTAGATAAGATATTATTGATATATAATTTGGCAATACTTATACATGGTCTAACATTGGTCTTATCTATCTCAACCATTTAAATGTTTAGTTTTCAAGAGCTAGGCCAAAGTTGCCCCAATTCAAGGTAACATTAGCCCAAAAGTTTTTAAAAAATTTAAAATTGTTTACAGTTTGTATGTATACCTTAACAATGGTTTATATTATATTTAAATATGTTTAAAATAATATAAACCACTTAGCATATCAAATTTAAATTGGTTTGCAACTATTATTTGCTTTTCCTGTGAAATAAACATAAAAATTGAGACAAAGTTACCCCAGCTGACGGTATCCAACAGCTAAACCAAATTAGACAATAAGTATTTTGTTTTGATAATTCCTTGTCTCCCTTACTTGGCCAACAATCTAGAGTTTATTTATGAGGTTTTTTTTAAACATTTCTTACAGAAATGTTTTTGTTTAAATTTATGCCCATCAGAGTTTTCTTGATTACATGATGCCCAGCAATCCAATACAAAACAGAAATTGCCTCAGTTGGAGGGAACATCCTGGAAAATACAACAGACAAATAGATGCTCCCCAGTTATTGAAGCCAGGTACAAAGAACACAAATTCGAGATTGTACGAGTCCAATGTGAAAAAGATGGACCTGTACTTAAAGAAATTAATTTTCATTTAAATTTTTATTGCCTTGAAATTATTTTAAGTATTTAGTATTTAAGCATACACCATTTTCAGGATATTTTGGATGTTTTTCAAGATAACTTTCATGAAGTAAGTTATTATAAACCTCATTTTTATTGGGGGGGGGGGGGGTAAATGTTTTAAAATTCCTTTTTACAGAAAATTATTTTTTTTCTTCACTTTCACATTACTGCCTGTGTATAAAAGTACACACCACAACATGGACAAAATCACTTCATTCTGCCACATAAGTATATGATAGCTCCCTGATGTTCATTAATCTATTATTAAATCTATGACAAATTTTACATTTGAAAAAAAATAGAGAGAAACCTCAATTCAACTAATGTGAAAGGATTCATAAATGTATCTATCAAATTATGGATTTGTTAAAAGGCTCTTCAATCTCACCCCATAAAAGTTCTGAGAATTTTTTTTTTTTTAAATTTATTTTTAAATATTTTTTTTAGCATATTAAGGCTGTTGTGTACTAACCCTATTCACTCCCCTCAGTATTAACATATAGAGAAAATTTGTCCCAGTATTGTTGACTTGGATTTAAAGTTTTTTTCTTCTTAAATGGTACTCCATGATAAAGAAAGAAAATTTACATCTTGAAACATTTTTCTTTTTAAATGCAAATAATATTTTTTAATTAATTAATTTTTTTATTTATTTATTTATTTTTTTTTGGGGGGGGGGGGGCTGGTATAGCATGTTTTGAATGCTCCTAAATTCCTTTGGTGGATGAAATTTATAAAATGAATCCTGTTACAAGGTGCAGAAAAGTTCAGGCTAGCTGAAAATACCATTTTTATTTCATTATCAGCATTTGCAGCCTTAAAGCAAAGATTTGTTAGCAGTTGATACTGGAATAACAAGAACAATTTTGACAATCAGCCCAAATAAAGATCACATTTTTTTCAATCATTTTCATACATTAAAGTTTTGAGGTTGATGATATCCCAGAAATTTCATTTCATGCTTTTCTTCTAAACTTAAAAAAGATTGGTTGGTTGGTTCAGAGAGATAGAGTTGTATTTTGATACATGAGGACTAATTAGACTGGGACTTACAGCTTAAAGCCCATTCTGAATGGCTACAAACATCTATGCCAAGAGTGTGACTCAAACCCTCAGACTGGTACCAAATGCCAGTGTCCTAGCCATTCAGCCATCGCACAGCATTCTCAAGGTGTCCTTAATATTTGTCCATTGAAGTCCATAACATATTGTCTAATAATTTTTTTAATACTATCTCATCAAAATATTAACATCAAACTTATTAAGTAATAGAGGCAAGATAACAAAAAAGTAATTCTAGTACACAATTATTATATTACATCAAATTTTAATAAAATTAAAATTATATTCCTATGGCTGGTTTCCAGCCCAAAAGAGAACCAATATCTTTTGAAAGGGCTGAAAGGAACAACATTTTAAAATAAGCTATATTAATTTCTACCTAAGGTCCAGTGAAGCTACAGAGATGTCCAACTAAAACATGTTAACATTGACATAATACTGAATGGCTTAATATGACTACCACATAGATAATAAACAATAGTCTCATATTACTTATTATGTCACTTGCCAACCAAAAAAATTTATTTCAATACTTTGCTGTTGAGTTTAGATCCAATAAAAAAGCACTACAAGTCCCCGATCAATTTATCAAGTCTTGATTTAATTCACATGTATTTCAAGTGAGATCGTGCTATCCGATTCGTCTGTTTTTTCCTCGAATGTTATTAGGATAGGCAATGCCGAACTTTTCTGCAGTTTCAGAAACAAGACGAGGGTAACACGTTTAAGAAGTTACATGTTCAGTAGCATTCTTAAACAGCTTTCTTATATGTATACCATTTATTTCACAACCAATTTTGTGCACGTCACATAACAATTTTCAAATATAAGCAAAATTTTATTTATATTATATTTAGATCTGCAAATCTAGTAATTGATCGGATACATCGATAAAGACATGTTATTTAAAACTAAAAAAATAAATTCATTAAAAAATATGATGGGGTATAAGCGAATGATTTAATATCTAATGTGTTTGATTAAAATCATATTAATCTACGGAGATGTTAAAATTTAAAAAGTGCAAATAAAATGAGCAAAATTAAATAATTAAATCATTGCACTGATGTCTTTCAATATTAAAACGCTGCGGGAAGATTAAATTTGTCACATATCTTAAACTATTCAACATTATTTTTAAAAATTAAAGTATAATAGTAAATCTATTTATGTCACAGATCAATGAACCAAAATTTCGTCTGCACAAAACAGTCACGTGGTGGTTGTTGTTTTTTTTTTCTATATAGAAAATACCAACTTGTTTTCCTTTTAAGAGAATAATTTGAATCATATTTTGAGTTTACACCAGGCTTCTATCAGAAATAATAGCCACGAAATTAAATTTTACCTTACGCTCAAGCAAGTTGAGCATTAAAGGGCCATGCTTGAAAACTCTGCACAGCGTCGCCATCTTGAATGACTCGACTATTCAAGGCCACAAAAGATAAACATCGTCGGTCAACACGAAATGTAAATAAAATTATCGATTCGAGAAGATATTTCGATTTGAACATTAAATACGAACATTAAAAAGTAAATTGTTCTCAGAATTTTTACTCTGTATGCGTAGTAGGTTTTCAAAACGACAACAAGAAAAATTTTCTTTTTATTTCTAATGGTCACAATGGAAAAAACTAAAACTAAAGGAAGCAAAACAAAAAGAGAAAGAGAATTTATCCGTTAACCCATATGGGCTCTCGTCTCCTGGTCAGCGAGACCAGGAGACGAGACCAGGATAGCTGGTCAGCGAGATAGATCGGGCAGTGGGATCTTCCCACAACTTCAAGCAGGTTGCAGAGTTTGCAATTAGGGTCATTGAGGACTATGATACATAAGAGCTGTCGAGCAAGATAATTGTGTGATGATTCGGAAGATTATAACCGCTCTTTCTTAGGACGATTCGTATCGTTTTGGATATCGAAACACTATGATTTCGAATTATACATTATCAAATAACTGTTCTTTAAATTTGATTGTGACATCATCTCTTATCAAATGCTTAATTGAGGTGAATGAGGTGTCAGTAAGGGAGGTTTGGAGAATAGTCGCCCCCCTTTTAGCCAGGAAGTCAGCCCTATCATTACCCGTGATACCGAAATGTCCAAGGATCCAATGCAGAATAATAGATTTCTTGCATGCAGACGGCTGTCTTAGGGCATGCATTTTTTAATGGCAAAAGATTGAGGAAGAAAGGTGTCTACGATTGCTTGTAATGCGCACTTAGTTGCTTGTAATGCGAATCAGTTAAGATGACAGCGCATTCAAATTTCTGGAGCCGGCACCCCCATCAAAAGTAGACGCAAGTCGTTCAGCCGGAGCAAAAAATGAAAATAGCTCACACGTAACTCCAGCTCCAATGTAAATACAGTCACTCATACGGGTGCCATTGGTGTAGACGCGTAATCACTTGGGTTCGGAGTAAAGGGCGTCAGTATTCTCATAAGTCAGTGACCTTAAAGTTTTAGGGTTTGTGTCTTTCTTAAAGACTGAAGCAGCGACTTCTGTGCGAACATAACAATACCAATATCGTGTGGATTGCGGGGAGCCAACAGCCTTTTAAGACTGTAATCTATACTAATATAAAGTGGGCGATCGGTTTACGAACATAATCCATGACTATGTTCGTAAACCGAAATGTTCGTTAACCGATCATCGATTTACCATAGATTTTTATGGGACTTCCATTAATTCGTCCTGGAGGCCCTAAAAATTAAACTAAAAGATATATATATATATATATATATATATATATATATATATATATATATATATATATATATATATATATATATATATATATTTATAATTTCTTAGTAAGTTTATTTTTTACCAAAATAATACAGTCTTGCACATTAATCAATCATTTTTTTTTGGTTAAGGGGTCGTTAAAGAAAATGTCCAATGTTGATTGCTTTTCTCTCTTCTTCAGAATTTTCTGGAAGTGATTAATAGCATTATCATTGTAGAGATTCCCAACCCTATTGACATCGGCTTGGTTTGGGTGCCATTCTAAGACCGTTGCTCTGACATCCTCCCACTTCTATAAAAGATCTTTAATAGCAGATGTCGTTTTGGTCCTCTTTCGTCTTCATTTTCAGAAGGAGATACATTTCGCTGGTGTTCTTCATTCAAGATTTCTTGGAGTTCTTCTGTTGTTAGCTCATTTTCATGTTCCATTATGAGCTCTTTAATGTCATCCTCGTTCACCTTCAATTCCAGATCTTAAGCAATTGTCCCAATTTCATTCATTTTTTCAGGGGCATTATCTCCGTCTCCCTGACCACAAGATGGACACAGTTTTCGCCAAGCAGAAATCAATTTTCGTTGAGTTCTGACCACGCCTTTTGAATGAATCGGATAGCTTCAAGAATGTGAAATTTTTCTTTCCAAAATGCTTTTAATGTTATTGTTGAGGATAATTGGCATGCTTCGAAACACCGACGAAACAGCGCGCGAGTCTGCAATTTCTTGAAACCCGCAATAACCTCCTGATCCATTTGCTGAATCAACGAAGTCGTATTCGGAGGTAGAAACTGAACTGTCAGCCAGGGAAAGTCTATCAACAAATTATCTTCAAGGTCCTTTGTGTGTCTTGGTGCATTGTCCAATAGCAGCAGTGCTTTCAATGGCAAGTCATTGGTGTCAAGGTAGTCCTTGATGCTAGGAGCACAAACTTCAAACAGCCATTCTTTGAAAAGAACCTGCGGGACCTATGCCCTCTGATTTGATCTCCACATCACTGGCAGTCTTTTCTTGATTATGGAAATTTTTTGAATGCTCTAGGATTCTCAGAGTAATAAACGAAAAGTGGTTTAAGCTTCATATCACCACTAGCGTTAGCTCCCAAAAGTAACGTCAATCGGTCTTTCATGGATTTAAGCCCAGGAAAACTTTTCTCATCTTTTGTGATTGGTATGGTTCGGCATGCGCTTCCAAAACAAACCTGTTTCATCACAATTGAAAATTTGTTGTGGACAATACCCTTCTTTTTCAATGAATTCTTGAAATTTGAGACAGAACTTCTCAGCTTCTTTATCTGCACTAGCAGACTCACCATGCATTACCACATGTTTAATGCCAGATCTCCTCTTAAACTTTGCAAACCAGCCAGTGGTAGCCTTGAATTCTAACTTCTTGGATGACGAACCTGGAGTTTGCTCCTTCAACTTCTCAAAAATTTTACTAGCCTTCTCTTGAATGATGGCCGTACTAGTTACATCTCTTTTCATTTCCCTTTTGTTTATCCAAACTAAAAGCAACCTCTCCATTTTTTCATGGCTGGCACTTATTTGCCTCTCAGATGTGATTTTCGTTACTCCTTTAGCTGCTTGAGTCTTCTTGATGATATCTTTCTTAGCTAAGATTGCGCCTACTGTAGACTTGTTCAAGCCATATTGCCTAGCAACATCAGATATCTTCTGCCCACTCTCTACATTGGCTATAATATCTTGCTTGGTTTATATTTGGAGCACATTTCTTGACATTCCACTTTTTTTAGGCCTCATAATATTGCCAGATTTTCTAATATTTTTATTTTTACTTTAATTTATTTTTTTATAAGGGGTTCAAAAATTCAGAAGGGCAAAAACCAACTAGAGTACATAAAGGTTACGTGTACAATTCACAAAGTCTCGACGCAAACTACGCGGTATGCGACCGTGTCGAGTGCTCCGAGCTCTGACGAGAGGTTGTGACGAAATATATGACGTAGCGAGCAGCGCCCCACCGTTTTTAGAATTCGACTAGATGGAACTTCGTCATGTAAGCCTGGCTCTTAGATTAGTGGCAAATTGTAGACTCCCTTTAAGGGTTATACATACATGTAAAATACATGTATATAACTAAAATTGTGTCGTTTGTAGACCTCTTGATTAGAATTATTAGATAAACTCACTGAACCAACCCTTGGTTGATCTTGGACTACTAGAAACTTTTTTCGACCTTTTGTCATAGAGGTGTTCGGTAGAATTCGTTTTAGTTCGTTATCCAAACATATGTTCGTTGTCCGAACACAAAAATCTTTCGTGAAAGTGTTCGTTATCCGAATTGTTCGTAGTCCGAACTGTTCGTTAACCGATCACCCACTGTATAAAGATAGAGAGCGGATTTTGTAAGTGGAGGGTAATTTCTGGAATCACTGCACCAATTTGAAAAATTCTTTCACTATTTGAAAGATACGTAATTGCAGAAGGACATAGGCTATATATTATGTATATCTGATCAGTATAAAGAAAGTTAGGGGCCTAAATGTTGAGCTGATGCTTCACCTTTACAATTTTTCCTTAACCATAGTCAAGTAACCATAGCAACACATCAAATGATATTTTCATTTATTATCAGCAAAACATTTAACATTTGAATTTTCTTTGTCAACCATAGTCAAGTAACCATAGCAACACATCGAACTACATTTTCATTTATTATCAGTAAAACATTTAATATTTTAAAGATTCAAGTGTAGGAGGTATTGATAAATACAAAAAGGATTTTTGAAATTGGCAACGTTTAAGGGTTTATTGAAGAAAATTACAATTTTGAACTACGCTTTTTATTGGACATCTAAGGTAAAAAAAGATTTACAATTTATTGGCTATCAACTGGAAATTTATTGGTATAATAGAGAACTTTATTTAACTTATAAACTCTATGTTTTTGAATTTATGTACAATTTTATGCACAATTTGCGTAAATCGAACTTGAATTACTGAACTTTATTCAAAAATCAGTGTGTTTCATAGAAACTGTGAAATTTATTGATTATTTCGAATAGGCCTATGTTTGCTCTTTTATAGTGAAAAAGTATTGCTTCAATTGATCTGAAATTTTGTATAGATATAGTTGATAGTTCAGATTAAAACACAGGCATATTATTTTTTAAAAATCGGGCCCCGGAGTTTTTTAATTAATTTTTTAATGATTTTCCCCCTAAAAGTTGCTTATTTCGACAGCTTCCGCGTCTGTCCTCGCTGACAGCGAGACTATGGGGCAAAATCGTACAAAATCGGCACGCGGGTGGCCCCGGACACGATTCAGTGCCTGACTTAGCCGGATTTTTGAATTTTTAGTTTTAAAAAACAGTTATTAAACTTTTTGCGCCATTTTTGGCCCTCTTTTCGTGTTTTTTTTGTGTGTGGACTCTGTAGCGGATAGGCTATGGGGCTGAATTGTATCAAAATCAACATGCGGGTTGGCCCGGACACAATTCAGTGCCTGACGTTACAGTTTCCAATAAAAATTTCTTTTGCCATCACCATCAACAAATCCCAAGGTCAAACATACAAATATATTGGACTTGACTTACGGGAAGATTGCTTTACTCATGGACAATTATATGTTGGTCTCTCTAGGTCAGGAAGTGCGAAGAATCAATTTATTTAACAACCTCAGAAAAACGAAAAATGTGGTATACGATGAAGTTTTAAAATAAATTATACCTACTTAATATCTACTTAAGATAGTTAATTGTTCAATCCGGACAAAGTTGGGACGTGCCGCTAGTTAATAGCATAAAGCTCTTTGAGCACGAGAATTTCTTGCAAAAAGCCCTGTTGGGACTTTTGGTTGCTCTCTCCCTTGAAGTTTCATGGCTTCAAAAGAGAAGATAAATTGGAGTTCTCAGCATCTTTTCCCACAGGAGCAAGGCTGTCTTTTCAAGAGAGAGACTACGTCGTTATGGCCCGTTTTGGAGAACCCAGACCAAAGGCTTAACTCCAATGATAACTATGATTAATTTGAATAAGGGTGTTCGTGAAATTGGTAGTAGAGGTTTTAAGATAAAAAAATTGCTTTACAATAGGTTACTGTGTTGAGTTAAGGGAAGTTAAATTTAAATGAAAAGAAAACGTGCCTTAAAAGAAGCAGTAGTCCTAAAGAGGAAAAAACAAACAGGAAAAAGGGAGAGAAAGGAAAGAATTAGTCTGGCGCTGGCTCGATGTCTCTGTAATTATTAACTCTACCGGTTTGCTATATGTGCAGATAAGCATATCATCTATAGAGGTAGATTTTACCGTGCCAGTGATCAGCCGAAGAGCCTCAGGGCCGTGTTTAGGGGGGGAGGGGGGCGAACTGGGCAACCGCCCAGGGCCGCTAAAATTTAGGGCCTCTAAAAATTTAGGGCCTCCAATTTTATTCCTCATCGCAACATTTTTATAAAGGTTACGGGTTTTTTAAGAAATCCCTCATTTTTCGTGGTTTCTAT
The DNA here is from genome assembly GCA_907164885.2 of Dolomedes plantarius. Lineage (NCBI taxonomy): Eukaryota > Metazoa > Arthropoda > Arachnida > Araneae > Dolomedidae > Dolomedes > Dolomedes plantarius. Next base: position 202,575,769 of record OU015490.1, on the reverse strand, counting down.
AATTCAGCTTATAAAAAAATGTTTCGATTTTTTTAAACGAATCGTAGAAAGAATCTTAATTGACAAACTACCCTTTTGGCTCGAAATATTTGTCTCTTAGAAAAACGTGATTTATATTTTAGTGGACCCATTGTAATTTCATGTATAATTTCCTTTTACGTAGCTAGAATGTAGGTTTTTAGTATCGAAACGTAATGCAATAAAAGTACAGTTAGTAAAATCGATGGTGGATGCAATTTTTTTCGGGGGGGGGGGGGGGAGGGAGGAAATAGGGGTTGTCTTACAAGATCCATTACTCATACGCAGAGAAATTTGATTGCCAGTAAATGTGTTTCGCCCAGGGGCGCTAAAACCCTATGCACGCTCCTGAAGAGCCTGATCGTGAAACACTGCAAGGGACATTTTCAGTAGGTGGAAAGAAGTCACCAATGGTTTACAGCAACAGATCAAGAATGGGAGAACATATGTCTTGTAAGTCGTATTGAGAGTAGATCTAGAGCTACCCCACTTACTCTCCGTTGGGCGCTTTAACAAGTACGAAGTGATCCGGGGCTTTACGAATAATGTTTTGACCATGTTGATGCCAAGAAAGCTCACGTTCGTAATTTACGCCCAAATAAGATAAATTAAATGTTTGAGGAACTTGATTACATCCATGATGAAGCACAAGGATGAAGCACAAGGAAGAAATAACTCCATTTCGGTAAGTTCTGCCATAATTCCCCAAATTTTTCAATAATAACACTATAAGGTTCTATATACTATTTTCGAATACAAAATAATTGCAGTCAGGAATTTCTAACTTTGCTATCAGTACGCTTAATTTATCTATGACCTAAATCCCTAATATTCCTCTATAAAACCTTCAAACATTTATCACATACTATTACACAATTATTGTAATAAAACCTTAAAACATGTATTACATAATCAAAAATATCATAACTAAAATTTCCAAAATGCCTGTCACATATACCACAACAGTTATACACTATGATATTTAAATCGCTAGAACCTGTAATAAAACACTTAACTACAAATGTTTCAAAGAACTTAACATACCAACATATACAAGAATAAACGCTCTTAATCTACCGTTATGCCGCTGACACAACAAATATTTAAGACATGCACAATATCACACAATTTCAGAAAACACATGCATACACAAAATTTTCATTTATTTATAGTATCGCCGGTGATATGTGTCCCACACTGAGCGCTTCCTGTGCACCAAAGGCACTGTGAGATTTTCTATGAATTCTCACAAAACTTTCCTGTTTAAATCCCTAAACAGAGGTTTTTTTAAAACCTAACCTTGGGAGATTTGTCTCAAAATCACCCCCCAAAAAATCCCTTTCCTGTTTAAATTCTTAAACAGAGATTTTCTCAAAACCTAACCTTGGGAGATTTATCTCAAAATCACCCCCCCAAAAAATCCCTTTCCTGTTTACCCTTAAACAGAGATTTTGTTGAAACTTAACCTTGGGAGATTTATCTCAAAATCACCCAAAAAGTAAATTGATTTCTAAAAATCAATAGAATATATAAAATACAAAAAGGAACTTTAAACCATCGTTTAATCCCTAAACAATTAATTCCTTTGTGATTCCCCCGAATCACTTGTATTACTTAACTCAACTAATTTTCCTAAACCTTCACAGGCTTAAATTTCGGACCACTCGATGAAGAGCTGAAATTGACTGTCTAAATTCTCTGAATTATAAGGCTAATTCCAACTAGTCAACCCCACAATTTACTGCCCCTTGACGATATTTCGCGCAGACCTCTTGGAAGATTTCAAAATAGGCTCACCTTCGGTTATCGTTGCATCAGTTGATCAGGCTGGTGTTTGAATTCCGCTCGGCTTCCCTTTTCCTCCGTTTATCCGTCTGGCTTTTCCTCGTCTGCCCGCAAATTCCGTAGGTTTCCGTCGACTTCTGCATTTGCCGGTTTTTCCCCTGGATATCCCTCCAGCACCGCTTTCGCACTCCTCGTCTTTGGTCCGCAGTGCGTCTGACTGCTATTTTACACTAGCAGACATCCCACCGCTGCCACCAGCTATCATGTCCTCACAATGTAGCTTCACTGCCGAGGACGTAAATAGCATTAAACCTAGCCTGGCTAATCTCTAGCCAAAACATCCACATAAATTATCCGAGAGGAGACCGACTTAGAGTAATTAAAATACTCTTTATTCACTCATACAATTACATATATGTACAAAATATATACAATACTGCCCTTGCAGTAGAGAAGTGGCTCACCGCCAAAGTTACAATTTCATGGGGACGCGGCCCAGTGCACGCATCTGATCCCAAGACTGTCGGCCCAAAAAACTCCTCTCTCGGAAGACAAACGTCTGCCTCTCAGAACAACCGCTGTCCAGCGTCATCGGCAAAGTCTGTTCCCTTAGACAAAAGGCTACCGCCTTTTTATCATCTCCTCCCCGGTTCATTCTCGAACAGCCGGGAATATTCCAGAGACGATTACCAGACATCATTTCCGGGTCTTGTCCGCCATTTCCGCACGAGCCATCCGCTGTCATTTATCTCCTGGTCGACACTCAAGACCAAACTCCCATTGTCAGGCGAAGGGGTCATTCGTCACTCTCCCAATTATTGGACAGCCGCCCTCGGGTCCGTTAACCTGCAACAGATGGGACCTTCTGGAATAGAAAAACATCATTATCCCTTTCTTTTGAGTTCCTCCGCCGCCAGGAAAATTTATCCGGATGCCCCGCACACCTCTGAAATTCTTTCAAACAGTTCTCAAAAGAACACATGTGGAAGAAGAGACAATTAAGTCCACTGCTTGCGTAAAAAAGGGGGTTGCCGGCGCCACACTGTGGCAACTCTGGCCCAGGGGATGCGCGTGCGCCTTGTAATTTTTTCTCCCGGGTGCGATTCCCGGCGTTTGCTTTTATTTTACTATTACTTATTTTACTTGTATTATGTTTTTACTGATAAGAGCCTATTTATGATATTTAATTACCTGCTGAGCAAATATATTTCTGATGCATAATGTTACAATTGGAGATAAAGTCCTACATACCTTGGAGCTCCGACAAGTTGAAATACCTGAACCTGAATTCACGCAGCCAAGCAGAATCGCTCCACCAGCAGCAGTCCTGCCAGTTCCAGTTGCAGTTCAGCTGTCGCCGGCAGTTTACAGCGGCTGCCAATTGTTGTGGTCCTATGATAGCCCTGATGTTCCTGCCCAGATGTGTTCATATATGTTGGCCGCTCTTTTTTAAACTTTCGTTCCAGTTGCCTTTTGATATAATGTTTTTTGGTGGCGCAAGTTGTTAGGCACACTTGCAAGTTCTCTTTTGTAATTGTAAATGTTTTAATTCTATTTTAGTAAACGTTTTAAGTCTTTCATGCAGCAGATACTTTTTTGAATATGAACATACATGGAGTCAGTAAAGGGATGTCCTTCACCCCTTTAAATACATCACGTGCAGAAAGGAATATATTATCACTACGAGAGAAAGATAATCCCCTGCTATGATCCTCTGCTACTTCAGCGTCAGTTGTCAAGCCCTGTGTCTTAAATACACTGTAACTCGAACTAGGAAGTGCTAGCGATGTTGTTAGTGATGCCTCTTGTTCTTACAGCTCATGCAGTTCGGTTTCTGAGAAGAGTGTGGCAAATTTTAAATTTAACATTGCTTGAGTCGTTGGCCAGAATGTTTTAAAAGTTAATGTTTAACTCAGAAACAAGTGATCTACCCGTCAATCTTTTGTTCCTGTGATTTCTTGCTTTGTGAAGAATGAAACACTTTGTCAACCTCTGAGTTTGAAGATATATTTCCACTGGCTTCACTAAGAGACTTCCCTTTCTTCTTTGGTGAAGGTGGAGGAGGTATTTCAGATAATGAAGGGAGCTGGTTCGATTATCACAGTTTCTCGTCAGCGGCGACGTAGAAATGGGTGATGAGGGCCTTTCATTCTCAATTTCTATAGTCGCTCGTGTTAAATTGCTGTTCTGGAGACGATATTGAAGCGCGGCATCCAAAAATGACTACTCCACGGCCACATACCGTACTTTCTGAACTACTGTGACCTTTTATGCTCTTCTTGAACCTCATGTAGGAGTCACGTAAACTTTTCCATTTCGTTTTCGCTACATCATCTGAAACGAATTTTCAACGCAGTTCCTCATTAACGGTCCTTCGGAGAGAAAAAAATTGTCCTGCGTCGCGAGTTATAACTTTGGTAGCGCGCCAAACCCAGTAGCAGTAAACAGTGAAACGTACCAAAATGCGTCAAAAAAAAGAAAGAAAGAAAAAGAGGTAAGCAACGATAAGTAATCCTACGTTAATAACCCGCGGTAGTTTCGTTAAAAGAAACTACCTGAAATTTTTATTATTTTTTATTTGGTGTATTCGACCACAAAACAATATATGTAAATACAATAACTTTGTTAAGGTGACAAGGCAATGATTTTTTTCTTTTTTTGCTCATGATTTATTCCTATTGATTGTTTTATTTATATAATTTATTTCTCGCTTTTCTAAATATTTGGCCACAGGCGACACTCATCAGACCATTGCTTTCTCTTTTCGGTTGGGACGATCGGCAGTCTCCGATTTGTGAAGGAAGTATGCAGAGAAATTTGGAATGTTTTACAGCCAAGATATTTACCTAAACCTATGATAGAGATGTGTAAGAAATCTGATGATGGATTAGCAGCACTTTGATCGTATGATCGAAAAAATGCGGAGTTTTTGGAATGAAACAACGAGTTCATCACACGTCGGATGTCGGAGAGCTGCAAGGATACTCAAATTTATGAGAGTTTTAAAATTCCGAGGAGAACGGGGCGATGAGGTCTCCGCCACGTCCGTGAAGCTAGCGATCTCGCCGTATGACGTCATACCGCTGAAGACTGCCTGAGAGTCCTTCCTAAAGCTTTTTTTAGTCCTAGAGAAATATGCTTTGCCAAATGCATCTCAAAAACGAACAAGAGGGCGCAGATTTCAAGTTACTCGACAAAGCGATGACGTCAGCGAAACTTCTGTACCAGTTCCTGTTTGATTAAAGAACTTTTCTTTTACAATGTGAAATTACTTATGTATTTTAGCAGGGCCGGCTCTGGCAGTTTCGACGCCCCGGGCAAAAAGGTAAAATGCCGCCCTTTTTAAGTTAAAAGATTAAAAGAGATAACCTAAAAGAGATAATTAAAAGAGATAACCTAAACCCTTCCCCCGCTTAGTAGTAAAATAAAACGTGAGCAAAATGCATATATTAAAAAGATAGTAAAACAAATTATAGAACCACTAAAAATGAAAACCTAATTATTAAAAATACAGTTAAAAGTGTTTTTTTCTCATTTTTAATTCTGAGAATTTTTTGATAATTCTTTTGACACCAGTTTCTTCAGCTAGCTCATGTTCAATGGCTAATGTTGTCAAGCCATTTAGCCGATCCTCGGTAGTTGTAGAGCGTAAAAAATTTTTAATTAACTTTAATTTGGAGAAACTTCTTTCTCCACTTGCCACACTTATAGGGAGAGTAAGCAAGATTCTTAAAACTATACCGAGATTTGGAGCAAAATCCAGCTTTGAAATGAATTTTAAAATCTCGATTGGACTTTTTCTTTATTTAGAAAGGCCAAAACCGATACTATCTCGTCTGTCAGGTCCAGCGCGTTTATATCTGATGAATTCCCATCAGTTAACACTATTTCTAGATCTTTACAATATTTTAGTAAGTCGTTTTGAGGGGTATCTTTTAAATCATAAATATTGTATAAAAACTGGAAATAGTTGTTATGGGTACTGATCAAATCAAACTTGGACTCAAGTGCATTGATAGCTTGGTTTAGTGTTAATAAATCAAACTCTGCCTTATATTTCAAAGTAGGATCTTCTATCGGATCATCTCATGCCTCATAGTCAAAATTGGCATTCCTTCTTCGAAATCTCTGACGTGGCTGGGTAAGCTCAAAATTAGCCGGTATGTCAATTTCGTCGGCTAGTTCTCGAGCATCGCAAAGCGTTTCATTAAAAACCTTGTCCAATCTAAAATCCTTGAAAAAATCTTTTCAATTTTTCAAGAGTTCCATACCAGATGGTAAGTCATAGTCTTTTGTCTGCAAGAGCTTACTTATTGGATTGATACAATTTAAGATTTTGTACTAAATTACAATGGAGTATAAGGGCTTAAATTGTTTAACACAACTTAATAGTCCAGAAGCCTCATCTCCGAATTATTACAAACAGCAAATAAAACATCGTATATCCCTCCTAATTGATACCTCAGTGGTTTTAATGCATCTATTCGGCTTTCCCAACGAGTATCACTTAGGGGTTTCAAAGTTAGTCCCTGAACATATTTTATTAATACGGTCCATCAAAAAGTTGATGAGGAAAAAAAAATATATATTTTTGGACCATATTAAAAAAATTGGCGGCTTCGAAGGATGCCTTTGCCATGTCATTAACGATTAAGTTTAATGAGTGGCTACTACATGGGAGGTAAAATGCTCGTGGATTTAACGCTTTTATTCTAGATTGTACTCCCGATTTATCGCCTCTCATGTTGGCCCCATTATCGTAAGCCTGTCCCCTCATATCCTGCAAATTCAGTCCCAATGTTTCAAGTCTTTTAAGTATTAGAGTTGAGAGTTCAGAGCCCGTCGATCTTTCAACCGGAAGAAAGCCTAAAAAGCTTTCATTAATTTTAATGGAAAGCTCATTGGGATTGGATTTGTCAATGGATACGTACCTTACTAAGACTGTCATTTGCTCGATCTTGCTGACATCAGGAGTACAATCTAGAATTATTGAATAATATTTAGCTTTTTTAATCTCGCTAATAATGTGAGATGTTATATTTTCACTTAAAAGAATAATTATTTCATTTTGAATATCTTTTCCGAGATAGTGGACTTTAACTTCATTTTTTTTACCAATCTGCGGATATGCTCTTCCATTACTGGATCAAACTGAGCAAGTAATTGAATAATTTGTAAAAATTACCATTACCTAAATCGTAAAGTTTGTCACTTGTACCTCGGAGGGCTAAACAATTTTGAGCAAGCATTTTTATTGTTGAAACAATTAGTAGAAGCACCTCGTACCAATAATTTATCTCTGCGGTAATGAGTCTTTGTGAGTGACTGTCAATCGTTTTAGAGTACTGTATTCTTTGACTAAATTCAATGCAAGATTTTTGACTCTGGATGTGGTTTTTAGAGGCTTCATGTTGTTATAAAGTCTCAGCGAGGTGCTTCCCATCTTTAAAACCTGCAGTAGAAAGAGAACTTAAAATAAAACCAAAGAGTTTACAGCAAAAGCAATAAACACAGTTTTTTGTAACTGAATAGACTAATCAGTTACGCATGAATTTTCATGTTTTTCAAATAATGAACAGAGCTAAATCTTCGACCGGTATCATTATACGGAAAATTGTATTCCTTTAATGGTTGAGGTGCTCCTTCTTTTACTAAAAAATATATTTTGGCTTCTGATAAGCTAGTTGGCCAGGAACCCGGATCTGAATTTATTATCGTAGCAAATGTCTCTTTTTTGGATTTCCCTGGAGTAGGTTCAGTGGACGTCCCTGGAGTAGGTTCTTTGGATGTCCCTGGAGTAGGCTCCACTTGAGCAATATCGGTAGCTTGATTGGTAATGGCTTCATAATTAATATTTGAATCAGCTTCTAATATCTCTGTGTCGTCATCGTTCCATTTCATGCCTTGTAGGTAGCTTCCAGCCTGTTTCTGAATTTGAACTTGCTTTTCGACCCTTTTTCTTTTGTACTGAGCACCCGATAATCTTTTACGTCCATCAGACATTCTAAAAACAATTAAGAAAATGTTTCAATAAAAAATAATTGTTTTTTTTAAACGAAACAGAGGCGTTTTCGAATGTTTCAAGGAGAGATTTTGTTGGCTTTGTTTAGGGTAAATTGTTAAAAAAAAAAACACTTTTTATTCCATTGCTGACGTTTCAGTTTTAATCAAACCTTATTCAGAGATTCAAGGTTTGATTAAAACCGAAACATCAGTCATGGAATAGAAAGTGCTTTTTTTAACAATTTACCCTAAACAAAGCCAACAAAATCTCGCCTTTAAATAAGTAAATAAGGGTACGAAAAGATTTTGCGAATGTTTTTGGAAAGATGCTCCCCTACGAAGGTTAATTTTTACCCCTGACATTTATTTATAACGAACATGAGTTGAGCGGTACGTTGTCTGTTCTTACTTACCTTTTGATTCTTCTTATATATTACATATATATTTATTACTTTAAAAAAATCGTTTAATTATATTTAGAATATTTACTGTCAGTAAAGATTGGACTCAGAAGCGAAAGTGACGCCACGTCTTAGATTTATCGCGTTTGCGGAGCCTATGTGTCTACAGGACATTGCTGATCTAGTGGAATTTATGTTTATTCGGCACATGCCGGATGTGATGAGGTTTGCGCGCGAAGAGTGTAAAAAAGAGGGCATTCTGGGAGATTTTGTCTTAGGGTGAGGTCGTGTCAGACCATTTGCTCTCCCGTTATGTTATTTTTATTGCGATTTCGTTTGTAACTATGTGTCGTCTCTCTATATATAATTAAATGTGTTTGATTAATTTAAGACTTCGTTTTATTTGGCGAAGCAAGTGTGTCTAATTTTAATGATAATTTAAACTTTGCCATCGTGAAATTTTACTGACGCAGTCGGCAGCACTAGGATTTAAGATCCTTTGGAATATTACGGACCGGATCGGAATTCAGGTGAGTTTTGATTAACGTGGCTCCTTTTCTCATTTTATGTAAACGAGAGATAGTTGCAAACCGTATTTATTATGCTAAGTCTAAGTAAATTCTATTGACATAATTTAAATTTAATGAAACGACAGTTTCGATTTCGAATTGAATGAAATTCCGATTTTAAGATATGTTTCGCAATAAAACACGTCAGTGTTATGAATTTTTAGTAGTACGCCAGTACTAGTTACTAGAATGTTTTGAATATATATGCCTTATGTGATTAAGAACACGTCAGTGTTGTGATTTTTTTTAATAGTACGACAGTGCTAATTTTGAAAATATATTGAATGTATATGCCTTTGTGTGATTAAGAACACGTCAGTGTTGTGATTTTTTTTAATAGTACGACAGTGCTAATTTTGAAAATATATTGAATGTATATGCCTTTGTGTGATTAAGAGCACGTCAGTGTTGTGATTTTTTTTAATAGTACGACAGTGCTAATTTTGAAAATATATTGAATGTATATGCCTTTGTGTGATTAAGAACACGTCAGTGTTGTGATTTTTTTTAATAGTACGACAGTGCTAATTTTGAAAATATATTGAATGTATATGCCTTTGTGTGATTAAGAACACGTCAGTGTTGTGATTTTTTTAATAGTACGACAGTGCTAATTTTGAAAATATATTGAGTGTATATGCCTTGTGTGATTAAGAACACGTCGGTGTTATGATTTTTTTTAATAGTACGACAGTGCTAATTTGAAAATATACTGAGTGCATATACCTTGAATTAGAATACGTTACTGTTGAGATTTTTCTGTAGTACAGTGATACAATTTCGAATATATTCTAAGTGCATAAAAATACTATCTCGTATGATACATTTTTATTAATTGATGCATTGCTTATATGTATTAATACTGATTTCATATATATATATATATATATATATATATGTATGTGTGAAGGGTTGTATATCGCAAAACATTGAATATTTTTTTATATATATGCAAGTTTTGCATCGAGTGCTCGTTGTTAAGATAATAATTTAAGTAGTAAAGGGTGATTAAATAAAATGGCATTCTTGAATAAAGCAAAAAAGTGTGAGTTGAAAGTTTTAGCTGAGGAGTTGGGTCAATTAGTCGGAGATGATATGAGAATATTATGCATAATAAAGTTGATCAAGAGTAGCAAGTATTACGAAGAAGAGTTTGCTAAAGCGCGATTGGCAGTTATTGTGGAAGAACAAGAACGTGAACGTGAAGAACGAAAGGCTCAGGAAGAACTTGAACGTGAAGAACGAAAGGCTCAGGAAGAACGCGAGGAGCTAAGGGCTAGGGAAGATCGCGAATTCTTACTCGCGAAGATGCGACTAGAGGCTGAGCAAAAACCCAATATTCCCCTGAAACAAGATGATGGAATTAGAACTTCTGAATTAACTAAACTTTTACCGAACTTTTAGACTAAAGACGGAGACATTCTTCTGTTTCTCTCGCTGTTTGAGAGACAGGCTAATAGAATTGGTGTAGTGAAATCTCATTGGGTATCAGCATTGTTGGCTGTATTGCCTTCCGAAATCACACAGCTTATTGCTCGAGAGTCCGAGGATAAATTCGATGATTACGATTATATAAAGGGGATTTTGCTCAAACGTTTCAGATTGAGCCCTGAAAATTTTCGTCAGAAGTTCGTATCACATCAGATAAATACAAATCGTTCCTGGGGGGATTTTGTGTTCGATATCACGAATTATTTTGAGGAGTGCATTAGCGGGATGGAGATAAAAGATTTTGCGGGTCTGAAAGCTCTTATGATTACAGACCAGCTGAAGAGACGCGTCCCCTTTAGTACGCGAGAGCATTTTGTTGATGAATGGGCGAAATTCGTTGTTCCAACATCATTAGCAGATAAGTTGGACGAATACGAAAGTGTAAGAACAACCACTAAGAGAACAGATATCGAAGAAAACAAGACTACAAAAACTGAAAGGGCTAGACCAGTGTTTACTTTTAAGGAGCAATCCCCAAAACGCTCGTTTGATGATAAATATTCGAAATCAAGATCACAAGCATTTCAAAAGCCCATTTGTTATACCTGCAAAGAAAGTGGTCATATATAAAAATACTGCCCAACTAACAAGAAGACTCCTTCAGCTAACGCACAAAGCAACGCCATACGGGCAAAAGACACGAGTAAAGAAATGTCCACAGTTCTTACCGCGAAGGTAACAGTTCCACCTTCCGTCCCTGTCAAGGCAAAAGAGATTGATAATCTTAAAATCATTCCTGTGCGCTGTGGGAAAAGCACTATACATGCGGTCGTGGACACTGGGGTACAAATATCCGTTTTGAGAGAGGACTTGGTTCCTGAGGATAAGGGTGAAGGAGAAGGAACCATCAAGATTATATCAGCGTTCGGGGATAGCGAAATCGCAGCCCTGAAGATAATCGATATGAAAATAGATGACAAAGCTCATGTTTCAATGCCAATTTTGTGTGCCGTCTCAAGAAAGCTAGTTAACGATATGCTGATTTGTTCAACTGCCTTTGAGTCTCTGATGGATAACTACAGGTTTCCTGAGATAAATGTTCAGCCCCCAACAGACATGTTATCATGCGCGACTGACAGTGAAGATCAAAATAGTGATGATAAAAACAAATTAATTGAAAATGAAAGTGGTGTATGTGAAGAAAGAAATATTAGTGAAAGTGGTTTGAATAACTTAGATATTGATGAAGCAAATAAGACTGTTCGAGCTAATGAGAGTGATTTTAATGACTTAAATTTTGATAAAGAAAACACGAATCGTGGTAACGAGTGCAGCAATGATCAAGACTCTCAATCCAATCAGGAGAGTGATGTGACTGGAAAAATGTGTGATGTAGAGGAAGTTGAAAATCAAAAAGAATTTGTGGAAACTGAATTTGAATGTAACAAAAATTCAACAGATTTAACTCTTGAGAAAAGTGATGAACCTGGTGAGAAAAATGTCGATAGAAGAGAATTAGGGGATCAAGAACTTGATACAACCTTTAATGATGAAAATGGTACATTTCAGAGCTCTGATAATCGAGTGGAATCACAGAAAGTCGAAGCAAATTTATTGTCAGACGATCATTTGAGTAATACTGATGACTGGGTAATAAAACATCAGAAATTACTGGAAGAGAAAGAGGATGTTTTAGAAAATATAAATATTGATAGTGAACGTTATTCAAAGAATGTAGAAAGTAAAAGAAAGAAACCTGATTATCAGCCCTATGAAGAACCAGAGTATGATGAATTTGGAATATTGAAGAAAGATAATATGCTTTCAAAATATGATGAAGTAATTGAAGGTGAGAGAAAGAAATTCCTTGAGATGGGTTCTGAAATTATATCATCTTATAATACTAGCAGAGAACAACAATTAGAGTTAATCAAAATGAAATTAAAGCAACGAAATAAAATGTCACTTGAAATACCTGAACTGAAAGTGACCAATGAATATTACACTCCTGAGGATAAGGTGCAGTTCAAAAAACCAAAGAAGAAAAGGAAGATTCGAAAAACTCCTCTTTTGAAACCAGACGATGTGCTTACAGAAGTGGTGGATGATAGAAAAGATTTGCGATCACGGAAAAGAAGAAAAATTGGAGAAGTTGATAAACCAATGTTTACAACTGATGCTCTTGAAATGGTAGTTGTGGAGAAGCCTAATTTGTCCACTGTTATTGATGAAGAAAAAGGTGAAAAAGAACTGTACAGTGCTTTAAACAAAGCAAAAAAGTTGAAACAGGGGAAAATTATAAGCACTACTCCAGAAAAGGTTATTTAAATTCTTAATAAAACTAATGTTGCTGAAAATGACACTGCTGTTGATTCTAAGGGAATCAACATAGAACTGAATTCTGTTGCTCACTTCTGTAGAATACTCGGTGAAATTCCTACTTGTGGTATGTCTGGCAACAGAGATGAACAGGCAGATAAGATGACGGATTTAGAAAGAGAGTTTTTAGAGGAAAAACAGAATCAGGAATTAGAAGCTTAGAATCGTGGAGCTTGGAATGAAATTGACATTGATGAAAAGCCAGCTGAAATATCTGTGAGAGAAAATGAACCAATTTTAGAGGAAGAACCAGATATTAATCTTGGTATTGCTGGAGCTCTTAAGTTAGTTAAGAAAAGAGGATACTTAGACAAAGAATCTAAAAAATTGTTCGCTGCTACAAGAACTAGTCAGTTGCAATCACAGTCATACACAATAGAAGAAAAGTGTTATGAAGATGATAAATTTGGAAAGAGGGATAGATGTACTGGCCCTGTGAAAGAATTCCATGACAAGGGCCCTAGTAAAAACAAAGTAGAGGTAATCTTGGACTTTAATCCTTTGACCTGCTGGACCCAAAGTACTCCCCAGGGTGCAAAATTGACACGTTGGGTATTGGCATTACAACGTTACAATGTGAAATTCAGTTATCGTACAGAGTGCAAACATGGGAATGTCGATTCCTTGTCTAGATTGCCTGTTTGAATTAATTTCATAAATGATTGAATTGGAAAAAATTAGTGTTCATTGATTTCTTACATAAACTTTGCTATTTTTGTGTTAATACTTTTACTTGAGTATGATATTTTGAGTGTTAATCCTTATATTATTTATGTGGGAGCTACGTTCATCAAAACTCTCAATTTTTTTTAAAATACTATCTCTCGTATTGTTGTGTTTGTTTGTTTGTGTGTTTTTTTCTTTTTAAGCTTCATCGTCAATGAGACGGATGAGCTTCCCAAGGAGGGACGAGTAAAGATTGGACTCAGAAGCGAAAGTGACGCCATGTCTTAGATTTATCGCGTTTACGGAGCCTATGTGTCTACAGGACATTGCTGATCTAGTGGAATTTATGTTTATTCGGCACATGCCGGATGTGATGAGGTTTGCGCGCGAAGAGTGTAAAAAAGAGGGCATTCTGGGAGATTTTGTCTTAGGGTGAGGTCGTGTCAGACCATTTGCTCTCCCGTTATGTTATTTTTATTGTGATTTCGTTTGTAACTATGTGTCGTCTCTCTATATATAATTAAATGTGTTTGATTAATTTAAGACTTCGTTTTATTTGGCGAAGCAAGTGTGTCTAATTTTAATGATAATTTAAACTCGGCCATCGTGAAATTTTACTCTGTCAAATTTACCAGAAGCCGAAAAAATATTTTTCTGGACAGCTACTTTTTGCTTGGATCCATCGATTTTATTTTTAAAAAAGGCACTTTTGCTTATTTCTGTTAGGTAACATGCTCAAAGAAATAATTTTTATTTGGCTCATTATTTTCGAAAAAATACGTCATTGTAAGAGGAATTATAAACCTTTCAAAACAAGGAGCCATTTGACTCACTTTCTTTATCCAAATAATAGGGGTAAAAATTACCCTTCATATGGGTTGATAAATATAAAAAAACAAAATAAAAAGGAGTGACTTCCTTCAAAACAAAATCGACGTGTCCGAGCAAAAAGTCAAAATTTAAAAATAACATGCTTAAAAAAATAATTTTTAAATGGCTCATGACAAATTTAAAATTAAATATACTATATCAAAAACTATTCAAACGATTTATAAAAAATAAATCGACCGTAGTAAGAAGAATTAAGAGCCCTTAAAAACAAGGTGCCACTCGGCCGTATTCCCTATCTAAATAAGAGGGGTAAAAATTACCCCTCATAGGAGGTGTATCCTTCTGCATGAAACACCAAAGTGGCCAAAAAATTGACGGATTTGAGCTTTTTTCCAAAAACATCCCGTAGAAGATATAAAAGTATTTGTTTAAAAAAGCTACTTATTTTTTAATTATTTCCTACTCACCTTACTTTTACAACACACTTTATGACGCAGTTTTCAAAAACTCACGGCAAATAATAATTGTATGTAACGCACTCTACTTCACTTGTAACCAACCTGTAAGGCAATTATTGCATAAATAAAACAATCGAACTGCCTCTTTTCTTTTTATAATAGTAGCGTAAAAATCGTGTCACAGCTTGTCATGACTGGTTTTTCGCGACCCAATAGATGTTCCGACAAATTAAAATACACGGTAAAAAATTCTTTTACAGCACTTTGTATGTGTGTACATTTATTTAAATTATAATAAAAAGGGTCATTTTTTATTTTATACATTTTTAAGCGGGAGTTTATTTTATTTGTGAGCGGTTTCCTTGAAATATTTTGATATTTTATCTATATCGCTCTGTATTTTTGGTTCGGTTTTGGATTTGGTCTTTAATACACAAAAACTCTACTCATCTCTCAAAACGTGTTTTTATTTAAAAACTACATACCTCAACCTTCTTATGTCGTTCTCATGCTTGAGGATTTTTGAAGTGAGTGGGTACCTATACTTAAAAGTTCGTAAAACATATTAAAAGCAAATTTTATTTAAAGTCCACCTATTAATTTTTCATAAGTATTCAAATGATTCTTGGTTTAATCATTTTCTTCATAAACTAGTTAATTTTGCCGCCTCCTGAGGTTGCCGCCCCTAGCGCCGGCTCTGATTTTAGGTTCAAAATCTGCCAAAAATAGTTTAAAGTCTTGAAAATACACCCTGTCACCTTTTGCGGAATACTTTTTGAAAGTGTAAGGTGTCGTCGCGTGGTAGCGTAAGAAGTAAGATGACGATAAAGGTCTAGTGAAGCTTTAATTATATATTTAATAAGTCCGGATTAAAGATGAGAACACTTTAGAAAGAATTCAATACAATTTCCTCTAATGAGAGGTTGGCAAGGCATTAAGTCAGACGAAACAAGAGTCCACGGAAACAGGATTCACTCGGATTTATCCGAAGCCTACTCGGCTGCACTGAAAGTACTTCTAGAAGTATATTGACAGGGTGTCGAATGTTCGAGGTAGATCGCTCCAGGATTTAAAATATCACTTTATAGAAGTTATCGTCAGGGTGTCGAATGTTCAAGGTAGATCACTTCAGGATCTAAGAAATCACTTTGTAGAAGTTATAGACAGCGTGTTGAATGTCAAAGTAGATCCCTCCAGGATCTATGAGATCAGGTTTTCTCAATATAAACCGACCTAGCCTTAGGTGCGGTAACGATAAGCTACACGCCCCCCAACCAGAAGGTTATAAGGCCAACCGCAGGACAACTTACTCAGGGACCACCGACCCGCCCTACCATCAACAGGCACGCCAGGTCACCCACCAAAACCAAATAACACAAAAGCAAGTTAGCATGGTACAACCAACTGCAACGTCGCCAAGCCGACCCCAAAGAACACCACAAAACCAGCCGCAACCCAATGCCAGCTAGGAAGGCAAGCAAGAACACGAAAGAACAGAAATATACAAAATAAGCAAAAAGCCAATCGAAAAAGAGAAACAAACACTAAAGAATTTTTTTTTAAATTAAGCCCAAAGCCAAACAAGCGCAAACAAAGCAACAAAACCGGCAAGAACCAGCGAAAAACAAGAGCCAAGCAAAAAGCCACCCCTAAAGCGCAAGAACTGCATCAAAGAGGACTCTCACCACCTTACGAACAAACATTTTGTAATAAAAATCGTGGAAGAATTTGTATTTAGGCCACTCAGCAATGTCCCTGGGCAGGCTATGACGCAAGTTTTCAAAGCGAGGACAGGCAAACAAGCAATGCTCAACTGTTTGAACCGCGCCACAGGAGCAGATATCAGTCTTATTATGAAAGCGCCTCTGATAGGCCTCCCAAAGGACCCATGGCCCGTCATAGCCTGATTAATCCAAAATTCCGCGCATAATCTAGAGGTACTCACAGTTTTAAAAATTTTGAAAACCCTTCTTCCTTTATCGCTATCTTCCCAGTCCCTCTGCCATTTCTTAATTTCCTCCTTTTCTAAAATGTTCTTAATCCTCCTGCTAGACCACCTAAAGGTGCTGCCCACTTCGCTAGGATTAGTAGCCTCCCTTGCCGCTCTATCGGCCTCCTCGTTACCAAAAATACCCACATGAGCTTTCACCCAATGTAGGTTAACTTGCATATGATTGTTCTTGATTTCCCTTTTTATCTGCTCCACTTTATATTCAACATTGTTCAGAGCCTCCAGGGCACTTCTTGAGTCGGTATAGATATCGAATTCTTTAAGCTTACAGTCCCTCATCATATCAATGGCCATTTGCAGGGCACGTATCTCCGCCATATAAGAGCTAGCCCTTTCAAGTCTTTCTTTGATATACTTGGTCACCTTTATCTGTAAACAGTACCACATCTGCGCCAGCCCTATCCTCCATTTTAAACCCATCCGTAAATATTTTAGTGTCAGTTTTAGGGGTAAGATCGTGAATCCAGTTTATTCTATAAAGATCTTCTATCCTGGTGATTCCTCTGGTTTTAATTTCACAATTATCCCTATTATAAGTAATACCATTAACCTCAATCTCCTCCCCTATGTCGAATAGTCTGAACTGCAGTTTGGCCGTACCAGCCCTAATATGTAAAGGAGTGCAGCCCGTCAAGACATTTAAGGCATCAGTGGCAACCGTCCTATAACACTTGGCTATACCCAAAAGGTAAGGCCTTTGCATTTGTTTAAGCTTCTTATTAATCTTATACCCGTCATAATACCAGATTTCAGCGGCATATAGGAGCATTTTTTCAATAACCGTCAAGTAAATGTTTTTCAAAATATCGGGTTTATTACCCCATGTGTTAGCCATTATCCTATTTAATTTGTAGAAACATTTCAGGGCCTTTTCCTGAATCTTCTCTAGGTGTTTAACGAAGCCAAGTTTATTATCAATGTACACCCCAAGATAATTAACTTCCTTTTGATAACTAATACTCTGAGTGCCCAATTTAATGGTGGGTCTCCGGCTAATATTACCAGACTTCATGATGATCGTGTAAATGCATTTATCGAGACTAAATTCCAAGTTGTTCTTACAGCCCCATTCATAACAATGATCCATAATGTATTTAGAATAATCCGTAACCTTTTGAACCTTTAGGGACTTAATTAAAATAATAATGTCATCAGCGTAAGCCTGAATACCGTAACGACTGTTGCAATCATCGATACGAAGGACCTCATTCATAAAAATGAACCAAAGAATAGGGCCAAGGGACGAGCCTTGGGGCACACCAACGTTGTAATCCACTTCACCTCTTTTGGTTATAATTTTTCTGTTGGTGATAAAGCTGACAATAATGCAGTATAGATAGTTTTCTAGTCCCAACTTTTTCAATTCCTTAATTAAGATCCCTCTTCTAACTGAGTTGAACGCGTTTTTGATGTCCAAGGAGATGAGGAAGGTGTGCTCCCCATTCGCTCTATTCTCTTTTATTTTATTTATCACATTTCCCAAAGCATGCAGACTACCCATCCATCTCCTGAAGCCGTATTGTTCAGTCGAGAGAAGATCATTAAGTTCGAGGTGAATGATAAGCCTATTAGCAATAATCTTGTCCAAAATCTTACCTAGGACAGGTAGCAAGCATATAGGTCTGTAAGAACTTGTGTCTTTTAAATCTTTCCCCTCTTTAAGGAAAAACTGAATAATTGCTTTTTTCCAAATATCCGGGAAGTATTTCTCTCTAATGCATCTATTAAATATAATTTTAAAATTTTCTTTATCACTGTTATAAATTTCATAGACAATACTCATAGTAAAACCGTCGAAGCCCGGTGTCTTGTCCTTACTAATTTTATTAATCATCATGTCTATTTCATCAGTGGTAATGGCATGAAAATCATTTACCGCAAGGTAATCAATTTGATCGTCCTCCATTTCAGTGGCCTTGGTGAAGTGGTACCTAACCAGCCTCTTATCAATGTCCTCTTTTCTGTCCAGCATCATCCCCTGAGCATCTCTAATTATTTCAATCCTATTATGTTTATTTTCCTTAATAATATTTTTAATTTTTCCAAAAGTATCCTTAAGGGTAAGTTTATCGAGAAAGTTTCTAAACTTTTCCCTTTTATTCTCAAGAATCATTTTCCTATAGATCGCTCTTTCCCTTTTAAATTTCTTACGCCAATAAAGTCTTTTCTCATTATCCTTAGCTTTCTGAGATCTTTTCCTAAGAGCTCTGACAGCACTACGTTTGATTTTTAATTTACTATCCCACCAAGGAGCAGACCTAGGCCCTTCCCTCTCCCTCCTTTTTCTAAACTTGCGGCACAGTTTCTCAGTATCTTCGTTTATTCTGACAAGTATGTTATCGATGCTCAACTCATTTAATTCGTTCTTTAGCTGTTTCATTTTTTCTCTTATGCTAACTCTGAAGCCGAGCCAGTCCAGATTCTTTATTTCCCACCTCTTTCCTCTCATTGGCCTCTCAGTCGCCTTAGCGGTTATAACCTCAAACGAGATGGCATTATGATCCATGTTAATATAATTGTCTACAACTTTCCAGTTAGCTATGTGATCTTCCATGATACCAAAAGTGATGGTGATATCCGGCCAACTCTGGCCCGTAGGACCAACAAAAGTGGGGAGACCATTGGGATCATTTCTAATGATGCCCTCGCAATCGATTACGTATTTCATTATTTCTTCCCCTCTTCTGTTCAAAGGTCTCTGCAGCCCCATAGGGTCGAGTTGGCGTTTACTTCCTCCATAACTATCATCCTATGAACTCTATACTTCTCAGTGATGGCCTTCAGCTGGCCCCATTGTGGCCCCATTCTATCAATGGTGCCATTCGCCGGTGGTATATAAATCGATATTACAATGATCTCGTTGTCACGGCCGATTTTAACAGCCACAATATATTCAATATCAATGAGTTTAATGTATTTTAATCTACGCCTGATCACAAGGGCAGCTTTAGAATCTTTTTCACTATGTATACTTTGATAACGATCTGGAATTCCCAGCAGTTCATGTTTGTAACCTCTCCTATAATGCGGATCATTCAAGGACAAAATATCATAATCAATGTCACCCAAGAGTTCCTGGGCCGCACAATAAGATTTCTTGAGATTGAGATGCAAGCACGAAAAGCAAGCCCCCAAACCAACCACAGCGACCACCGGGACCCCCAACCGAGGCAAAGCGGCATCACTTGCCATAATCGGTCCTAGCCCTAATCCTGTCAATCTCCGCAATATAATTATGGCAGTTACTGTCGGTGGCTCTATGCCTCGTATCTAAATTAGACTTAGTTCTCTCGTTAAAATTACTGCAGTTCGGGCAACAAACCTCCTTGTTACACTCTCCGTGCTCTGCCTGACCGCAGTTCTTACAAATTCTAGGGTTTTTGCAAAATCTGGCACTATGTCCCGTTCTGAAGCAATTAAAACAAATTGTTGGCCTAATGTATTCCCGAATGCTATATTTTTGCCAATTAATCTTGACCTTATTGTTTTTAATTATCCTTTTGAAAGACTCGGCGTTAGTGTTAAAATCCCAGTTGAAACCAAATTTTCCCTTAAATCTGAAAAGTGCTTCAGTTTCACACTTTTCCAACTCCTGGTTTTGCTGTACAAGTTTCCTCTCAATTTCCTCATTTCCAATATCCTCTTCAATACCGTAAATAATGACTCTGGGTTTCTTCTTTTTCGGTCTATTAACACTATATCCCTGTTTCAACTTGTCAGCCTTTCAAGTTCTTCTATAATTTTATTTATCTCTTTCTCCTTATCTACTCCAATTAAAATACCTCCGTTTCCTATCTTTTTGCAGGTATCGATTCCAATGTAAAGATCGTCCGGCCTTATTGATCCCTGTATCTCTTTTATAGTTTCTTCCGATGACTGCTCACCCTTAGGAACAATAGTAATCAAGTGCTTTGCACCCTTGCCCTCTAGCTCTGGACCTGGACCTTGATTTAATG
This sequence comes from Dolomedes plantarius, assembly GCA_907164885.2. Classification (NCBI taxonomy): domain Eukaryota; kingdom Metazoa; phylum Arthropoda; class Arachnida; order Araneae; family Dolomedidae; genus Dolomedes; species Dolomedes plantarius. The sequence continues at coordinate 202,555,261 of OU015490.1, read as the reverse complement.
CCCCCTTCCTTAGCTTTTTCAGTGTAAGTGGCAATCCTGTCACCTACTACCCTGTTTGTATTATTCTCAATGTATAAATTTTTTAGTTGCTTCTCCAGGGCCTTTACTTGACCCTTAAGGTCAATAATAAATTGCCCCAGTAAATTAACAAGTGATAAATTCCTATCGATTTCAGTAGTATAGTAAGCTCTGTCAGTTTGGCTAATTCTAGTATTACCTCCGATTTTGTCAATAACTGCCTCTATTCTATTATTTAACATCTTTTTCAATGCAATCAAGAATTTCATTAGCTTTGGGATCATCCACACCGAGAACCAGATTCTCAATATCGTCTAGGTCAATAGTTGACATTTTCAAGTGAAAGAACTAAGCTATCACAATTCATAATATCTAACAGTAAACATGTGGTTATGAGAGAAAATAACCACAAAGGTAAACAGAAAATGGCTAACAGAAAGTGGCTTAGGTGCGGTAAGTGAAGGTGAAACCTACGGTTCAAACCACTGTTTCTCTGCATGAGAAGAATAATTCACGACCCTCTGGTCGAAGTAAGCTGTCTCGGTTTCGAGATCAAGTCGCTAACTGACTTAATTTTTTCTCAGCGTCGCAACTTTAAATTGGCGCCACGATCGCTCAAAAATAAATTTCTTTAATCGGTTCACTTCATCTGTGACATCATATTCCTCCGCTCCCATTGGTCCGATTCTTCCCGCCAAAATCCTAGCTGCAAGGACTCCTACGGTTTCATCATGAGTCAAGGGGCGGAGCGGGACGAATTTTCGTTTCATTCGTAATGTCACCTAGCGCGTCTAGTTGGAGCTTCGCACGCCTGCTCTTTTGTCGTGAGAATACAAAGCGTTGCTCGCCGAGGTGCAATGTCGTGACGTGGCTAGCTCACCGGTAAACTTCAATTTAGGAGAGGGTTTTATTCATTGGGAGAAATCAGTTAGATTCCTCACAAAAATCCCAATAATAGTTCTCATTTTTCCCTATAAGAGGCGATTCTCTACAATAGTTACCCTTTTCCTCGGTAGGGGCGCGAGGGCACAGGTGACGTCACGTCACGTGATATGATATGCCCCGGCCACTTCCGTATCCGCAGTGGCGCAGAACTCTCCTTTTTATGCTACATTTAATCTGGATCTCATTCTTATCTTCGTGATCAAGAATATTCCGATTAATTTGAAAACAGCGATTTTCTATCAAAGGTGTGTAATATCTGCGTCACGTTTCAAAAGCTTAATTTGCTATAAATGTCCTCTCTACAATTTGTAATGAGATCTACAGTTTGAAATAAACAGGCTAATTTTTGTCCACTATCTACTCTTATGGGGGGGGGGGGAAATAGAATAAGGAAGTTCTAAATGATGAGCTAGACAAATTCTTATAAGAATAAAAATTAAAAATGAGGGAGGTCGAGAATTTTGTGTTCTTTTTTTCAGCTCATTGTTCTCTTTTAGATGTACTTTTTTGAAGTAATTTGGCTGTACAATTGCTTCAAAAATACTTTTAGCGATAATTCTTTATTAACACTAACCTCACCGGTACAGGATCAGTTTATTGATATGTCACTAGACTTCAAAATGATATCCAAGTTTGTGAGAGACAGCATTTTTCTGTTGCGACAATCATTTAACTTAAATGCACATCCAGAGTAGATGTCCAGATAGAGAAAGAAACCTTCAGTTCTTGTGCCGATATTTGAATACCTAATGATGAAAGAAATTCACCCTTCTCCTTGACCAAATGGACATTAAAGACAAAAATGTTAGTTGATTAAGATGCATTTTTAATAATAATAAAAAAAGAGCATCAGTTTCATTCTGTAATTTAAATAAATAGACTCCCCACTACTTTCAATCAAATATATTAATTATTTAAAGTTAATCTTTCAGCACATTTCCGGGTGGAAATGTTTAAAAATTTTCATATTAACACGTGTATTATGCGAAAAAAAGTTTATTTTATGACCTACGTGATTTTGTACATTTTTGTGTACAGTGAAACTGTATATGACAGCCAGTTATGGTTCCGAAAAAAAAAGGCCATTTTGAGGGGTGGCCGTAGAAAAGGGGGGTAAAATAACATTGGTTCTATGGAGTGTATATAATCAGTTCTGAATAAAATATGGCCGTTTAGTGGAGTGGCCGGCTAGAGAATTTTCACTGACCTTGGTAATCAACCTAAATTTCTGTAGAGAAGAAGACATCCGTTAAGAAAGTTTGAAAATATTTGCTATAGAAAATGAAATATTTGCTTGTATTTTAATATTTCTAATCATACATCTCATAAAATATTTCGTTCAAGAAATTTACTCCTGTTATTATGAATTGCATTTTTATTTTACGTCAGCATAAAAAAATTGCTAACACAGTTACTGTTATAAAACGTTTTCAATAAAATTTAATATTTACTTTCAATGGATGCTTATGAATATTAATTATGAAATACCCGTTATGGCATTTTCTATATTTAGTAAGGTGTTCAGTTTACTCAACTAAGAATAGTGAATTTTGAAATGCATATCAACTGCATGAATAGTAAAAGAATTTGGTTATCCTATTGCAGCATTGCATAGCTTTAAATCAAGTAATACAATGCTGCCATCTGGTGTGGAATATCATAAAAATATGTAATTCATAATTTCTCTGCATTATTTCCTTAAACGTTTAAATGACATTACTGGTTATTTTTTTCTCTCCTTTGTTATTGATACCATTCAAACCAGTAAAGAATTTGTATCACATTAAAGGGGTTATCCAATTACCCTAAGCATTTTATTCTTGATATTAAGATAATCTGTATAAACTTTATCATTTACACAAAATACATTCAGTTGACTTGAATGGCCCATGTTATTTTGGATTTAGAGATATATTTTGGAGGTAACTGAAATGTGCGTTGGTTAGCATTGCCAAAAATGACACTGAGACACCGAATTCTATGTCATCAAAATTTTACGGGAAACAGAAAAAATGAACTGAATACTCATAGAATTTCAATATGAGTCTCATTTTCAAAAAGCAGGTTTCAATGAGTTGAAAGGGAAATATACACTTACTGATAAAAACTACATAAGTTACCCAGATTTTTAGGAGTTGCCACTACTTCCCTCCTGAATTCTAAAGATAATATGACATGCTACTTAATTGCTGATATTGCATTAAAAATTAAGTAAAATTGGAGAAATTACGAAACATTCTATAAATACCACATTTAAGATTTTTCAGCAGAAAATTTATTATATATATATATATATATATATATATATATATATATATATATATATATATATATATATATATATATATATATATATATATATATATATATATATATATATATATATATTGTTGTTGTTGTTGTTGTTGTTGTTGTTTAAGGCATATGGAATCTTGGTGAAATTAAAAGGTTGGAATACTTCACAAAAAATGTATAGAATTTCGAATAACGGTATAGTTACCGAAGCTGCCTAAATTTTGCAGATGCTTCATGATTTTTTAAAGAGAAGAGACTTCTCTTTGCAAATACGTAGGTCGGTCGTTCAGTTTAACTGGATGTCTGCGAACAAAATAAAACTAACTTTTCAGAAATCCGAAGCAAAGTTTCATGGCGCCATTTGTATGCATGCAACAAGCAAAATATGTTCCTCTGTTTCACTTCCAAAGTCACACTACAACATGTAACAGAGTAATCACAAGAAATAATTTACTATGGTTCAACGCTCGGCGACAGGATATATATATCCTGTCGTCCTGATAGGTCGTCATGAAGGTATATATATATATATATATATATATATATATAGGGTAGGTGGGGGCAAAGGTTCGCACATACATTTTAAAATGACCAGGAAGAGTTTTAGGAAGAATAGGGTAGGCAGTGCATTCCTCTACTTCCAGTCAGTTGCCTCGTAAAAAATGTTGGACCCCCTCTTGCAGAGAAAATGAGGTAAGTTTATTTTCGTCTCTTTTAATGTAACTTTTTGCAACTTTTGAGTAATTTTGAGCATCACTCAAACTCACGAACTGTTTTGGGCTTATTTTCGCATGTTAGGGTGGTAAATAACCTTTCAAATCCTACCTTAAGTTTTGGGTTAACTCAAATACAGTGGCGTCTGTTCCGTACTGATAACGGCAATTTCCGGCGATTGTAGCGCCACCTTCTGGTTGTATGAAAAAACGCTCCAGTGTGAAACTTGTTCTAAGGGAGTAAGTCGCGTCGCTTTCAGCGGCCATTTTTCAAGCCCATGTTGCGGCACCGCTTTCAATAAAATTGTTATTTATATACAGTCCTCTGCTTTCCCTCCGTAACATTTTGGTCCTAGCGACCCGGAGGTGGAACTTTTCGCGTAACTATGGAGAAATTTACCGCTTTAAAAAGACAAAAATCAAGTTTGAAAGGAAAAGTAACGCAGATCGAAAACTTCGTGCAAAACTTTAAAAGCAGTGATAAAGCGAGCATTGAGCTCCAATTGAAACTGACGAACGTTAAAAGGCTTCAAGATAAAACCGAAGAATTACGCAGTGAATATTATAATTTACCTGAGGATACGGATTTAACAGAAATTGAAGAAGAACTTCAAGATTTAGATTCCAGACTGGAAGAATTAGAGGTAAGCCTAAATTGCCTCAATAGTAAACTGTATGCAAGTAATAAACTTGAAAATGATCATAATAAAATAAATAATGCTGATCTGCCAACTTCATCGCCAAATGTTAAGCTCCCAGAAATCCCGCTTCCACAGTTTTCAGGAAAATACGAGGAATGGAGTCAGTTTAAACTCCAATTTTCTAATTTAATTGATAAAAATGTTGCCTTATCAGAAACGCAAAAACTATATTATTTACGCGCAGCACTAAAGGGTGAAGCAAAACAATTAGAAACTCTAGATGACACTTATAAGTCTCTGTTTAATGCATTAAATGAACGCTATCAGAACACCAGAATGTTAATCGAAGCACATATCCAAGCTCTAATGAATTTCGAGAAAATCACGCATGAGTCGCCAAAAGAATTACGCAATTTGGTAGATTGTATAAATCGAAACTTACGAGCCTTGAACGTTTTAGAATATAAAAGAAACAATCTTTCAGATATTATGTTGATAAATGTTATTACGAGTAAATTGGACAGAGAAACTAGAAAACAATACGAGTTATCTCTGAATTCTAAGGAAGTTCCATCATTAGACGAATTTTTAAATTTCTTAGAAACGCGAAGTTTGATGTTAGAAGGCTTAAACAGAAACTTTTCGGTTAAGTCCAGCCCTAAAAACGTTTCAAATATCTCAAATCGTTCCAAAACTTTCATGATTAATTCCAAGGAGCATTTAAAGCTTTGTGTTTTATGTAAAAACCCACACCCTTTACATAAATGTTCACAATTTCAAAATATGAAGATCTCAAGCAGATATGAATTCGTTAAAAATCAAAAGTTATGCTATAACTGTTTAAATTTCCATACTGTATCTCAATGCAAATCGAAATACGCTTGTAGTATTTGTAAAAAGAAACACCATACATTATTGCACTTATTCGATGAAATGAAAGAAACACGTGGAAATCAAAACACATTGCCTCAGAACATTGAAAGTGATGAGTCAGATAGACAAAATGGCGCTGAAATGAGGAGTGTTTTGCTTAGTTCCAAGCTTTCAAAAAATGAAAAAGCAAATGCTGCACTTCCGCAGAATGAAAGTGTTTTATTAAATACTGTGGTTATTTATGTTAAAAATAAATACGGTCAAAGGTGCAAATTTAAAGGCTTGCTGGACAATGGAAGCGAAATAAATCTCATTACTAAGCGTTGTGCAGAAAATTTGGGGTTAAGAAAAGAGAATATTAAAACTTCAATTTCAGGAATAAACAACTCAATTCATTCAGTTAAGGCTAAAGTAAATGCTAATATTTCTAACAAGGGAGAGACATTTTCGGCAAATATAGATTGCATATTGGTTCCAAGAATAACTGAAATTTTCCCAGTAGCAAAACTAGATATATCAAATGTTAAATTTCCTAATTATGTGGAACTTGCAGATAAAGGGTTTATCTACCCAGCCAGATCGATTTCTTGATCGGAAATCAACTTTTTTTTGATATTTTGAAAAGTGAAAGAATTTATACGGAAGATGGAAAATTAATGTTACAGAACACTAAGTTTGGTTATATAGTAATCGGATCTTTACAACACGAAAAACATAATAATTCTCGTTACTGTTGTTTACTTAATGAAACTAATTTAGATAAATCACTTAAGAATTTTTTCGAAGCAGAACTGATACCGGAAAATAACGTTGAAATGATTAAAAGTGCTGATGATAAACTATGTGAACAACATTTTTTGAATACCCACAGAAGGGACAATTCAGGCCGATACATTGTTCAAATGCCGTTTTCGAAGAATCCTGATTGTTTAGGTGATTCCAAACAAAATGCCTTACGAAAACTTGATTGTTTATGGAAAAGATTAAATCAAAATCCTAAATTCTTAAAGATGTATAAAGAATTTATTCGCGAATATTTAACCTTAGGCCATATGGAGGAAGTTTTAGAAAATGAAGAACCAGAAATTGTATATTATCTCCCTCACCACGGTGTCTACAGACCTGATAAGGAGACAACGCCTTTAAGAGTAGTATTTAATGCTTCGTCTGTTACGTCTTCAGGAGAATCACTAAATTCATTACAGTTGACGGGAGGTATAATACAGGATGATCTTTTCGCTGTTCTACTTAGATTTCGAAGGCACGAATATGCACTTACTGCCGATATAAGAAAAATGTTCCGGCAAATTTTGATAGACGATTCTCAACGCGATCTATTGCGCATATTTTGGAAGGAAGGTATGAACGAACCTGCAAGGACTTACAGACTGTGCACTGTTACATATGGCACGACAAGTGCTCCATTTTTAGCAACGCGATCACTTAAACAACTCGCAATTGATGATGGAGATCAATATCCACTAGCATCTTCAGTTCTTCAATCAGATACATATATGGATGATATCTTAAGCGGAGAATCTGAATTCCCCAAGCTTAAGGAGCTTCAGTCTCAGTTAATAAAGTTGTTGAAGTCTGGAGGTATGGATTTACACAAATGGTGCACAAACCACCCTAGTTTATTAACAGATCCATCTCAAATTAATCAAGAATATGCTATTAAATCAGACTCTGAATTAGATGTGGTAAAAACATTGGGTATGTTGTGGAAACCTAAAACTGATATGTTTACTTACACGACCAAGGTAAATCCTAAATTGAATTACACTAAATCAGAAGTGCTTTCACAAATAGCCAAAATATTTGATCCTCTTGGTTTAATTGGTCCGGTCATTGCAAAGGCTAAAATCTTCTTGCAGCAACTGTGGTTACTGAAAATTGCATGGCATGAACAACTTCCAGAATCTTTAGCTAAGGAGTGGCATGATTTTTCCTTATCACTTTTGAATCTGAATAAATTAAAGATACCTAGATATTGCCTATCCAAGACACCTGTACGAATATTTCTACATGGATTCGCAGACGCCTCAGAAAATGCGTATGGTGCAGTTATCTTCATACAGTCTATAGCGTATGACAACACTGTAAAAAGTCAATTACTCTGCAGTAAATCAAGAGTAGCACCAATTCGAAAGGTAACAATCCCGAGGTTAGAATTAAATGCTTGTCTACTTGTATCTCAACTTATGAGAAAATGTTTAACATCATTACATCTACATGTTGAATCAGTGTTCTTATGGTCAGACTCAACTATCGCTCTTTCTTGGATAAAAACATCGCCTCATCAACTAAAAACTTTCGTTGGGAATAGAGTTAGTAACATTCAACAACTGACTGAAAATTTCCACTGGGGTCACGTCTCCTCCAAGCAGAATCCGGCAGACATTATTTCACGGGGACTAGATGCTAAAGACCTTTCATCAAGTGTTTTGTGGTGGAAAGGGCCTACATTCCTACAAGCGGATATTATTGTTCCAAGGGATATTCCTGAATATCATTCTACTGAAAATGAACAATATTTAAATGAATTCAAAGGGCACTCCGATAAAACTCTAATTCTTACAAGGGACAATTTTTTTGATACATTTTTTAGTTTAACTAATAATTATTTGAAGTTAATTCGCATTTTGTCATATATTTTTAGATTTTTTAGTAATTGTAAGACAGGCCACAAATTAAAAGGACCGCTCACCACCAAGGAATTGAGGTGGTCGGAGATATCTATAATTAAAGCCGTCCAGGTAAGATATTTTGAAAAGGAGATTATCAATCTTCTAAAGGGAGAACCTGTGCCCAAAGGTAGTGGATTGCAAAACTTAAATCCAGTTTTAGACGAAAACAACATTTTAAGAGTTGGAGGTCGCTTAGGCAATTCTGACTTAAAGTTTGATCACAAACACCCCATTATTATTCCCAAGAGTAATAAATTGACTCGAATGATTTTTGAGCATTTTCACAGGAAAAGCCATCATGCAGGCCCACAAACTCTCCTATATACCGTACGTCAAGAATTTTGGCCCATTAATGGCAGATTGACTGCAAGGAAGGTAGTTAACGATTGCATAATTTGCTTTAAGCAAAACCCTAAACCTGCTGTACAGATTATGGGTAATTTACCCTCTGATAGAGTAACTCCTAACGCACCGTTTAACGTTACCGGCGTGGATCTCTGTGGACCCTTTTCTATAAAAATTCCTTATCAACGGAAATGTATATTGAAAAAAATTTATGTTTCAATTTTTATTTGTCTTGCGACTAAAGCTATTCACATGGAAATAGTTTCGGATTTGACATCAGAGTCCTTTATCGCATGTCTTAAAAGATTTTTTGCAAGACGAGGAAAAAGCGCGATAATTTACACAGATAACGCCACAAATTTCATTGGGGCATGTGCTGAATTAAAGAAACTGTACAAATTAATTCAAGAGCCTAATGAACAGCTTGGAAACTATTTGTCCTCAGAGCAGGTAACTTGGAAGTTTATCCCCCCTAGATCCCCAAACTTTGGAGGGTTATGGGAAGCAGGGGTAAAATCATTCAAATATTACTTAAAGCGAGCAGTTGGTAATACTAATTTAACCTATGAAGAATTTTTAACGGTCATCACACAAATAGAGGCTATTTTAAATTCGAGACCTATTTGCCCATTGTCACCAGACCCTAATGACTTCCAAGCTTTAACACCGGGACACTTTTTAATAGGACGCCCACTAAATTCTATCCCCGAACCCGAGCTTGTGGCTATAAGTGACAATAGACTATCTAGATGGCAACTAACAACCAAATTAGTGCAAGGCATTTGGAAGAGGTGGAAGAATGATTACTTAACTAACTTACAACAAAGATCGAAATGGAAATTTGAAAAAGATAATGTAGAGGTGGGTGATTTAATTTTAATCAAGGAGGACAATATTCCCCCCTCAAAATGGTCCATAGGTAGAATTAAAGAAACCATTAAAGGCAAAGACGGTAAGGTTCGAGTAGTGATAATACAAACTCCCACTGCTGTACTAAAAAGACCTATATCAAAGATATGTATTTTGCCAATGCAAAATTGAACCTTCTTATGTTTACTTTTCTTGTTATTGTATTGTTGTATCTTATATTAGTATAGTTATAATGTGTTTATTTTTAAATTTTTTTGTGTATTGAAATGTTATTTCAAGGCCGGCGGAATGTTCCGTACTGATAACGGCAATTTCCGGCGATTGTAGCGCCACCTTCTGGTTGTATGAAAAAACGCTCCAGTGTGAAACTTGTTCTAAGGGAGTAAGTCGCGTCGCTTTCAGCGGCCATTTTTCAAGCCCATGTTGCGGCACCGCTTTCAATAAAATTGTTATTTATATACAGTCCTCTGCTTTCCCTCCGTAACAGCGTCCATTCTGCAGAAACAGAACCAGCACGAAATGGGGTAAAGGTTTGCAGGAGTCATGGGGTAAAGGTTCGCAGTGCAAACCTTTGCCCCATCTGCAAACCTTTGCCGCTCTAACTATTAACATTTGTTTCATGTCCTCTTTTCATTAGGAATCCTTATTAACAACGTCTTTTATTATTAATGGGAATTCACATTTTTGTAATTTGAAAAAAAATTATGGTTTTGATAAAAACTGCCTGTTTTTAATTAGAAAATTTTTTGTAAAATGCTTGAAAATCCATAAATTAAAAATAAAATGAATTAGTACAACACAAAAATAAAATAGCTCTGAACAAAGACCTATTTTACAAAATAAAGGAATTAAATATTGTTACAAGACATTATAAGCTTCGAAGGTGTGGTTAGGGAAAAAAACTCTAAATGAGTAATTTCCAGATTTGCAAGTCTTTGAAATGCTCCTTGCGTCACAATTTTTGACGAAATTTTATAAAATTTATTACAAAGACTCCTCTTATACATTAAAATAAAGTTATGTATTCATTTCAGGTTTAGACATCATTCAGATTATCAAAGTTTAACTTAAGCGTGGAAAAGTACAAAAATTTCACGAGAATTCAGAGTACAAGCATAAAAATATTTCCTAAAAATTAATTATTCAACGAAAGCACAAATCAAAACATAACCCTGATCAAAATGTATAAGCAATCTAAATGCAAAATTAAGGATAAGGTTAAAAATTGGATCGCAAGGAGCATTTTAAAAAACATAATAAAAATTTCAATTTTTTAAATATAAAAAATAAAATTTTAAATATTTATAAAATTTTATAAGGTGTTTGAAATAGTTTTACTTTAATGAATATTTATGCCCAATTTCATATCTCTGAGGTAAAAATTTCAAAAATTGCTTTGTAATGTCCCCCATCCCCTTAATTTGCTTAATTTTTACGGGTTTTAAAAGAATGAGTAAAGCCTAAGATATAATATAGCGATAGTGTTAATAGTTCATATTTTAATTGGAAGTTCTTTAGTTTAAGAAAAAAATTATTGAGATTAACCCCTTTTCATTTTGTGAATTTCTTTGTTAGATTCAACTTTCTGTGTTAATAGTTGATACATCATTTTGAAGTTATTTAGTTTAAGAAAAAATTTATTGAGATTAACCTGTTCAATTTGTGATTTTCTATATATGTAACACCTTTAAAAAGATTACAAAATGTGAAATAAAATTATTTAGACAACTCTTTTTGTGATTTTCGATGCCTATCCAGTAAGAAACCAACGAGTGGGGTAAAGGTTTGCAGTGCGAACCTTTGCCCCACCGATTGGGGCAAAGGTTCGCAAACAGGTCTTTTGGTAAAATTAAAAATTTGGTGACTAAATATTTCGGGAAAAAATTCATTATTTTATAGAAGGTAAAGGGGATACCCAACTACAATACAAGTGACTTTTTGGGGCGATAGGATCTAACGGATGCCCGTAAGAAACCCAAAACTCAAAACTGCAAACCTTTGCCCCCCCCCCCCTACCCTATATATATATATATATATATATATATATGTATGTGTGTGAGTTCAGCGAAGCTTCTGTAGCCGACCACCCCTCTAAATGGTCGTATTTTGTTCAGAACCAATTAAAGACTGTATAGAAGCAAATGTTATGAAAGAAATTCCTTTTCCACGGCCACCCCTCAAAACGGCCACTTTTTTCGGAACCCTTATTGACCGCCATAGAGAAGTAACACCGTGTGTATATATATATATATATATATATATATATATATATATATATATATATACTAGAACGTAACCCGTCATTTTGACGTCATAATGACGTCATAATGGAAAAAGTATATGAAAGTTAAAAAATATCCCGAATTATCTAACAATATTGCATTTAATCCACACCTTGTAAAAGCAAACCCTTTCATTATTTTTTATTTATTTAGTTTTTCATGCGATTGTAGTAGTAGACTGCCATCCAGTTTTTTACAGCTCACTACGCGAGAGTGAGTACTGAATTGTACTCACTCAAGTACTCTAACGGTACTTGAGCTACTTGATTCATTCACATTCAAGTTTGTTTACTTTCAGAATTCCTCGCAAAAGTAAACAGATTTTTAAAAACTGTTAAATATACAGCTAAAAGCATCCAATTTTTTTTAGTTCTGAATATTTTATAGAAAAATAGGCTGAACAAACGTGATTTGATGGAGAAGATATTAGTTTTTAGGTAAGAAAAAATTCTGATCCACATCTGAAATTGAAATTAAGCCTAACCGACCGTTTGTTTACTGAGGGCTTCAATTGAAAGATGAGTACAGTCCGGAAGTGTTATACAGAGACAACGGCTATTATATATATAATATATATATATATATACTTTATACTATAAAGGGATACTGCACACAATTTTTGCGATTTCCTGAAAATAAAAAAGGGTTTGTGCAACTTATTTTAAAAGCATACATCTTTAGAAAAAAATATGTTTTGCAGTATACACACACTTCAAACCTTTAGAGCCACGCAATCTAATCTAGACGACTGCCTTGCCTCGCATTTATGGTAAGAAAGCAATAAAGAAAGCGAACTTTATACCATTAATCACAAACATTGTCTTCGAAAACTAATTGTGACAAATTGTTAATGATAAGAAATTTGACACAAGTCTGTGCGCGGTTGATTGATAATGTGTTAGTCAGATGAAAATTCTGTGCGGACTTTTAAAGCTTCGATCGATCAAATTTCTTGTTTTCCGCTAGTTTTATGCGGGTGCATTTACTGCCGACAACATAAGTTCATTCTTTAATTACTAAGAGTAAAAGTTCATTCTTTAATTAAGAGCATGAAACTATGTGATACAAAATATAACTGATGTGTTTGTGAGAATTTGCAGTGTCAATGGTTTAATTTATAATTTTAAGGAGGTTGTGACACAAGATTTTTTTAAAATAATTATACTTCTCATATATGTCTAAACATATATCAGTTATATGTCTAAAACGTGGCAACGTATAAAGATCATTATCTATATATTTAAGTTGCTAAGCCGACTTTTTGGGCAGCCAGTGAGAGAAAACTTCTGCATCAGTTTACTTCTTTTTGGTCTTAAACGAAGGATTGTAATCTGTAGATTTGTCAAATTTGGTTTTTGTAACCGCAATTTCTATTAATGAGCGATAATTTTCAATTAAAAAATTGATTTCTGCGCATACTCAGTGGCATGTTTAAATCTGGCTTTAGAAATTCACTGTTTCTGCGCATACTCAGTGACATGTTTTAATGATAAACACGTTTATTCCGAGGAGTGTCTCTCTCTCTCTCTTTCTTTCATTTTTATTTTTAAGATAATTATGTTTGTGAAATATAAGATTAAACCTGATGGAAATTCTTTATTTCGCGTTGTTTAGCTAGCGGTAATTTACAATTAAAAAGATTGCTTTCTGCGCTTGCTCAGTGACATTTTTAGATCTGGCTTTAGATACTCACTAAGCACGAGACCGCTTAAGCACATTAATTTGTTTCTGCGCATTATTATGATTTCCAACATTTGGCAATGATGTGTTGGGTATAATTTGTGTATTAGTGCATTTATTTACTATCTAGCCGTCATGCTTTGACGGGTACCAACTAGTATGAATAAAAATACGTGGAAAAAAATTTCAGGTAGTCTCTTCTAACGAAACTACCGCGGGTTATTAAAGTATTATTACTTATCGTTGCTTACCTCTTTTGTAAGTATGTGTTATGTATATATGTATCTATCTATATTGCTGCTTATGCCCAAGCGATACAGACTGGGTTTGGCGCCCTGCCAAAACTATAACACGCGACCCAGGACATCTGAAATTTTGCTTTCTAGAGGACCGTTATGGAGGAACGTAATCCTACGTTAAAAATAACCTTGGAGTTAAAAAATGTTTAAAATTTTAAACTGTAGGGCAATATTATTTTGGGGTCAGGTACCTTTTAAAAGCTATGAGACTCGACAAAAATATCCCTATTTTAAATCATCAGTAGTTATGAAAATAATTTATACAGGAATATGGAAATTTTACTGTGAGTTAAACATACTTTCTTCTTTATAAATATAGCTTTAAATTTTTCTAGCTTGAAGATAAATTTTTTAATTCTTTAAAATATCAACCATTGTGTTTTTCAATGTTATGCCATTGGGCGCAGACTTGCGTCCGTATATTAATGAATATAAATATTTTTTTATTTTAAAATTAATTTGTATAATATACTGTATCTTTAAAATGATGAACTCTGAAATCGAAATTCTTAGTTCTTCATAGAAAAAAAAGAGTTTTTAAATTTTTTTTTTAATTTCAGAAATTTTTTTGATAAATTTTACTGTAATTCCAATTTTTATGGTAGGAATGACATAATTGTTCGTCATTTTAATAATTCATGTTTATACTTAACGTGTATAAAATTTCATGGTATTCTAGACAACTTTTCTGGTGATATCATGTGCGCAGTGACATAAAAATGAAAAAAAAATGGTTAACATTTTAAACAATTAAAAAATTTCTCTTCAAGCTAGAAAACATTGAGAGCCATATTTATAAAGAAAAAAGAGTGTTTAACTGACCTTAAAATTTTCATATTTCTAAAAAAATTATTTATTAACTACTGTTGATGGAAAATAGGGATATGTTTGTCGAGTCTTTTGGTCTTTAAAAGGTACCTGACCCCTTATGTATCTGTTGAACCAATGAACTTGTAAGGTATACACAAGATTCGATTCACAAGAATCGAACTTTTGAGTGAATGAATTAAAGAAGCTGCTTGAGATATGCTAATTTCGGCATACGCGCTTAGTATAAATACCATGCAGCGTCATTAATAAAAAAAGGTTGTTAAGGTTGAAGAAGGTTGTTAAAGTTTACGTGGCCCAAAGTTTACGTGGCAGTACTGCTGGTTTGACTCTCTGCTGGTTTGTGAGTATTTTGCAAAAAAGGTATTTCTATTGAATGCTAATATATATATTCCTTACAAGTAGTACGTATGCTTATTGCTGTAAAAGCAAATTCTATATGTGCAACGAATTCAATAAACATTGTTTCATGTATAAACTGTGTTTGTATCAAATTCAAATAGAGTGCCCCTTAGTATTTTCTCTATACTGGCGCCCGAAAGTTTATATATACCCTGGTTGTTATCGTTACATTTATAACGAACAACATATTTGAAGTTAAACTGTGTACTGTGTACTTATATTGATAAAATTGTTGCAAGTACTTATATACTATTTGAAAATGAGTGTTGTAGAACAAGACCCTGCTGGAAATTTTCATCGGGTAATTATGGTTCAGCAATTTGCGCCATTCGAAGCCACATTCAATGGCGGCCCCTCAAGCCAATTCCTAAAGAAAATTGAGCATTACTTTCAGCAACAATGCACCCCAGAAGAGGATAAACTTAAAATTGCTCTAACCGCTTTAAGAGGTAGTGCATATCAGTGGTACACGTGTATGCAAAGCAGTAATCTGATTTTTGACTATTTGCCATTCAAGCAACAGTTTCTTAGCGTTTTTCCAAAGACCTTTAATCAAAGTCAAATTGAAGCGGAAATTTATTCGCTAAGGCAACGTGAAGGTCAGTCTGCGTTAGATTTTGCTATGGAAAAGATTTCCCAGTGTGAGGAATATCTAGAAGGGATGACGGAAGCGGTAATCTTAAAAATAGTTATCCAACGTTTGATGCCAAGTGTTCAAGATTTTTTAGATAATCAAAATGTTACAAGCAAGGTTACCCTCCTTCAAGCTTTAGCTAAATATGACAATAGGCATTTCTTCGCTACCCCTGACCCTCACCCAGGTACGAGAAGTTTTATACACCCCAGCCAAAATTCTTCACGAGTTTCAAACCAGCAGCGAAACCAGTATCGCGGGCGAAATAATAGAAGCGCACGGCGTTACAATGAAATTAGTGCTCTTAAAGTAAATAATATGCAAGCACCTTACTTGCACTGGCAAGTTGTTTCACATGATATGGTTCAACCTGTTGAAACTGTGTGGTCAAATGTATTAACTTGTCCAAGCAGTAATCGTTATTTTGAGAATAGTGAAAGCATGGGCGGATCCAGCCGATTTTCAGGGGGGGGGGGGGCTGTCTTCTACCCGGATGTTATGGTATAGTTATGGAATATCCCCTGCTCAGCGGAGGGATCGAGGAGCCTCCCCAGAAATTTTTTTAAATATACAGTGCTTGAAAACTTTTTCTTAGGCTATTTTAAGTGCCTCAAAAGCACCTTAAAATATTATTTTAAACCAAGAAATTTACATTCTCTCCCAATGTAACATGAAAACCATGGCATTTTATTCAAATACGATACATTTGGATTTTTATTTTAATTAATAAACATCTTGGTACAGTTTTATAACATATTGGTACATTTTTCATAATGTTATTGTTATGTAAGTAATTTCAGACCTAATTAATTTAAATGTTACAAAATTGTCTCAAATCTTAAACTGTTGAGGACAAAGGATCATATCAGGCTATATTACGTAAAGACAGTATTTATAAATCTAACTCAACCTATTAAAAACTTTTAATATGTTATATTTAATAAAGTAAAATACATTGCTCCCTTTGTCCAAGTTGTGGTCCAAGCTGTGGCTGCTTTGTCCAATTTATCATATAAAAGAAACTGATATTTGGACAATTTTATGTAGGTTTGAGGTGACAAAAACAAGTTTTGGCCTAAACAACAAAATTCAACTTCCTTTTCTTCATTTTAGCAAACCTATCAACGACTTTTTTTTGCATCAACTTTGTCCGCAATTCCTCTGTGAATGTTTAGCAGTGCTAATGCTACAAGTCTATCCTTTCTCATGGTTGTTCTCATCCAGTCCTTCAAACTTCGAAGGGTTGAAAAAGACCTCTCGGCAGTAGCTTTGCTAACCGGCAGAGTTGCAAAAATCTTCATCAATTCGTGTATTGCAGGATAAACCTCCTTGTCACACTTGATGAGAGTTTCAATGCCTGTTTCTGGAATTTCTTCATTTTTTGTCTTTGGTTGCTGATTTAACCATTTGTTTTGCCACAGGGCAACTTCATTGCTAAAAACAGCTCCACTATGACTTGAAATGTTCCCCATAGCAAACTGAAATATAGAAAACAAGACCTTAGCTGATTCTCTTAGGTTTGTTGGGGACATTTTAACAACCGAAGTGGGTATCAGGGTTGATAGTTCAAGGAGTTTCATAATGTCATCGGGGAATCTATGATATATTGAAGTATCCTGTCTAATATAGGAATGTAAATTGTTACTCTGTAGAATTCCTCAAGCTCGACAATGTTGGGGTTGGTTCGTTTTTTTTGCCTTTGATCAATACGAGGCAAAGACACCTCCGTACCCATATCTTCAGCTAAACCTGTTGCTACAAGATATACATCATGGAAAAACTCTTCACACTCTGATCTTCCCTGTTCCAAGGTAGAACAAGTAGATTGAAGAGCTTCACTGGCTTCTTTTTGGTCAATGCTCTTTTTTTGGAATAGCCGGCTAAGAGGAAGAGTGATAGCGAATATGTCTGCTAGAGACGCTATGGAAACTATGAAAGAACTAGTGCTTATATTATTTAAAAGAGACAGTGCTTTGGTAGCTGCTTCGGTTTCTTTCCAAGTACTTACAACTTCAAGCACTTCATGAATTTTTGGAAGGTTTGAACAAAACAAATGAATACTATCGTGGCGTTCCACCCATCTTGTTTGGCAGATCCCTATAAGCTGTCTGCTTAATTTTTGTTTTAAGACAGAGTTTCTCTTTGGGCTTGCTGTAAAAAAAAAAGGAATAACTGTTTTTATGGTGTCGACTGCACTTCTGACCTCTTGAATCTTAGAGGCCTTTTTCAGTGTCAAATTCAAAGCATGGTTTAAGCAGGGGCAATGAGTGGCGTTGATAGCACAATGTTTCACAGCATTTACTGCACCCTTTACCTCAGACACCATACTACTACATCCATCAGTGGCTATTCCTACACAGTTTTCTGGGTCAAAATTATTTTTTTAATTAATCCAAGCACAGTACTTCCTATCACTTCACCAGTCCAGGAGGGTTCACTTAAATAAGTTAAGTCTTCTTCTTGTGCAAAAGCTTCAACGGGTTTTCTGGAATCCACAAAGTCCAGGAAATCTTCATAAACATTTCCTTCGTAGCAGTAGCGTGTGGAAAATGTCAGTTGTGAATCATGAGCAGCATCTGTTGTTTCATCAAATAATATGCTATAGTATTTTGCAGCTGTGAATCTTTCCAGTATGACACAAGTATGTCCAGTATGACACAGTTCGGACTTCAGTTCCGCAAAAGTTGATTAATTCATTTTGAATCATTTTACTAGAGTACATTGCATTAGCGCATGCTGACTGGAGGTGTTTGCTGAGATTCTCATCTCCTGATTCGATACGAAAACGCACCAGTTCTCTGAAATTTCCTTCGTTTTGGGTTTGAATTTCCTTTATTACGCGACCCGTTATTCAATAACCACAAGTCAACACACACTGAACCTGTCTTTGTGTCACTCACGCTGTGCGACGGCAGGGAAAGGGATCTGGGAGCGAATGGTGATGGGGCGCGGCGATCGCGTATCTATTTTTGTACACTAGACTTGACCTTCAAGCGAAATGCACTGCACTGGCGCACTTCTAATCGACAAGCACGTTTAAACTTAACGTTTCTTTCCCCAAAACATGGCACTAGCGCTACAAATTATTTGTTACTTTATTTTATTTTCTTCTTTAAATTTTGAGTTCTTTCTCTAAATTAAAAAACATGACCTAAAGGGGGGGGGCTGCAGCCCCCTCATCCCCCCCCTGGATCCGCCCCTGAGTGAAAGTCAGAGTATTTGTGTGGCTTATAAAGAAAGTGAGCCTAGCTGGAATAATGCGGTAATTCCAGTGCAAATTTCCTGAAAGTAGTGCCGATACTAATGCTAGTGGTTTAGAAAATAAATCATCTGATACTTCTATTAATGCTATACCTGATATTTTAGATGATGCTCACACATCTGTTAATGAAGAAAATTTAGTAGATGACGAAGTATGCGTTACGGAAGTTAGTGAATACTTATTAGTTGACGACAATAAAAATTCTTTAAACGATATTAGGAACTCGCTAGGTAATGATGATATTATTTCACGTTCCCAGCCGAATGGGGATTGTGTAGGCCAGGTTGATAATATGGTCTTAAATAAAGTACATGAAATCCAGACTGAGAATCAGGATGAAAAGCTGATTATTAAGCATATTATAGACTTGAAAGCTGTGCTAACTCGTAATAATTACCCAGTAAGTCTATCCAAGAACATAATTGGTTGTTTTTGTTTTAATGAATAGTTTGTTCTGTTGCATTAATAAGTTAAACATAACAATAGGTTAAAATAAAAATAATAACTACTAAAAACAAAAATAAAAATCATAAGTAAAATAAAATAAAAATAAAATTAACTCATAGTAGTAACAATAATAAAAACTAAATAAATAAAGGAATAATTGTCTTAAAATATGGTAACCTATGTAAGTCTGTAACTGAGTATCCACTACCTCAATGGTTGCAAGTTTTATGATGTCAGTCATCTTGCGGTTACAAGTTCTTAACTTCCACTCTGACTAGCGCCAGGCTTGGTGTTCTTTGGTTAAGTACTTTTATTCAAACTTAATTCATTTATTATTCAATTCTTCTGTTAATAATGGATTGTACGGTGTCTGAGTGTGTTTATTTAATAGATCATGCTCATCAGAAACAATCCATTGGTTTTTAGACAGTATTGATACCGCTGATGAAGAAATGCTGTCAAAAACCTTATTCATACTTTTCTTTACATGTTGGATGTTCTTGGCTTCAAGTAGCTTTAGAGCTATTACTGGTTTTCTCTTTCATCTTATTCTTATATATATATATATATATATATATATATATATATATATATAAGTAGTATAAATATAAGAGTTCTGCGACAGGCAGCATGGGAGCAGGGCGTGGCCCAGAGGGTAGTGACTTAAAGTTGGCGGACCTTAATGTGTGACGTGGACCAATCAGAGCGCGGCAGGCCCTCTGGTGGTCGATTTGGACCAATCAAGAGAAGGCAGTGCCGCTAGCGCCTCCTAGTGGGAAAACTTGGAACTGCTTAGTCGAGGAAATGCAGGGAGCAGCTAGGTGCTCTGCGGAGCGCCACCTATTGAGTAAATATGGAACTAAATTTCGTACAAGGTTATGAGCATTACTGCTGCCATAGGCAAACTGTAGAACTTACAATAATTCTGTAGAAGATGTTTTATAGTGCTGGCATCTATCAATAAAAACTGAAAATACATTTTAAGAATATTATGCCTGACCTGGGTTCGAACCCATTTCAGAAAGCCTGGCAAACCAACGCCTTTAGCCATTCAGCCACGACTTGACATTAGTAGGTTGTATTATAAGGTATTTAAAGAGTGAATATTTTAAAATGAACTTGAGACATATGATAGACTTTTCTGAGGCATATTATTCGATTTATTTATTTTTTTTTTTTAATTATAATACATACTAAGCACCCCCTAGCGGTAAAAACTGGAACTAAACTAGAACTTTAAATATTTAAGATTGTAAAACGATTTTATGCTGCTGGCAACATCTAATGATTAAAATTAAAAATTAACTTTTAAAATTCTGCTTGAGGCAATTTTACGCTGCAGGCGCCATCTATTGGTAAAAATTACAACTACATTTAAAATTTAATATTGTAAAAGTGTTTTTTTTTTTTTTTTTTTTTTTTTTTTTTTTTTTTAACCTGTGGCTTTATTTGGAAAATTAATCCATATTTACAGGCAACACAAACAGCAAAGAACTAAGCATTGTACAGATGCATAAAGCACAACAGTGAACAAAGTCAGATAAACGGTGTTAAAAGTTCATAGAAAGCTCATCATATCTCTAGCGTCCCTGTATAATTTGGTAAAGTTCTCACTTTTTTGGGCTTCCGGATCAAGTCCTGGGCATGTAAGTAAATGATCTGCATTCATATTGCCAGCCCTGCAGACCTGGCATTCACTTTTGGTTAGGATGCCAATTCGGTTTAAATGTTCTGCTAGACAGTCGTGGCCTGTTTTCAGTCTGAAATGTGCCACTGCTTCTGTACGGGATTTATGACTATAGTCTTTCCAGCTGTCCTGGATCTCTTCCCAACGTTTCCCTTTAGATAGCAAGTCTTAAGTTTTAAAGAGATTTTGTTGTAGATGTATTTCTTTATTGAGCCTGTAGAGATTGGATGAGTTATCTGTTGTTCTAGGGTTCCCTTCTTTGCTAACGAGTCGGCTCTTTCGTTACCTTCAATGCCAACGTGCGATGGGATCCATTGAAACACTATCACTTTATTATTGCTTTCAAGGAGTTTAAATATTTTGTTTTATTTGGGAGATACCAGGCAATTCAGTGCGACGATTCGTCGTAACAGCCTGTATTGCAGCCATTGAGTCCACCAAAATTACAGCTTTAGTAAACCTTTTACCTAAAGTAAAAGGTTTTATTTTAGGTAAAATTCTAAATTAAAATATATTATTAACTTACTATTTTTTAACGACAGTAGTAATCAGTAAAAAATAATTATAATAACTTATTATTACTTTAAAGACATATCTAAATTATAAATAATATTTGAAATAATATTCTATTAAAAAGAGAATTTACAAGTCTTTTAACATTAAATCTATAAGAGAAAATATTAACAAGGATATTTTTTATGCTAATATCAATTTCAAGTATAATATAATTTAGTTATATCTTTAAACCCATTTAAACTTAACTTGAAGACTTTTAATTATACAATTACCATCAAGAACCTGAAACTTAAAAATGTATGGGTCAATTTAAGTATCTTTATATAGTTTATGTACAGTTTTGAATGTATTTCAAACCTTAAGCACTTTTAGAACTTTGAAACTATATTATAAGTTAAGACACTTACTAAAATTAAAAAAACATTTTATAGAGATAAAGAGTTGAAAGATAAAATTTACAAGTTTTAATCCTAAATATTATATCTTATCCAGAAATGTAGACTAATAATATAAGATTTTAAACCTTACATGCTTTCAACGATTACCTAAATTGCGATATATTGTTAAATTCCACAGATTATTTCACAGGTTTTAAGGTATTTATTTAACATAAGATGTTTATAAATCCTATCCAAATTGGAATAGTTTTTACATATCAACATAAACAACTAAATATTAACATAATTTACATAATAGCATAAGACTTCCTTTTTGATAACATAAATATACATATCATACATGCTGCTAACATAAATATACATATTGTTGCAAAACCCGAAAGCAAACTTTTTCTTTGACTTTAACTGTAACCGCAACTAACGAAGAACTAGCGAGATGTTTTTTGAAAAGGAAAAACAGTTGTAACGATGTAACGGATAGTAACGGATAGTAGAGGCTGTTTTCAGTAGTTCATCCTCTTTATACTTGTGTTATATTTTATAATTTTCTTATTAAAGTTTTGTTATTATCAGAAGGTGTTCATGCTTCCAAGACTGGCTTCGAATTTTAATGATAATTTTATTTAAATGGAGTAGCAATCCTTTTTACAGCTAAACCGAAAGAGGACTAAGCCAGCTTCACTCCGGATACAAGAAAAATATCACCAAAGAAAGCAGGTAAGGTGATTCCTTTACCTTTAATGCAAATTACTGAGATTTTGAAATGTGAGATTATTGAGAGTGGAGAAATTTTATTTTACACATATCATATATGTTGCTAAATTAAAATTCTTGATATACTTTCGTATAAGATAGTTTTCTACATGCAATTACCAAAATATTTTATCCATACAGCAACAGAAATGATACAGACTTTATCATGTTTAGAAGGTTCGCAGATATTTACATGAGTTCACTTCATTTTAGAAGTAAATGGGTCAGAGTTTGAATCTTAAAGTGATGGGGGTATGCGGAAACAATATTTTCATATGAAAAACATTCATTATACATCATAAGTATTAAAATTAAGTCTTTTTAAAAAAAATTCTATAAAAATTGATAATATACATTATAGAGACTTTTAATTAATTTAGGATCGGTTTTGAACTTAAACATTTAAATAGTTTTATATATGTATAAATACTAAACTTTTATGATTCCATATGGAAATGCACGCATAAAGAAAATATATACCCAGAGACTTTAAATTATATTAAATATATTTTAAAACCTAAAATATCTATACATCAACAATCTGATAATCTTTACAAAGAAAAGCATACATTTTTATCCTAAAATTTTAGTTTTTCAGCATTAAAATCAGAATACATCGAAGTAAACAATTGTTTAATACATTGAAAACTTTTAATTTACTATAGTTTTACACTATATTTATTGATATATTATTGAATTATGCTATAAAAAGAGTATAATTCAAAAACATTTATGTAATGGTTATATTACGTATACAAAAGTCTTCTTAATTGTGTTTTTAACAGATTTATGCTAATTAGGACTTAGATTCTGGAATTAAGTTTCTAAGGTATACATAAGATTCTAAGATATATTAGAATCGAACTTTTGAATGAATAAATTAAAGAAGCTGCTTGAGATATGCTAATTTCGGCATACGCGCTTGGTATAAATACCATGCAGCTTGATTAATAGAAAGGTTGTTAAGGTTGATAGATAAGCGAGTTAAGGGAGCTACGAGGTAAGCAGCTCCAGGTGTTAACCGGCGCTTGTGCTTAGGGGGTCCACAACCACGGGTCCCAGAGACGCCCAAGAGAACGTCCCCCAAAGCATAATACCGCCACCACCGGCCTGTGTATGACCTACTGTACATTGAGAGAGCAACAGTTCGCCTGGAAGACGGCGTATCCTGACACGGCCATCGGCGTGATGAATGACAAACCGTGATCCATCTGACCAGGCAACTCTCTCCCACTGATCCATGGACCAGTCGCGATGTTCCCGGGCCCAGCGCAGGCGCAGTTGGCGATGACGCTTGGCCAGCAAAGGCACACTAGTGGGACGATTGCTGCGTAGCCCTATATCCAACAGTGTCTGGTGAACAGTGTGCTGCGATACTATTCTACTTGGCTCTGCATTGTATTGGGCTGTCAGCTGAGCCACTGTCTGGCTCCGGTTTTGCTTCACCATGCGAGACAGTTTCCGACGACCAATTTCTTTTATAGCGTGTGGACGTCCAACACCATGTCGTCTACTGCTGGTTTCACCGTCATTCATCCACTTTGCATAAGTACTAACAACTGTAGGTAGCGAACAATCCACGAGTCGTGCAGTTTCGGAAATGCTTGTTCCGAGCCTTCGAGCCATTACAATCTGCCCTCTATCAAAGTCGCTTAGATCCTCAGCCTTTCCCATCACACACAGAAGTAAGTGAAAGAATGATTCTTCAGACTCTCCAGCAGCAGTTAAATACCACTTCCACCTGATCACGTGCCTTCCACGTCATCCAGGCGAATTCATTGCAAAATGTAGGGGTGGTCATAATGTTTTTGCTCTTGAGTGTATGTCTCAAGTTCCCTTTAAAATATTCACTCTTTAAATACCTTATAATACAATGTACTAATGTCAAGTCGTGGCTGAATGGCTAAAGGCGTTGGTTTGCCAGGCTTTCTGAAATGGGTTCGAACCCACGTCAGGCGTAATATTCTTAAAATGTATTTCTAGTTTTTACCGATAGATGGCAGCACTATAAAAAAATCTTCCACAGAATTAATGTAAGTTCTACAGTTTACCTATAGATGGCAGCAGTAATGCTCATAACCATGTACGAAATTTAGTTCCATATTTGCCGAATAGGTGGCGCTCCGCAGAGCACCTATCTGCTCCCTGCATTTCCTCGACTAAGCAGTTTCAGGTTTTCCCACTAGGGGGCGCTAGCGGCACTGCCTTCTCCTGATTGGTCCAAATCGACCACCAGGTGGCCTGCCTCACTCTGATTGGTCCACGTCACACATTAAGCTCCGCCCAGTTTAGGTCACTCCCCTCTAGGCCACGCCCTGCTCCCATGCTGCCTGACGCAGAACTCGTATTTTTATACTACTTATATATATATATATATATATATATATATTTATTTATTGTAAGAATCCGTTACGACCTTTCCGAATAAATCACCCAGACAGCCGGACCTCCCACAGCAGGTGACCTGCGAACATTTCTATCGATCAGCGTCAAGGTGTCTGGAAGCAGAGAATGGGGTTGCTCCTAGCTGCCGGCCCCTGGGAAGACGTAAACTAATGACTATTTCGACGTGAACGAATGATTTTCAGATCAGCTGATTGATAAGAGCCGACCACATGGCTTCGTTGTCAAGCGGATCACAGCCAACGGACATGACGTCACAAATTGTGCTAGCCAACCTAAACATTTGCAGTCACGTGGCCGGAAGCGATTGCCAACGCCGGGAGAAAAAATCCAGTTTTTGGACAGACTTGGTCGAGACTCTCATCTAGAGAGCACCTTTCGTCTACGTTGTCCTGGAGCGACCGACTTCATCCTGAACTTTATTTTTCAGAGCAGCCTGCTCGAAGGCTTCTCGTCAACTAATACTTCACCCTGAAGTATAGCTATCTCAGAGCATCCTGCTCTACAGGCTTCTGTTAGCATGTTACTTCCTCAAGAAGTTATCTTCATATTTCCGAGAAGCCCGCTCTATAAGCTTCTCGTGAGTTATAATTGTCCTTACGAATTTATTCTATTTTCAGAGCTGTATGCTCTAGAGGCTGTGTACCGACCTTCTAGTTCCGTTGTGAAATCACTTGCCGACATCTTATCATCGAAATTATTTGGTTATTACGAAGGCCAGTTCCCTCTATGTCTAGAGGTAGATCAACATTGTAAATAATGT
This sequence comes from Dolomedes plantarius, assembly GCA_907164885.2. NCBI lineage: Eukaryota > Metazoa > Arthropoda > Arachnida > Araneae > Dolomedidae > Dolomedes > Dolomedes plantarius. The sequence goes on along the minus strand of OU015490.1, from coordinate 202,529,517 downwards.
AAAAAGTTCGGACTAAAATTTAATAAAACTGTAATTTAATGTAGTAGACTGACTCTGAACATTTTTAGCTACCCGGAGTCTGAAGTTATCACAATATATATATATATATATATATATATATATATATATATATATATATATATATATATATATATATATATATATAAATATATAGTTCGATATTTAGGTAAGCCAGCCGCATATGAAACAAAAGTAGAATGATGTCGCCATTCAGTGGTGTTCTAAATTATCGCTTCAGTTTATCTTTCACGACAGACTTGTTTTCATTTATATACAACTTCAACGTATAGCAGGCAGTCTTGAACCTATGTTTCGCCCTTTTTATGGGATCATCAACAAGTCACAGGCGATGAGTACGCCGCTAGGAAAGGCATTCTAAATACGGAATTTCTCAAAATTTTTATTGGTGGTTGACGAAGTGCAGTCACTAAGCCCATCCTCGACTATCACGAACTGTGGTATAAAGTTTAAACTGCTTGAGGATGACAAGATGCATAGAGCACGCACAGTTGAGGGGTAGTTTTCAGTTTTCTTTTGTTTAAGGGGATTTACGTAATGACTTAACAGTGATGAGCACTTCTTTGCAGGTAGCAGGAGGTTTTATATTCTTCTTTATAGCATCCCGTAGAGCCTTAGAAGCTATGACGGGCCCCATCTGGTGCAGTGAAGTCTTGTTTGTAACTGCAGATTGAAAGAAAAAGTTATTCCAATGTGAGAAAGAGCTGGAGTGTAGACGGTAGAAGTTGACTGAAACAAAAGTTTAAAGTTGACTCTAATCGCAACGTGTTTAATTTTTTTAATAATCAAGTTAATGAAAATAAACCGTACAAGTTTTTATTTCTTGGTGAAGTCTTTATTTTTCTTTATTGGATCCCAAATCTTATGGGCTCAAGGTGGGAGGATTTTCCTGGTTACAAAGATAATTTTAAAGTGTATCTAGGACACTGTTTGGGACGAATCTCTGCTTTCCTATGTTACTTCCTCCTGCTCTTCATCATTTATCAGTTTAAGAAAATAACACCTTTCAAGTCCTCTTATGTTGAAAGCTTTTCGGCTAAAGCTCTTGGATATCATTTGGTTGCATTACAACCGATCATCCACTCTGGGAACACATTGCTTCTCTAAAAATTCGTTAAATTAATTGAACTGCTCATTTTCAAAATTTCTGATGACTAAAGGGAAAGTTACAACTTCTTAAATTTTCAGTAAACATTAGAGAATCATTGTAGATTTAAGAAGCCTTAATCTTCAGCTAATTCATTACCCAACAACATCTTGTGACTCTAGACCAGACAAGGATGAGTGTAATCAATTGTACCCTCAAAATGACTGGCAGTACATCTCTAAGTGGGTCATGACCTTTCTTTAAGCATTTTCCACCCGGCGTTCTTTTTTTGCCAGGCTTCTCCAGTAGGTAAAATCTACAGTCATGGTCCTCCTTAGGCCAATTATTTATGAGCGGAAACTTTATCCGTAAACTGCAATAATGGTCCATTCTACAAACAGACAGTGGTTCGCAATGCCTAACCAGTGGTAGAAGAGAATTTTGTAGGGGCTTTGGTTCATAAACGTAGGATGGTATACAGAACATATTCTTATAAAAACACGGAAAAATTTATTAAAGCATCAGCCGAACAGGTTAAAAGGTAGGCAATGGTATAGAAAGCAAACCTGCAGTCAAATGAAAGCTCAAAACTGAAATTAAAATAAAAGGAAAATAGAACTAACCAAGGACACTTCGTCATATCTTTTTTTGTAAAGACACCTCAATTCTATATGGTAAAATAGGGAAACGATGGCGACTGAGTTAATTTACTTTACACGCAAGAAGCTTCATTCTGTGACACAGTCGTAGCGTGCTTCTAACTTTTATTTATTTATTTTTTTTTTGGGGGGGGGGGGAGCACGAACTGAATTCAGTTAGGGCCCTTCTCAGCGCATTGACTGCCGGACTGTCCTTAAAATATGAAATATTATGATTTTTTTAAAAATTAAATAACAATAAAATTGATGTTTGAGTAGTATTCAAAAGTTATGCAATAAGAAAAATAAATATAATATAAATAAAATGAGAAAAAAATATAACATGGAATTTTTGTTATGGATCATATCATTGTTAAAAAACTATGTTAAGGCTGAAGACATAATCGGAATCTTCAGTTTCTCAGTTTGAAAAAGCGAGAATAAAACCAACTTTCTTTAAAGTTTTCTACAATTTTCCGATTTTAACTGAACTTCTATTAACGTTTTAATGTATTTCAAGTTAAGTTGGGGGGAACGTGACACGCCCCCCCCCCCCCCGACGCTACGCCTATGCTCTGTGATGCCTTACGCTGAAACAAAAGCTTCTGCAAATGTCGAAACTTTTGAGGCTTTACCTGTAGACGTATATTAACAGTTTCGGGGACTTTGGTAGGTATTAAACTTCCAAATCCCCCACCGTTGCATCCAAGTGTCCAGCAGACGTCATTCTGTTTGTTTTAATAAATCATATTCATCCTACTCTTCTATTTTCAAACAGGAAATAAAAACTCACAAATCGGAGAGAAAATTAAAACTGTTGTTTATCTCCCTGTCCAAAGAGCGACAAGGGCTTGGAACAGTCGCGTAATTTGCAGCCGTGCCCTCGGCAGTGAAAATTCGAGAATGGGAAGGGAGGCAAATTCCAGCGCTGCTTTCGGGAAGGAACCGGGGTCCTCCACGTCTGGATGGGAGGGCGCGGGAGGGGCGCAGAGCAGGGCGTGAAAGCCACCCAACCGGATAATAATTAGGAAGTCGCATGAAATTTGCTCCCTTGACACCGCATTAAAAGGCTTGTTATTATGAAGCGACAAAATGAACACGCTTTGCGCAAGGGCTACCACTATGATTGTTTTCTTTCTCTTTTTCCGCTGGGGGGAGCAATTTCCATGAGATAGATGACATGCAGTCCACATGGTACCGTGAATAACAAGCACTGACGATCAGGCGAGTTATTATTAATTTTTACGCTAGCCATGCCTCTGCTGGCCTGAACGGGGCGTTTGTGCGGTTAACAGATGTGGACATTTTTTTTTTCAACTCCGCATCACCCGGCTTATTATTTAAAATATTTTTTTTAACACGATGGAGTCTTATGTTAATAATGGGCTGTCAAGAAGCGTTGAGTTTAATAATTTATGCATCGGATCTGTGAAGCCTCGGGTTTTTTTTCTTCTTCACTTCCACCTATCTGTAACCGGTACTTCAGACTTCTCTTCCTGCGCATATTTTGTTTTTCAATCTCCTCTTTAGAGAGCCGTGTTTGGGAACGTTAGTCTGCGAGGTAATGGTTATTATCAGCGTTTCTTTATCGGCTAGTTTTTAAGAACTAGTTAATAAAAAGGAGTGATAAGCAGCGAAATTACACGTCAGAGGAATGCAGGGAGATTGTTACTTTGTTCCATCTTGGGCTGTAGAAAGAAGAGTAGTGATACGGCAGATTTGAAGTTAATGATTCATAGATGTTGTTCCAAGCGTCGTGTCAAGACTACGGAGTATCAGAACCCACACAAAAAAGTAAATAAATTCAAGGTAAATCATAGAAGTTAAATAATGTTAATGTTTTAACATTTATGTACGAAAAAAGTGTGAAACATTTGTACTCTTAGCTAAATCTTTTCACTTTATTTTAAACATCATGGCTAGTTCAGTGATCACACTCTTGCTTTCCCGACTGTATCACCTCCAAATGCCTTCTGCTTTCTACGTGCCGGACGATGGCCGAACGGCTAGGATGCTGACATTTGGTGCCAGAGCTGTGGGTTTGAGTCCCACAGTTGGCATAAATGTTTGTAGTCACTCGGAAACGGCGTTAAGGAGTAGGTCCCGGCCTAATTACTAGGGATGCATAAATTTCGCATAAAAAATATCGAAATTTCGCAGCGAAAAAAAAAAAAAAAAATACATTACATAAAAAATCGTATTTATTCGCAAAAGGTATATAAATTCGAAAATTTCGCATTTATTAAAAAAAATTACAATTTTACTTACTTGGATAGGTAAGTATCAAAATTCTCAGTTAAAAGCTAACATTGAAGTAATCTCCACATTATGTTCCTTAAGTCTTTGCCTTCTGTCATTAATTACTAGGTTGTACATACTAAAATATCTCAGCATCTATTCTGTTAACGGGACTATAGAGGCTTTGTATAGCTGCCTTTGCAAAGTTCAGGTTGCAGCATTTCGTTGCAATTAAAATCTGCATAACATCAACAGGAGTCTCTTGGCTGGCCACTGTAAGTAGATGAAATACCCTTGACTTTGGTGCTCAAGAGACGTTCTTAAATCTACTAAATTGTTTCACAAAACTTGATGGTCGATTTTTACAGTTAGATCTTTAGGTTCAACTCCGGTACGGACAAATTGTCCGGGTGAAATTCGGAGGAAATCCGAAGGAGAGTGAGATTTCTCAGTTAAAGACCACGGATTGTCTTGGTTAAGCAATTATGTTAATAAATTATTACTATTATTACCTAATTTCGCTTAAAAAGCCATTTATCACCGAGTTTTTGCCGAACAGTTGTAAAGAAAATAATTTTCGCCTTTACTCGCTCATATCGGCAAATTTCGCTTTTATTCGCATCTATTTCGTAAATACGAAAATTGCGTCTCCTTACTAATTACCCCTCTTGTAGCACAATATGATTGTAGTGCTCTCCACCAACTCAACTCAACTCAACTTTGCTTTCTATGCAAGTATTCTCTACCCTTACTGGACCATCTTATGACCTCTATCAATAAATTTGACGAGTTAATTGCAATTAATTCGCTATATATTTAGCAAAAAAGTTAAGAATGATGGGGTTTGATAGCCCTATACGATTTACCATTTGCATTATACAAGTCTGAAAATTATATAACAAGAAAAAGAGAAAAAGCGTAAGATAATGTCGAAATCTCTCCTTAATCCGTGAAGATCACAAACTTTTTTGCGATAATTTCTAAATCCTACCTCTGTAAAAAGATATATGTAGCGTGGAATTTAACGCTACAGTTAATGTGTGCAAATGTTGCCGCAATTTAATCTAGAATTTATTTATTATCAGGAAATACTTTAATTCAGTCACTTTGTCAAGCAATATTTTACGTTAACTGTTGTGTTTCTAAGCCCTGGCTTTGAATTCCGAGTGGTCTTCCTTAACGACATCTTTGCTTCTTCATGCACATATGTGCTTTAAATAGAAATCAGCTCGATATTGTTGAAGAAACCATTACTATTCTCTTTGCCAGGATCTGTTTAAATTACGGTTTCCTGTGGAATGGCTAACAAGCAACGTGCCATATGCGAAATCCCATTCGAAAGCAGTTTGTCATTTACGCGGCGCTCAGGGCGACGGTTGTCAATTATTTCCACAAAACGCGCCGGTTCACAAGCCCTCAAAGGCAATGCCGTTAAGGGGATGGTGGACCTTTCAAAACGATTTTTGAAATTTTTACCACAGAGATATGAAATTTTGTATATATATTCATTAAAGTATAACAATATTAAACACCTTATAAAATTTTATAAATATTTTTTTAAAAATATTTTATAATTAAAAAATTTAAATTAAATTACCCTTCTTTAAAATGCTCCTTGCAACCCAATTTTAAACTTTTCCCCTTAATTTTGCATTTATATTGCTTATAAATACTTTCTGAACAAAGTTATGTATTTTTTTGTACTTTCGTTGAATAGTTAATTTTTAGAAAATATTTTTATGCTTGTACTCTGAATTTTCGCGAAATTTTTGTACTTTTCTACACTAAAGTTAAAATTTTATAACCTAAATGACCTCGAATCCTAAAATGGGTACATAACTATATTTTGATGTATTACAGGAATCGTTATTATAAATTTCATAAAATTTCGTCAAAAATTATGACGCGAGGAGCATTTTAAAGACTTGCAAATCTGGAAATTTCTGATTTTGAGAAAAAGTCATTTAAAAGATAATTTTTTATCTACCTTTAATACTTACTACTCTAAAGCCACCAATTTTTCATTTTTCTTTTCACTACACATTTTAAATGCATTTCATTCCAATATTTACATGTTTTTAAAATATTAATACACCCTCAAAAAAAATTCCAATTTTTGCTCGATTTTTGGTAATTTGAAAGTCCACCATCCCCTTAATTGAATCAGTGCAGCTTCTGAGAAAACCGCTTTGGCGATAAATCGCCAAATTTTGGTGAATTTCAAAAGTCGCCAGGTCTCACCTGCTCAGCCAATCACCGCTTTTTAAATCTGCCGCGCCTTTACGTCACAGGCAGATGGTTGCAACTTTTCACCTGTTATCGCCCTTTTAACTTAATGCGTGTCCTGCCTTCACACTAGGTACGATACGACGCTTGGCATCTTGGCACAAAATTTTCTTGTAACCCTCGCTCCCTCTACTCCTGTCTTAGAAGAACTTGAATATAGAGATCACGATATTTTTCTAGATATATAGGTCGTACCTTTTAGAAGCCCCTCCAGAATGTGGCTTTTTGCCTAATTCTGTGAGGAGGCTATACCATTTCTATGTATTTTTTTATGAACCATAATGGTTATTTTGTGTCTTGCAACTGACGATGAAATCTTGAGATGAGAACTTCAATATAGAAGAAAAGTAATTGTTTGTTTAGTATTGTACTACGTAGTATTTAAATAACTTCAATAAATAATTTGTATCGACCTAATACTTGGCTCATTCTCAATTTATTCTTCATTTGATATTATTCCCTGATTGCAGTAGACGATGGAGCTCTCTGTGGTTATTTTGGCTACACTTCGCAACTACCACTGTATTATTACGTTATCGGTTAACATATGAACTGAAGATTATTGAACTCATTCGAGGTATTTCTAGGCATCAAGATCCTGTATCACAGTTTATGGCATACTTCACAGTACCGAGGGTACTTCACTTGTTCCTGTTGCATTCGAGATGGCAGACGTCTGAGACGCGGTAATTATCATCGAAGAGTTTTTTTTTTCTTGATTCCTTTCTCCACGAACTATCCACGCTTTTTGACTGGGTTCATCAGTAATTTCTTCAGCATTTACTTTCGGCCATATTTCTCCTTGCGAACAGTGCGGCATCGAGTTCTCCTGCATAGACTTATTGTGCTGATTGAACTATATAAATTTGATCCCACGAACATTTTCCGACAAGTAAATCTTCTTCAATATAGACATAGTGCCGTGTCACTTCTCTTGCACAGAAATAGTGCTCTTGAACAATTTTTCTTCGTGATAAATAATGGTGTCGTTCCTTTTTGCCAGCATGAACTGTGACTCCGTGCTTCAAATCTCCTTTACAATATAAATATTCAGATAATAATAATAAACTAATTTTATTTCATGGTTTGATTTTTCTCTTCTTTATGACGTTGAATCACTAAACCACTAAATGGTCCATGAAACAATCCTAAAAATGTTTCTCAAAATTTTCTGGGACATATATCTGTAAGTCAGAGGTAAACCATCATAAGTAAATTTTCTACATTTTCGACATTTTTTTTTGGTAAGTGACTCCTTTTGGATGGATCTTCTTTGGGGAAAACTCTCCTACATACTTTGAATCTGTGGATTCGAGTTCGTTCTGCCATTTTTACGGGGGTTTGTGGCTTAGAATCGGCTTTAACCTGCAGGTCTTAGGTATATTTAGCACTCTTTCAGCAAAAGGTGACCGCAGCGATCCAAATCTTTTCAACCAACCTACCGACAAACAAATTTATATTAAAAGAATCATATCAGATTGTAACGGAATCTATATTTGATCTTATTTTAGAAGCTTACGCATGTAACATATTGCCCAATTCGTAGTCACTGAACTTGATTTAATGTCATGATTGATGCTGGATATAACTGTTATATGTTGTGGTATCACAGACTTGAAGAAAAGAGACTTTAGCTCTTTGAATTTTATTTGCTGATTAGTTCCGAAATACCGCCTAGACCACATTTACCTCAAATAGGATACGGAAATTTCAGGTTAAAGAACTCACGAATAGCGCGCTTATGACATAACTTTGAAATATAGTGCCGACTGATCTAAGGGGTAAATAAGTATACAGTCTGAAATTACCTTGAACGGATAATTACACGCAGATCGTGAAAGGACTGCAAATGCGTTCGTCCTGATCCATCATCCATTCAAAAAATCAGGATTCAAAGAGAATCTGCTCAATCATACGTCAACGTTTACAGGACTTACTACAAGGGCAGTTGGCATCCAATACTGTAAGCATGGAATCGTTGTGTAGGTTGGTTATAGGAATAAGGGGGGAAATATTCCGGTGAATTCTGAATATGTAAAATTTTCCTGAATAATTATTAAATATTCACTATGGGAGACTTTCCTTTCTCTGTTAAAACTGCTTTTGCCAATCTATGGTCGAATTAATTGGTTTACACGGAGAGAGTAGAACCAAAAACTCCCTGTCGTATGACTTAAACTATTTGGTTATGAGATAGTATGAACAGGCCCTGATTTTCCATTAGGCCCGGGCCTAGCCCTCTCCCCCCCCCCAATTTTTATTTTAAAAGAAAAAAAGAAAAAATTCCCAATTAAATTTTTTTGTTTAAATTTACCTTTTTTAAAGAGCATTTTTTTATATATCCTTTCAAATTTGATTGATTGGTTCATCATATGTATAGTTATATGTATAGTTCATCGTATGTTATAGTGTATATAAGGGATTAATAAGTTTTTCTAGTTGCATTGTATTGGTGTTTTAATAATGAAGTTAATATGTTGTATTGCTTTTTGTTATTTGATAATGTTCTAGGCTTCTACGTTTCAAACGGCCAATTCTTGGTAAAATGGTACTTTCACAATGATTCATAGTTATTTTTTTTTTGTGTGTTAATTTTGGAAATTTTACGCCCACATCAGTGTTAGGGGGCCCCATCCTACGTTATTCCTATAGTCAAGAATTTTCTAAATCGGACCCTGAGTATGAAACAGTCTACTTATATCATAGAATTCTCATCCGGTTGTCCGGTAGAACCTAAGGGCCTATTCACATAGAATCCGTCAACGTCAGCGTAAAAATTTTTAACCAAACACATAACAATCATTGACCCATTAAACCAATCAGCGCCAACGGAATCTTTAACACTGACGCTGACGCATTCTATGTGAACAGGCCCTAAGAAGTGGTCATCAATGATTTTAAAAAAAATAATAAAATTGGTTTCATCGTTTCAAAACGACCGCAAATTTAACAATTTTATAAAATTGGGAACAAAAAAATTTTTTTTTTCCAAATATTTTGTTCAGATTAAAAAAAAGAATCCCTTATATCTTCTGTTTCCTGGTGTTTCGAGTACGAAAAAAATCCCTGTTGCTTAAAAATCCGTAATATATTTTTTGCGAGCCGAGTCGCAGAGTCACAGAAATAACGCAAAGTGTCAGCAATTTCATAGCCAGTAAAGGGAATGCAAGCTCATAAAGCTCATTAATTTTTGAGCTTTCATAAGTTGTTATTATGGTTAAATTTGTTTATCACAAATAATTTGTTTATTCAGGAAATCAAACGCATGCTTGGCTCTAAATGGAATGGTTTGGAGAGGGTTCCCAACGAATTATTATTGTTATTATTATTATTATTATTTGGGTCAAGGGGTCTCTGAACAACAAAAGGTTACTACAACAATGGTGCTACTGAGTTTTAGGATTTTTTTGGGGTACTGCTTTGGACATGAACTCTATAGAAATCTCTCGAAATAAATATTCTTACGCAATTACTTGTAAGGGTCACTACAACACGAATAACGGAAGAACGCAAGCGGAATGCTCGGAGTTTCTCTCACAAGCATTTTGAAAAATAACAAAGTTGAAACTTTATCTCTGTATGACATCCGAAATCAGGAGAGGTTATTCAATCTTAAGTCGACGAATTACAAGCAAAAAACAGAAACATAAAAGAAAAGCTATAGCGAAAATGATTTCTTTTTTTTGTTCCGTTAGCCAATATTTTTAGAGCGGCAAGGAAAATTTTCATTAAATTTACAGTAATAGAGAGGGACATACAAGGTGTGATGGCTCCAAAGCGAAGACGCTTCACTGCTGTGCCCCGGGCTATCACCTGCTAACTGTCCCGACTTTGACTGGCCGTGACTATTTCCACAACTCAAGAAAATGACTCGAGAAGCGGAGTTTAGTGTTTCAAAAACACTTTATTCTTTTCTGGAAAGGTTCACAGGGAAATGCACTGTACATTAAAAGTAACATACGCCAAGGCAAACTGCCTTTCGGTTTACACGGCCCACAGCCGAAAAAAACGCTCACGCTTCGACGGTCCTGTCGAACCACGTGGCCCGCTGACGAGATCGCTTCAGTCCGCTGAAAAGCCGGTGTCCAACGCCTCGCAGAATCTCCCAGCAAAAAGCCCCCGTCTCAACTGCTATTTTATTTTGGTAGTGGAGTTCCTGGACCTGCTGGTTTTAACTCCTGTCAGCAAGATATTTTGTGGTCAATGTGAAAATGCTCAGTAGGATTTAGTAGTAATTAAGTTAAGTTAGGTTTAAGGTTAATGGTCTTTTAAGGTAATTAAAATTTAAGTCCTTCATGAGATGAAGGAAAAGTAAAAATTATAAAGAAGTAGGTACAATTTAATTACAAGTAGTAGTTAGATTTAAAAATAATAATTAATTAAGAATTTAATTAAGAAGAATTTTTAACCGGATAGGGAGGTTACTGGCCCACAGTAAACTAGATGTTAAGTTTAGAAGAAAAAAAAAGGCCCCGTTCAGGATCATACAATAATAATGTGATAATCGCAGAATTCCGCTGGGGGAAAAGTGAAAATGTCAAGATAAGATAATTTGGACTAAGCGACACCACCTAGGCCCGAACCCACAACGTAGGGCTTACTAGGCCAGCGCGAATGCACTGCGCTACGGCAGCGACGTAAGTAGGTGAGAAATATGTGAAGAGTATCGCGGTGCGGAAATTAATGTTATCTCCTAAGGAGACACGCCCGTGGGCGTTTGCGATTAGCAGGGAGACTGAAGTCGTAATCAGGGAGTTCTGCGATTACCATATTATTAATATTAGGCAGGTTGTTATAGAATTTCTTAGAAATCTTATAAGCCTGCTTAGTAACAGTAGAGATGCCGAAGTCTCTTCTAATTGTCTCGTTCGACATGTAACGGTAAGCTCGGCGAATTCTTCTGAGAGTTTTATTCTGGAGTTTTTCGATGTTATTAATATGCATTTGTGCAGCGGAAAACCACACAGGGGCAGCATACAAAGCAACAGGTAAGATGCATTGCTTGTAGAGAAGCACTTTATTTCACATGGAGAAATGTGGACTGAAAAATAGAGTTCGGAGTTGCATGGTGACAGCATTGCACTTACTAATAGTATTCGTAACATGGGGTTTCCAAGTAAGTCTACGGTCCAGAGTTACGCCGAGATACTTTACTGTGTTTTCCCATTCAAGTGGGGATTGTTGGATATAGAGTCGCGGAGGATTGCTATAGCGATTACTGAAATAGATCGCGTGACACTTTGAGGGGTTGATTTTAATTTTCCAGCGTAAAAACCAAGCCTCAAGAGTGTCAATGTGACGCTGAATTTGAATAGTCAGGTAGTGGTCGTTATTGGAAGAAGATAGGATAGCTGTGTCGTCCGCATACATAGCGAGTAGAGTATTATCTCCACGTGGTACATCGTTGGCGAACAAATTAAACAAGGTCGGTCCAAAAAGCCCCCGTCGAGGGCACGCAGTCCCTTATATATCCTTGTTCCTTCGCCGAAACTCGTTCCTGGTGACGTCAAACCTGTTCGCGCCAAAAGGGACTCGCCTGAAAATTGTCTTTTCGTCCCCCACACATCGTTTGGGGACAAAACCCTTTCTTCACCAGTTTCACTTCTGGCACATTTTCGTAAACGTTATTCCCACGCTATTACACACGGAGACTGCATATAGATTGGCACTAACATTTCAGTTAGCAATACGTTCTTCAAGGCATTTTACGCGTTTTAAGAATTTCTTTGATTTATTAGACAAAACCTTGACCATCTGTAGACGGAGTGTCCTTTATCATAAAAGTAAAAGGTAAACAGCAAAATGCATATTATCTCAGAGAATATTAAAACGCACCGTAAATAGGAAACAAAAGGGCTATAATAGATTTTTTTTTTCTAGGAGAATAAAAAAAGGGAAAAAGCAAAACAAAATTCCTTGTACAATTTATAATTTAACCTAATTTATGACATATTTTTAAAACCTCCAAAAAAATTAAATTTTACGGTACGTAAGATTATTTTTGGCATTATCGGACTTTGTCGCTGATTAACTAGCGCGGAAAATTGTGTTCAGTTCATTAATAATAATTACAAGATAAAAAGACCTTTTTATATACCACGTTTTTAAATTTCCTGTTGAATTATATAAACTTGACAATTCCCTCTTAATTGCACAAACCTTCACTTAATTATTCTTTTTCACTTTCTTTTATTTAATTTTAATCACTTTTTAGTCGTTTCCACCATCCACAGACTTTATAAACTTTGATTTTTATATTTTTTTAATTTTTCGCACAATATTTTTGTAAAAAAATTAAGTTCACATGTATTCTGTTTTCAAAATCGTCAAACGCCGTTACGCAAAAGTGCAAGCATTGAATTCGATCGAAGCGCCACCTTCAGGATTTTTCGGCTAAAAGTATTAAAAGAATGCATTGTCATCGTGTTCTGAGCTATTCTAAAAGTTTCAAATGTCTAACTAGTCGGGAAGTTAGTTAAAAATCGATTGCAAGATTTGTACTGGACAAACACACAAACACACAAACACACAATCAAACAAGAAATCGAGTTAATAAAAACATGGTAATAAAAATCCTGTATTTGTTAGATCGTACTTTTGATACTTCTTCATTTGTTATCTTGACGGGGACGAACGAAGGCCAGATGACTAGGACATTGGCGTTCGGTCCCAGAGTCTGTCGAGTCCCACTTCTTCCATGGATGTTTGTAGCCGTTCGGAATCGGCTTTAATCTGTAGGTCTCGGAGTAATTATCCTTGGGAAAAAAAAAACTGTAAGGTTATCTATCTATATAAAACGCGTAGGTATGCGACACCAAAATCGGCGATATTTCTACACTCCGAATGGCAACGGCTGCAATTACCAGATGTAAATATTAGCGGCCGTCCGCAATTTGCAACTGCATGTGTGCGGTGGCTCGATGATAGCACTTCATTTGGTACAATATAATTGCTGTATTTTACTCGTGAATAATTTTAGTTTATTCCTTTGTTCCATTGGTTTTAATTTTCCAATACTAATAATTGCATTATAATAGATTGATAGTAAGTAAGAGTTAATTTTCTACACTTTTTTTAGTACTTGCTGAATTTTTACTCCATTTTATAAGTGAAGAAATTTTCCCAACAATTTATTATTTGATATGGTTAAGTGTAGATATCTGAATTGTGAACAATAGGAGAGTGATGTAATCCGCACAATATTTTACTACTTGCTGAAATTTTGCTATCTTTTACTCTGTTCTGAAGTTCACATTTTTTAATCACGATGTTTTAGAATCAGCCTTATAGAGAATTTAGCAATGATTATAAATGTTTTGGCTGAGCTCTCATTATTGCTTAACAACAGGTATTTGTGATGACAGGTAATGGTAACATTCCTTACATATGTAATCTTCAGTTGAGTTGTTTTACAAAAGAAAATATAAAACTAAAAGCAACCATGTTGGTAGCGCAGCGGCTAGTTATTACCATGTTTTTATTAACTTGCTTTCTTGTTTGTGTGTTTGTGTGTTTGCCAAGTACAAATCTTGCAATCTATTTTTAACTAACTTCCCGACTAGATAGACATTTGAAACTTTTAGAATAGCTTAGAACACGATGACAATGCATTTTTTAATACTTTTAGCCATCTTTAAGCAGAATTAAATTAATTTTCAGTTATTTTCAGTTAATTTTGTTTTGTAGACTGGTGCAGCCGTCTATTGGCAGGAACATTTTGTAGACTGGAAAAGCCATCTATTGGACGGAACGGGAACGAAAAGTTATATGCAAGTTAACTTCATTTTCTTTCAAGTTGATGGGATAATTCATCAAAAAAATTTTAAAAAAGTATTTATTAATACATAGAATTGTCAAGTTTATATGATTCAACAGAATATTTAAAAATATAGTATATAAAAAGTTCTTTTTATCTTGTAATTATTATAAATAACTGTAAGTTAACTGTAACACTCTCCACCAACTATCTTGATGGTAAGTGCTTGTAACCACTCTCTGATGATCAACTAATTCCATTTATAAGATAGCTTCGACCCACTCTATTTAATTAGGAGCCTACTACTGTCTTGGCTAATTACGCCCTAACACACATTTCAGGCGTTCAAACTTACGCACTGCAGACAATTTGCCTGTTAGCGGAAGTTATGCTCATAATCAGACAATTTTCTGGTCGTAACTTCCGCTATTAGGTAAAAGATCTTCACGAAAACGGTGTACAACAAAATAAAAGTAATGCTCTTGATTACAGGAAACAAAAGATAAGAGCTCCGAAAAATCCTTTTGTCCCAACAGTGCCTAGAACGTAATTATCAACAATTCTCAAGTAGCAATCTATCCAAAAGGGAGAAATTTGTCCAAGTTCCCTCGCCCTTTTCTCTCTCTGCTCAGCACCACATGGGAGACAGAGAGGAGAGAAAGGGGGACTCTCAACAAATTTTCCTTGTGTGTGGCCCGGCCTGCAGTGACGTGTAAACCCGCCTCAAAACTCCCGCGTAATTTGTAGCGATCGTTCAAGCTCAGAAACAGGTTTGCCCAGCGTGGCAGCCGTCGATCATGGCCACTTATCGACGTGTGCGGACGGGACCTACCGCGAGGCGGGGAATTTCGGAGCGGGAATCTGGGGAAAAGTAGGGAAAAGGGAAGGAAGAGGATACGGCGAAAGTTTGAGGCCATATTTTAACCAGGATTCAATCATGAAAAATGGAGTCAATAACGCAGCCTAGCCGCGAGGGGAGCGCCCAAAACAAGGGATGCCTTTGTCGGTGCCGGCTCCGAGAATCGGACCGACCCGTTCCGAACCAACCTAGAATCAGGAAGCATCTTAGGAATTTTAATGGATTTTTAGAGATTTCTTACCCACATTTTTTTGTTTTTTTAAATCTGAGCTGAAAACGGTAAAATTAATCATATATATTTTCGACTTCGTACAACTTATGCTTTTTTGTAACTTTTCCTTTTTATAACTCCCCCCCCCCTCCCCCCCCCAAAAAAAAATTAAGTGTACTCAAATTTACTGTGTCCAATACTAATAGGGAATTCACTAATGTTCTTTAGTTAATGCAAACCAAACAAGTTCAGTTAGCCTCCCGTTTAATGGACTCATTTTAAACTGTCACGAGCCGTAGGCAATGGCGGCTCAGGTCCAGTTATTTGGGGGGGGGGGGCGTTGGTTCTTAGAGTTATATATATATATATATATATATATATATATACAGTGGAATCTCGATCGATAGTTCCCCGAATCATCGTTTTCCCGTATGTGTCGTTTATTTCCAGTCCCAACGATCATATTTATTTGTTATGTTCCCGCATTTATCGTTCAGTTCAGTCGGTCCCTAGAAAAACGATAGATCAAGATTCCACTGTATATATGTATATATATATATATATATATATATATATATATATATATATATATATATAAATTAACATCTTCTCCTTATAAATTTAAACTCATTTAGTAATAGGTCTACGATTATATAATTTTAGGCTATGAAAAAAAAAAATACGCCGGGCTTTTTGAGGGGGGGGGGTCAATTGCCCATTGCTCTCCCCTTGGAGCCGCCGTTGGTCCTAGGTAATAAATCTGACCTTGTATTAAACGTTTATTGCTCTTGCACCTCTGCATCACATCATTATACGATCGAAAAAGTGAGTTTTTGGTCTTATAATAATAATAAAAAAACTCTCGAATAACACAGTTGCATCGGTTACTAATTCCAGCATAACTGAATTGCATTAAATCAAGCCTTTGGCGAATCCAAAATAAAAAGCGAAGAAAAAAAATTTCAATATATTCACTAATAAATAAGTAACTCTATCCGCGTATTTCAAAGACCAGTACTGCTTTCTTTATTACAACTTTTTGTGCCCACTTCAGCGACAACAATAATGCAGAAACAGTTATTAAAGATATGTTCAACACAAAGAAACTTGAGCTGATTTACCATCCCGCTAGACAACTGCCAGAGATTCGGAAAGATAAGTTTTATACGACTCTGGATATGGTCAATGCACCACCATTTCTTTACTTAAACTAACTAAACCCCTCCTGAACAAGGCCGGATTAAGACATTCTTGGTCCCTGGGCTAGGGTTCTGTAAGGCCCATAGTAATATCGAAATGGACATAAGCCACTTGACGAATATTCATATTACAATGCTTACTACGTCTTTATATTTTCTCATTTTTATAGATACCTTGACTTACGAGGTTAATTCGTTCCGTGAAGGAGCTCGTAACTCGAATTACTCATATGTCAAATCAATTTTTCCCATAGATATACCATTAATCCGTTCCGCCCCCCCCCCCAACCGCAATTTTTTGTTACATGTTTTTAAATAAGAAATATGAATTTATAAATAACATATATTGTATAAAAATACAATACAATAGACTGTATCGCAATAAACTGCTATTATTAAGTATAATGTACGACATTTACTGTGAAGATCAGACCACTTGAAGATGCTGGCGGAGATGGAGGAGAAAAGATGAACTGAATAACTGAATCCTATTCGCTGATTTTTGCCCTTTTCACCACGTTTTTCTCACTTTCATCTGCAGGGGTTTTCGATAAAAAAAATTGTCCACTGAGGTGTGTTTCCTCCCCCCTTTCAGAATGTTTTTGAAATGAGAGGTTCGACACTGTTCGGTTTCGGAAGGCGACTGAAGTGTGGGCAGATCAAGCTATCCCGTGTGATAATTGTTGAGAGTTAATCTCTCGGTTTAAGACTGGTAAGTAGTCTTAGTATAATACGCAATATAGTTGTATAATAATTGTACATAAAGGTTGTAAATATTATATGTTTCTCGTGTGCTCATTCGACGCGAACGTTACATGGCATTCGCTCCGCAAACTATCGGTGGGGTATCTGAAGCTAGCTCGTAACCCGAATTTTAGCTCGCAACTCAAGGCAAAAAAATGGCCGAGAGACTGTTCGTATCTCAAAAAATTCGTAAGTCGAGGTACCACTGTATATATAGTTATGTGCAATGCGACTAGGTCCTTTATTATTGCTATTGTTATTAGCCGACTCCCGTCCATTGCTACTTCTGTGATCACAGAAGAAACGGATAACTGATAGCTTCAAGCGACTTTTGCATCATTCTGTATTTAAAAAAAGAAAACAAAAATAAAGTTGCAGACATATTAAATTTATTCTTACCAATTTTAGCATTTTCTATGAGTAATTTCTTTGAAACATAATTGTCTAAAACATCGGTATATTGAATAGCTTTGAGATTTTACCTCTGGAGGTACGGGGTCAAGTGTTCCGGTCTCGTCACTTAACTCGGTTCTAAATAACGGGACAAGCTTGTAGGGGGTAATGCTGACCACCTATACGTTGCCCCCTTAAATGAATGGCCAGCAGTCTTGCCCTTTACTGAGAACAAATGGCGTCATAGCCAATATTCCGAGCATTTGTAGTAAATAAATAAATAAATAAATATCTTTGAGATTATCATATTCAATTGCCATAAGAGTTGAGTCTCTACTGTGCCATTGTCGATCTGTTCAAGGGTTTCAACTTGGAGAAACTCCTTTCTTTAGTCTCATTAGTTATCACCATGCACATGAAAATCCGCTGAATTATTTCAACATTAGGGAAAAATGAAGAAGTTAATCCATTGTTTTCTACAAGGGTGTAGATGCCTTGAGAGATTCATGTTTTTATCTGACTTCCATTTCGGCTTTTCCCCCTGTCTTCTCTAAGCCCCCAAGCTGGCCGAGACTACCGGGCTGCAGCCCCTAAAGCCCATTCCTTAATACGTCCCTGCTCCTGAAGGTTCAACAGTTTTTTGGACGGCTTCCGAAGGGGAATTAGAAGAAATCTTTGGTGACTTTTCTCTGCAAGATCTGTGGCTTCGTGGATGTGCAGATGTAGCTTTTAAAGACAAACTAGTTGGTACCTGTCAAAACATGACGGCTGGATAGTAAAAAAAATCTACTGATACACAAATTATACTCAACACATCATTGCCAAACGTTGAAAATCCTAATATTAAAAATAAAGAAATACACTTAAAAAAATAGTATTGAACCCGATAAAAAGAAATATGGTTACTCTACAGTGTGAAGTAAACAATTGCCGCAAGGTTTAATTCTATACCTAACAAACATAAATAAAAATAAAAATCGCAGAGAAAGAGAGAGAGAGAGAGAGAGCTAGAGAGATTCCTCTGAACAAACAAATGAACGTGTTTATGCGGCCTCGGGCTACACTGTGAACGTCGGGAAAAACGGTTGAATTGGTATAAAACAGCCGTTCATCAAAGTGTTAACAACTTTTTTTTTATTATCAACTCACTACACATTTACAAAATTTGCATAATAGTCACATTACTTACTACGCAACACGACTCCTTTCCCAAAGCAGGGTTCCACTATAGAGATTTTTGGCCTACCCGGGTTAACAAATCCTGTTGTTGTTGTTGTTGTTGTTGTTGTTGTAGCTGATGCCCCTTGACCGACATATACCATCAGGTCAAGTCCCGAAGGCTATGGGCGATGAAGGTGCGGCTCCGGTTTTTAATAGCACCGCAAGGGTCGGAGTCCGAATTGGCTAAATGACCGGTCCCGTAATTTTGAACCGAGCCAAGTGACGAGACCGGAACACTTGACCCCGCACCTCCAGAGGTAAATTTGAGAACATGGAGGACATTGTAGCCACGCCCTATTTTACGTGCCCCAGCCTAACAAATCCTAATCATCTCATACTCTCCCTGTTAAGTCACACCAATGTCGTGATATGGATGTCGTATTTCTGCCCTTATTTTTTTTTTTCAAAGTCTGAATGCATTTAACAATTTTAAAAACAAATAAACCTATTACTTCCACTAAAAGTTGCTAAACCCATGGAAATTGAAGTGAAGGCGACAGACGGTAGTGGAAAGTTTCGACTGCGGGGTAAATTTGGTTATGGCTTGCTGTGTACTAACCCTATTGGATTCGCTCACCTCATTGTTAACCTATGAAGAAAATTTGTCTACCATTTACAGCTACATAAATGCCGATAATCTAATTTTCAGATAGTCTGAACTTTTCTGCACCTTGCAACAAGATTCAGTTTATAAATTTCATCCACAAAAGGAATTTATGAGCGTTTCAAACACACTAGACCAGACTTTTTCCCCGAATAATTTAAATTTTAAAATTTTATTTTCCATTTGTAAAAATGCCCCAAGGTGTAAAATTTCTTTCTCTATTACGGAATACAATTCTTTCTCTATTACGAATCTTTGAATCCAAGTCGGCAATCCTTGGACAAAGATTCTTCATAGGTTAACATTGAGGTGAGCGAATCCAATTGGGTTAGTACACAGCAACCTTCAGTAAAGAGTCATTTTAAAATGAACATTTGATTCTGCTGTATTACCATGCTCTAAGGCCTTGTTCACTTGGCTTTCGGAGCAATGCTCAGCGATAAATATTTTAACCAATCACAGAGTTCAACGCATTGACGTTATGAGTTGAAGCTCAATGCTTATGGATGGCACAAAAACTACGTGATGTCAAACGAATCACAGGTCATATCAATAACTTCAGCGCCAACGGAGAAACGGTACACTGCGATCCGAAAGCATTGTGAACGTGGCCTTAGTTTCTCTCACAAGCGTTATATCTGAAGCTACGAGCTTAATACCCAGAGAGTACTATTTACGTATTTCTTCACTCTATAGTTTGGTATTCAAAAACGGCTTAGAAGGGGGGGGGAGCAACACACACATATATGTGTTCTTTGTAAATATGTAAATCTTCCAGTCTTTTATATTTCTTATAATACATTAACCAATTAAATAACCATGTGTACAAGTAATAAACATATTATTCCCATCAATTGGAGTGTTTAGCTGGATTTAATGCTGCTCAAGCCAGACTACAACTTGTCTACCCAAAAAGCCACTGCAAGCCGTAGATGCCCTTTTCCGAATATCGTTACAAGGCCTGCCAGAGGAATTCTTCCTGTATATATATATATATATATATATATATATATATGTTTTATCATGGTTTGCTAATTCGCATGAGAAATGCTCAAAATAATTCACTGAAAATAAGAAAAATTTGAGACAGACATGAAAACCTAGCGTAAAAAAAAAGAGTTAATATCAAAACCGTATCAAGGTCTCTAGTAAAATCTCCTATTGATCATCCTCCATTTAAACTCCTGTTTTTATTTTACAAACTTATGAAGAAAATGATATGTATTTTTGTAAATTAAATTATCCATCATAAAGGAATTGATATAACTTCTCATGAATATACATGACGTCAAATCACGTTTGAAATGCTGATTTCATTCGACATTGGGATCGTAAGGACATGTGTAAGAAAATGAATTTCCTATTTGCTAGCCATTCTGAGCTCTTCTTTAATTGATCCTGCACTAAAGAACACCTCTTCGTTACCTTTGTTTTTTTTTCTTTTTCATTTCAAGGACAATCTAATCTTCTCTGCGTCATCCATCAATTCCATCTGTACTCGCGTTCGTTAAATCATTGAAACCTTCTCCACCAACTGCGGTAAAATCAGTGGTTCTCAACTTAGAGGACGTGCCCCCCTAGGGAGGCCTGTGTGCGGTGGGAAGCACGAATAGTTAAAAGTGTGTGTTGAACTTTTTCTTATTACTTCCGTTTCTAAGGCGGAATTATTTGCTATTCACCATGAAGTCTTGGTGGTTACTAATTGTGGGACCACCATTTAGGGAGCCATCATTGCTCCCCTTGAGGGTACAACAAGGTAACGACCAGGACTTAGGGCCTGTTCACATAGAATCCGTCAGCGTCACTCGTGTTGAAATATATTCAACTAATTACAAACCTCCAAACAATTAACCCAAACGATGCCCTGAAATTGTTTAGGCTTGTGATTGGTTTAAAATATATCAATACGAGTAACGTTGCCGCTGACGGATTCAATGTGAATAGCCCCTTACTCGGGATTTGAACCCAAGCCTACTGCGTGGAAGCTCACGACGATAACCACTATACCATGTGAGCGGATTATTATTATTATTATTATTATTATTATTATTATTATTATTATTATTATTATTATTATTATTATTATTATTATTATTATTATTATTATTATTATTATTATTATTATTATTATTATTATTATTATTATTATTATTATTATTATTATTATTATTATTATTATTATTACGCCCCCTGGTCGGAACAACTCCATATCCGGTCCAGCGGCCAGAAGAATACGGCTCCGGTTTGCAATGGCACCACAAGTGTCGGAATCTGACTTGGCCAGACGCCACCACAATTTTGACCGACCTGAGGGCTGACATCTGGGGACTCGTACCTTTCCCACCCTCTCTGACCTCACAGAAGTACCTTTCTTATCTACTTATTTAACGTGCCCCTACCCGGCCTAGGCACAGGAGTATTTAACGTCGTTCGTGGGCATTCGAATATAGCACCCTCAGTCCGAGGCCCCAAAGCGCTACTACTAGGCTACCCAGGGCTCGGTTTGAGTATAGAAGTTGCGTTAAGAGTCACTCTCAGGCAAATGTTCTTGTACGGTCAATACTCTTATTCTAGTTGTTTGTTAGATTCTGTACATACAATAAGCAATGGTGCAACGGTAATTATATTATGGTTGAGAGAGGGGGGTGCCGAAAATTCAGAAAAATTCGTTTATGGAAGATATCCGGAAAATTTACCTTGAAATCCCTTTTTTTCTCCTACTGAATTTTTAGGATCCTGGAGGTGGGAACTGACCCTGAAACAACCCTATCAGAAACTATTTTTTAAGAAATAAATATTTTTTGGTGCAATGTACAATCTTAAAGAAAATATCTAAGTATGATTTTCATTTCCTTTTGTAAGAAAATGCAACATGTGTAAGATTGGTGAATTTTTTACTCGAAATATTGAAAACTTATCAGCATTCTTAGATTATATGATATAAACTATTTTCTGTTTTGCTCAATTTTTTGAAAATCTTTTTTTGATTCGAATTCATTCTCTGTGAATATAAGAGAAGAAATTTTATAAGTTTGAGCAACTGAAATAAACAATGATATTGTATTGACCTTAATCGAAAAATTATTGTCTAATAATTTCTGTTTGTGGAAATCACACAAAAATATGTATAGCTTTTAACATTTTTTGGGCTTAAAACTAGCTCTGACATAAGGCTGCTGTGTACTAACCCTATTGGATTCGCTCACCTCAATGTTAACCAACGGAGAAAATTTGTCTACTATTTACAGCTACATCAATGCTGATAATCCAATAAAAATGGCATTTTCAGATAGCCTCAACTTTTCTGCACCTTGCAACAGGATTCATTTTATAAATTCGGCCACCAAAGGAATTTATGAGCGTTTAAACACACTACACCAGATTTTTTCCAAGTAGTTTAAATTTAAAAATATTATTTGCCTTTAAAAAAAAAAATGCTTGAAGATGTAAAATTTCTTTCTGTATTACGGAGTACAATAAAAACAAACAAACTTTAAATCGAAGCCGTCAATTTTTGGACACATTTTATCCATAAGTTAGCATTGAAGAGTGTTAATCCAATAGGGTTAGTAGTACACAGCAGCCTTAAGCTGTAAACGTGCAAATGTGGACTTGAGAACCAAATATCGTTTATAAGCTATAATGAACTTTTACTAAGTTACCCTTATTTCTCGGAAAGTACAACAGCTACACGTTCTGAAGTTTCTTATTTTTAATTTACACAATAAATTATAGTTATATAAATCTTAAATAATTTTTTTTTTCTGTGAAGCATTTTTTTCCCTTTTTATCTAACAGATAACCGGGCAGATTTATGAACCAGGTTACGCAAACTTTCTTCACGTGCGGACTGATAAAAGATTCTCTACGGAAAAGAAAGGGTAAAGCGCGTTAAACCTATTTGTATTCTCCCTATCCTTTACAAGTGTTTCCCATAAAGTTAAAGTCTAAAAATTAAATATTGATAATTAACTCTTAATATGTCACGATAATCAAGTCCGTAGACAGATTTTCGTTTTGAATGAGAGATCAATTTTTTTATTATACATGTACATGATTTTAAAGGTTTGGCACGGTCATGTTTTGCAACACGAGAGCTTAGGTCAGCCATAACCAACCTTTTTTTCTCTCGGTCCACATGCATATGTTTGCTACGTAACGCGGGCCGCAACATAGTACACTATACCTTATAATATAATAATGTAAGAAATAAAACTGAAAACCTAAATGTATTTAAACGTTTATTTAAAAATGAGAGTGAATGTTGTTGTTGACACAAACTTTTGACTATTTTAGACAAACCAGGTATATACTTGCTACATGGTAATCTCAATACGTCATCAAGGTATGAATCATTAAGCCGATATCGATTTATATTCTTCGCATATTTCATTTTGGAATAGGATAATTCACAAAGATACGTTGATGCGAACAACGTAAGTAGCAGGTGACTCATTTTTGTACAGTTTTGTATTTTTCAAGCACTAATTTCTGGAATGAAGCCGCCTACATGGTGTAGAGGTTAGCGTTCTGAGCTGCCACTCAGTGGGCTTGGGTTCAAACCCCAAATAAGGCGTGGTCGTTTCTTTGTCGTCTCTCACATAGGCAGCAATGTTGGCTCACCTATATGATGCTCGCATAATAAAATAGCCAGTAAATCGCAGGGAATAACAAAGGTGTATGTCTCACGACAAAGTGCCTCCGCATTAGGGAAACAAGTAATATATAAAAAAAAATTTTAAAGTCAATTCCTACTTAGATCAACAAAGAAAAATTTGAGTGTGAACTAATAGTAGGAATTGAAAAAAAGGATTGCCTGCCAGAACCTTGCCTACTGTGCGAGATTAGGAGGGGGGGGGGGGAAAGAGAGAGGAAAAGTTTGTCAGGTTGGGGATCCGATCTCGCAACCTACAGGACGGGAGAAGCCCGCGATACCGCAGTGCTACCGTTTACACAGTAACAAGAGGGAAATTACTATTCAAGAGCAAGAGACGCTCTAGGTCTAAAACTAAAATTGATTAATTAAATTTAATTAATGAATTAATATTTGAAAAAACTGTATTAACATCAAGTGTCATCCACTACAAGTTTAAAAAAATGTATTTGAACTTGAGTGGATGAATAAAAAGTACTTTTATTATCAATTGAAATTTTGAACAAGATATATATAGAGAGAGTGTGAACTAATAGTAGGAATTGAAAAAAAAAAAAAACTCGAAATTATGTTACAAAAGCATCTTCATGATAAAGAGTGTGAGTGTTTCGGGTAGCATATAAAAGCTTGGGCCTTTGAGTACCCCTGGCCTAGGTGACTAAGAACTACAACTTAAAGCCCATTCCGAACGGCTACAAACATCCCTGCGTATTTGAGTGCTTTATCTGAGGTATACATTTTTTATAAATCTAGACATCTCTCAAGTATACAACTGGTTGGAACAGCAGCACAGCTGGCTTGTATAGTTTCCACTGCACCCCACAGGTTCGACATGGCAGCTAAGGCCTTCCGGGGGTGAATACCTGCAGATGAATATTCTGTCACCACAATTTAGAACCAAGTGCAATTTTGAAATAGTTCTTACAAAACACAGTAAATCGAAACGATAACAAGTAGTTTACAACAATGTGTGTACATTTTCTTTAAAAAATTTTTTAACAAGGAATTTTGGGAACCGTTGATTAAGTGTAGGAGTTCATTACTGGTTTAATAAGGGTTGATTAAGTGTTGGAACACAGAAGCTTCTTAAGTTAGACAAAATAAAATGTTGTTGTTCCGAATGTCCGCTGGCCGGAAGTTCCAGACCAGGTCCATATTGGCTTCGGGCTGAGTAGTGAGGCTCCGGTTTATAATAGCACCACAAGGGTCGGAGTCCGACTTGGCTAGGTGCCGTACTTTTACAGATTTAACGTTTCATATACGGCCTATACACAAAGGTATTTAACGACGCTTATCGGGATTCGATCCGAGCATCCTCAGTACCGAAAGCCGAAGCGCAACCGATAGGCTACCTTGGGCCTAGAGAAAATGTATGATACACAATAAAAGTGTTATGGGACCAACAGTTATGTAACTGCGCGCTTTCAAAAGTGTTAAATGTCTAAGAAAAAGATTGAATTTGGTCACTACAAATAAAAAAACAACTTACATTTATAAACATGTGAGAAAATTAATAAATACAACAAGCCTTAGAGTCGCCCAGTGGCTAAGTGGTTAAGGCATCAGCCTTCACGCCGGGGGTGCGGGTTCGATTCCCGCATAAGACTTGGCTGTATTCTGGGGAACCGGTCAGTCTTCCGCCTGCAAATGGAGCCCCATCTAGAAAGGGAAGCTGCAAACCATCGTCCATCGCCGGTGTCATCGTTTGTCAATAAAATTCTTCTGTGATTGTGTGATTTGTCTGTACTATTCCTTGTATTCATATGTACACCGGACTGGGGTGTAATGTCGTCATCCCCCAGGGACATTAGCCAAAAAAAAAAAAACAAAAAAAAAACAAGCCTTAGAAGTTTTAAAATAGAACAAAAGGTTTTATCGGAAATGAAAGTATTCAAATTCATTTCAACTAACACAGAGGTTTCATACTGACTGGTATAAGAAGAAAAGAACACTTCTTAAGATATTACTCTAATTTACAACGCATATTTATTTGTGTTTCACTTTCTAAATTTATGCACGCATAAATTAAGCAGAAAATCACAAGAATAGACCTTTTGCCGATTAGACTATTTAGAGAAATAAAACATAAAATGTTTTATAACCTACTAAAGCCAAAAATATAACATTGCTTTAATATTAAAAAAAAGGGCAAACTCATCAAAACATCCATCGCGTAGTGTTTCTTAAAATCTTTTCTTTTCTTTTTAACAGCTCTACTTTATTTTCTTTTATCTCCAGAACTCCGTTTTTTTCCGTCATCCTTTCATATAAATATATATAAATATATACAGCGATTTGTTTTACAGAGATACTTTATCATTTTACAGCTTGTTGACTCTGTCAAGATATATGTAAGGCACGAGATTAAACAAATGGAGGAAAAAAGTAAAGAAAGAAAAGGAAAAAAACAGGCGATCTACAAAGAAAGTATATTTTCTCCGAGAGGCTGTAAATTGTCTCCGTGTCCGGCGCTCAAGGCTCTCCGATAAAGCAATAATTACATGATAAATTGCGAGCTGCACGTTTCTAAATAGTCGCATCATTGCTATAATTAACCCTCTATTCTGGGATCGTTTTACCGGTCATGTTAAACATACATGGGATATTCAACAAATATCACGTGACGATAGAGGCGAGGGAGAAAAGCCTGTGACCGGATTGAGTACTTGTTAACATGAGCTGCGTGCAATGTAATTGCTCCGAAACATGCAGTTAAAATATATTATGTTGCACTAAAACACGAATCCGTCTGTATTACGGAGGGCAGGCATATTCGGGAGCCGTATAGATGCTTGAAAAATAAGTTTAAATATTTATATATTACTGGAAAATCAGAAAAAAACACTGTTGATGATACATACATACATACATACATACATACATAACAGTTATGTAACTGACTGACTGACTGACTGACATATAACGTACACACCAAACCACTGGACCTAAAGAGCTGAAATTTTGCATGGCGATTCTTCTTATAGTGTAGGGGTGCACTAAGAAAGATATTTGAAAAATTCCTCTTAGATTTTTTAAAATTATATTTTTAAGCTGTTTTAGTAACTTTTTTAAAGATTGCATTTAAAATAAGGATTTGAGTGTTATAAAATTTTATATCACGAGAAAGATCATAAAAATTCCTTTACAATGAAATCTTTTTCGAATCTTTACCTCCATTTTCTGATTTTTGGTGAATTTTTAGAGATTAATTTTTAGAATTTAATTTAATAAATGGTGATCACGTGATTTCTTTTTCTGGTACTTTAAATCAATTTATCGTCACGTGCATAACAACGAAACAGACAAAAAAAAAATTTTCTCTTGCTAATGCTGCAAACGATTGGATATTATCCAAAAAAATATTAAAATACAGTAAAAGATATGTTCCTGAAACTGTACTATATTAATTATACTATATTCTTTCGTATGTTCAATTACATTTAATTTGAATATTTTCTTCTCTATTATTTTGTCTATAAAAATATCCCTTACGATTTATATATATTACATCAATTGCATACATTGATCGTTGTATTTATTATATATATATATATATATATATATATATATATATATATATCAAATTCTCCGCCATATAACGCGCACCTATAATTTAAACTACATTTTTTTAATTTTTAGGTATATTCTCCGTGTACCGCGCACCCTTTTCTTGACGAAGAAACCTGAAATGTACATGTGCGGTGCTCTTATCCTTTGAAGTCATTCATTCGAAAGATTTTCCCAGGCTTTCGGACAATGGTATACTGAATTGACAAGCGATAAGGGGAACAAATTGTGTGTGGGGAAATGCTTGAGGGAGTAAATAATTATGCAAACAGGGGGTAAGAACGCACTTCTGACCCAAATAAATTCACGGGATTAGGAGTCAGATGTTTTCTCTTTCTGAACTCTCTTTCAGAAACGTAATTCGATGATGTGCTTGAAGATATAACGGAAGGTGAATATGACGAACTATTCACGTTATCCGATAATTAAAATTTTTAAGTTCATAAGGTATGTCATTTCCTTTAAATAAACAGCATTTAGGTACATGTAGAAATCTAATTTTTTATATTCATGTTTTCCTTATTTTTAAATCAATCATTTCTGTATCCGGCGTTTAACGCTCACCCGTAAATTTCGATCTTATATTTTGTATTAAAAGTGCGCGTTATACGCCGGAAAATATGGTATATATATATATATGTACACTGCTCAAAACAATTAGGGGAGCACATGGTTTTAACGAAATTACGCAAATACTTACACCGATAAGTAACATAAAATAAATCATTCATAATTTAAAGCCTAGCAGGAAACAGAAGAAGAAAACTTCATATGCGAATCAAAGTTCATGACGTCAAAAACCAGAAAAAGAACATAAGGGCGGAAATCGGGATGTTGCAGAAACGTCTGTTTCACTGCCTTAACTGGGAAATTCGATTGCTCAGTTATTCTTTTTGAGAAAAGGTGACTTGAAAATGTCTCAACAACGTGATTTACCGGAATCCATGGCATGGCGTATTATAGACTGACTTGAATCCGGGCAAACACAACGCAGTGTCGCGGACGCTGTTGGAGTCGCCAGAAGTGTCGTTGCAAGGCTGTGGAATCGATTCCAAGAAACAGGGAATGTTAGACGTCGACCAGGGAAAGGTCGGCCACGCGCCACTACAGCAACTGATGACCGGTATATACTGTTAACAACTCGTCGAAACAGAACAGACAATGCTAATCAGCTGCAAAGACAGTTGCTGGTGGCAACAGGACGAAGGGTGTCCAGCCAAACAGGACGTAAAAGGTTTCATCAGGGAGGTCTCTATGCACGTAGGCCAATGGTCTGCATTCCGTTGACCTCACGCCACCGTGCGGCCCGAAGAAGATGGGCTGCTGAACATTGAGATTGGGAGCAATATGATTGGAGCCAAGTGCTGTTTACAGACGAGTCCCGATTCAGTCTGGAGTATGACACTCGACGTGTTTTGGTATGGAGGGAAAGGGTCACTCGAAATAACCACACATTCGTTCGGGAAAGGTCACTATACAGACGAGCTGGTTTTATGGTATGGGGTGGAATCAGCATAGGTGGACGTACGGACCTGCATATCATTCGGAATGGTACTTTGACGGCCCGAAGGTATGCAGACGAGATACTGAGACCTCATGTCATACCTTACGCTGCAGCCATTGGAGATTCCTTTGTTTTCCAGCATGATAATGCCAGACCGCATACGGCTCGTCTTGTGGAGAACATGCTTGAAGCTGAAACAATACAGCGTATGGAATGGTCAGCGTGCTCTCCTGATCTGAATCCAATCGAGCATGTTTGGGACATGCTCGGACGACGCATTGCTGCGACACCAAGGCCTCCTTTTACTCTCCGAGACTTTGAGATTGCAGTTCTTGAGGAGTGGAACAGTATTTCCCAAAGTCTTATCGATAACATCATCGCATCCATGGAAAACAGGTGTGCAGCAGTCTTAGCTGTTCGAGGAGACCACACGCCATATTAAAAAGCTTGCACCATTTCTAAACAATACTTTTTTTTTTATCGTTTACATGTGACCAAATTGTTGCCCTAAATCATCTTTTCATGTTTTTTCCCTATTTTCAAAGAATTAAAGCTTAATTACAAAATTTTTTACGTCTTTTTTTCTGTATTGCGCATTGATACGCGTGTACTATCCATTTTATGCAAATAAGTGGCTGTCTTGCACGGTTTTCTTAACTTCTTTGCTTGTTCCCCAAATTTTTTTGAGCAGTGTGTATATATATATATATATATATATATATATATATATATATATATATATATATACACACATACATACATACATACATACATAAATATATATATATATATATATATATATATACACACATACATACATAAATATATATATATATATATAGTCGATTCCGGTTAATCGGACCACATCGGGACGCGATCATTTTGGTCCTAATAACCGGCTGGTCCGATTAACAAGAGGTCCAATTAACCGGAATCGACTGTATATATATACATATATATATATACATATATATATATATATATATATATATATATATATATATATATATATATATATATATATATATATATATATATATATATATATTATGTATATATATATTTATTTTATTTTTATTATGTAAGAAATTGAAACTATCTTGATATACCGAATGAAATACACAATATTCTTTTCTAAAAATCCACCCATAAATTTGAGGTGCGTCTTATCATCCGAAAAATATGGCAAAAATATGATTACATAATTCACTAAATTCAGTAGAAAACTCAGCAAATCTTTGGGTAACTGTTACCACTTACAGCAGTCGCGAAAAAAATCAACATTTCAGCAGAAACTGAATAACTAAACATAATTAGATCTCTATGGCTTACTCATTTTTCGCTCACCCTGTATGAGATTCAGATTGTTCAGGTACAGATCTGTAACATATTTCAAAGTGAGTTCAACGAAACGTCATGAAACATAAATGCCCCTTAATCAGAAATTTAACGTCAAAAAATGCTGAATAACAACTACAACTTATCAATGGAATGGCTGTCATGTAATTATTTTAATTATGACTTCCATTGAAGTAAACAATGGTAATAAATCCAGCACTTCTAGTAAAACAACATCGCTTTGAATGAAATCTATTTTTCTCCTCATAGCCGAACTATTTGCACTCACTAGCGTATCAACAAGAAGACAACCATTTATCATTTTGCAACACAATGCAACCCGTGTTTATACATCAAGCCTCGACTTTTATGCTCTTGATTATCAGTTCACGCCTAGAAGATAAATACTCCGCATACTTTGTTCTAAACCCGCGATAAAGCATTCGCTGGAGAGCAAAGAGTGTAATGCATACGGCTGCGTAGAGGAGAGAGTGAAATCTGAGATTGAAAAGTCCTTATTGCATCGTGGCCCACAGCAACCAAGGATCTCGATGAAATTTTCATGTCGTAATCACGAGGACAGAGACTTAATTTAAAATATATAGAAATCTTAATTAAGACCTCCTTACTTATATATTACAGTATATACAATTGTTAAAATAAAGATACATCGTCGATAATTTGAAATCAAAAAGCAGTAGGTCTCTGCCTCAAAGAGCAGCAGCTCGCTCAACAGTCGGAAAAGGTCTCCTCTCTAAGCCGAGCAGAATTGTATTTGAAGAGCAGAGTTCCTGGGTCTATTGACTTTAACTCCTGTCGCAAGATGCTTATAATCAATGTAAATGTGCTCAGTAGAAAAAATTATTATGATAAATTAAGTATTTAGTTACAAGTTACGTTAAAATAAAAATTAAGTTTAAATCCTTCTGAATAGAAAAGTAAGAAAAAATTTAGAAAGTAAAAATACATTAAGATGTAGAATTAAAATTTAAAAAATTTTAAAGAGAATAAGTTTAAATTAATTAACAAGGTCAAGAAAAGGTGGCCCTCAGCATACAAGATGGAAAGTTTGCACAAAAAAGAAAAAAAAGGCCCTGCGCAGGGTCATACAATTCGTAACGAGAGAATTGCAGAGTTCCGAGGGGGAAAACTAAAAATATCGAGATAGGGAAATTTGGAAGATGCGACACCACCTAGGACCGAACCCACAACGTAGGGAATACCAGGTCAGCGCGATGGCACTGCGCTACGGCAGCACACAAGCAGGTGAGGAAGGTTGGGTGCGTATCGCGGTAAGGTCTCCTCTCTAACTTCCGATGAGCCGCTATTTATCCCCTCTAATTCTTTCGGCCGGAACTGGAAAATTCTGTTTCCCGAAAGTTCCCGACTTTTCTCTCTGCCGATCCCACGATCGGCGATTGCAGATTCAGCATCTGGCTAGCCGGAGGGAGCGTCTTTCTACCCTTCCAAACTGGACAGCCTGCTTGGAACAATCAATGGGTCATTAATAGAGCTTCCCTAATTGGAAACTTGGAACCTAAATGATGCTCAGCCGTCCGCTTGCTTCTTCCCCAGCCATGTGGTCCATATTAGTGTGAATCGGACTTCTGGTCCTTAATTTCTCCTTGCCGAAAGCTCTTCTAAAAAAGATCACACACAAGACCACACACGTACATCCACATATAAAAAATATACATTTCCTTCACGTTATCATACCATCTTACACGCTAGTAGGGTTTCCAAATATCCGGACTCGGTTATCGAATAGTAATTTTTAAACTATTCGGCTTATACCGGAAAACCAAATAAAAATAAATACTACTGAACTTTATAAACATTAGTTGGTACCCGTCAAAAAATGACGGCTGGATAGTGCATAAATGTACTAATACACAAATTTTATTTAACACATCATTGCCAAAAGTTGAAAATCATAATATTAAGAGTAGAGAAATACACTTTAAATAATTACAAGATAAAAAGAACTTTTTATATACCATGTTTTCAAAATTTTCTGTTCACTTGACAATGTGTTAATAAATACTTTTATAAAATTTTTTGATGAATTATCCCATCAACTTGAAAGAAAATGAAGTAATTGGAAGTTAACTTGCGTTTAACTTTTCGTTCCCGTTCTGTCCGACAGATGGCTGCACCAGTCTACAAAACAAAATTAACTGAAAATATTAAAAAGATGGTAAAAATCTGCTTAAAGATGGCTAAAAGTATTAGAAAAATGCATTGTCATCGTGTTCTAAGCTATTCTAAAAGTTTCAAATGTCTAGCTAGTCGGGAAGTTAGTTTTAAAACGATTGCAAGATTTGTACTGGACAAACATACAAACACACACAAACACACACAAACAAGAAAGCAAGGTAATAAAAAACATGGTAAAAATTATTATGGAACCCAATAAAAAGAAAAAAAGTTATTCAACAGCTCGATATAAACAATTTCCGTCAGGTTTAATTCTATATCTCCCAAACATAATTTAAAAAAAAAAATGGCAGAGAGAGAGCTAGAGAGATTCCTTGTAAAAAACAAATTTACGTGTTTATGCAGCCCCGTGCTCAGTGAGTATCTAAAGACAGATTGAGACATGCTACTGAGCATGCGCAGAAAGAAGTTTTTAACTGTAAATTATCGCTAATTAATAGAAATTGTGGTTACAAAAACCAAATTTGACACATCTCTAACCTTTCGTTTAAAACCAAAATGTAAATCAACCCACTTGGAATCTGGGTTCTACCCAGAACCCACTTTCCCACATGGGTTATACGACTCACCAAAGTGAGTTCCCCAGTGGAGTGGTTTTGAACTCGGAGAAGTGGGTTCACAGGCCAACTTTTTTTCTGTGTGTAGTAAATTGATGCAGAAGTTTTCTCTCATGGACTGCCCAAAGAATCGGCTTAGCAACTTAAGTATATAGATTACTTTTATTGCTTTTAAATTTTAAAATACAAAATTTTATTCAATTTTTGATTTAAATAATAGTATTTCAAAAATACTAATGCATTTAGTGATGAGCAAGAAAGCCTAGATATAATTTTTGTACAGAAATTTCCGAAAACAGAAAAGGCTCTCTCAGTATCCGTTGAAGTCGGTTTCTCTATTTTCAGTACTTTTTACAGCAATTCAAGATTCTGTGTCCTCTTAGAAGTTGTTAGATGATGTACTCTATGATGTCTAGTTGTTGGATGATGTCTTGTTAGATGTCCTCTTGAAGATGTTAAATTCTTGCTTCAAAGTGCCGCTATCATTTGATATTCTTACATATTTAACGTTGGACGGGTTTGAATTCTATGAATTTAGTTCTTCTATGAAATTCTTTTTTCTGGTTCACTATGGGATGCGAATTCTTCACACAAAATGTCGTCCTCATCCCCCATTTGTTTCCAACTTTATACAAACTAGATGGCCTGTGCGACCCTTTCGCATACGATTAAAATACGATAAATTTTATAGCGAGGTTGGTGGTTTGTAGTAGGATGAAAGAAGAACCGGTTCATTTGTAGCAACTGTTTGTTTGTCAAATAACAATGATACGTAAGGATAATAAAAAACCAATTACAAAACGCCTTTGGCCACACTATTGGAGGGGAAGCATAAGACAAAACAGGGGAACATGAGATATGTACACGTCAAAACACCTTTGTAGCCAATATTAAAAGTTAAATATGACACAGACTTGTGGAAAATGTGATATTTACATCACAAAAACTCTTTGTGCACACTATTTGACCATGCCATTTCAACGTATCCAAGGAAAGAACTTAACTGTCAAAAGTAAATTTTTCACTTCGATTTTTAAACAAACATTACATTGTGTCATTCTGAATTAACAATTTGCCAGAAGTGGAGAACTTAATCTTTAAAATGGTACCTCAATTATCGATTTTGGTTAAGTATGGAGGAAGAGAAAGGGATCGTCACAAAAAAATCACCTTCTAGAAATAATGTATATGGTTTTTCCATGCAAAAAGAATAATGTACACCTACGCGGATGTTGCCAATAAAGAAACTTATTAATGAAATCACAGAATGATAATAAATGCAGACGATTTTTAAATTTAAAAATTCAGAGCGACTGATAATTGTAAAATAAAAAAAGCTAGCGGGTGCGCCATCTAGGGGAAGAAAAATTGTTTATAATGTTTATACTGCGATTTTTAAACAAACAGTAAGATGTGTAATTCTAAATTAACAATTTGCATGAAGCAGATATCTTAATCTTTAAAATGGTACCTCATTTATCGATTTTGGTTAAGTATGAAGGGAGAAAAAGGATTAAAATATATATATATATATATATATATATATATATATATATATATATATATATATATATATATATATATATATATATATATATATATATATATATATATATATATATATATCTTTTAGAAATAATATATGTAGATTTTATGCAAACTTTTGTTTTTAACTTTAGTTTTAATGCACAGTGTGTTTTCTTGAATAAATTTCGAAAACTTTTTTTCACGTGTATTTCACAAATTAAAAAATAATATGTCAAAATTCAAATTTCATTGCCTATTTTATATGGAAAATTTTAAAAATCTAAATTGCAGATATCCGGAAAATATTGTATAAGGATATCAGATACGGTTAAGAGATTTAAAAAAACCCCTGTGTATAACGGATACGGATATATCCGTTTTTTGACCCTATACACGCTAATCATATAAGCATTAATACTCAGCTCAGATCTTTTCGATTCTGAAAGGATTAACATTTATGATTTATCTTAAAAGCAGATGTTATTCATCCGTTAATCTTTAGTCGTTAAAGGCTAGTGAAAAACCAATAAAATTTTCCGATTCCCCTTTTATAAGGCACTTTACACAACACTTTCAAACCTTTTTTTCCCTCTGTTTCCCTCTAGTAAATAGGACAAATTATAGAGTCTAGCTTCAAAGTTTCAAAGAAGACATGAAACTAGCGGTTCTTCCCATCACGCAAACCTATTATTCTCCAAGAAGCATGAAAACGCGTTTTTCAAAGGTCAATAGACAGCAGTTATCATGCTTTATGAAGGTTGAGTTCTCTTATTTTGTTTCTTTTTAAATCTTCCTTAATCAATCTTCATCTTAAGTAATGTTGCAAGAATAAAGAAAATCGGAAAGTTTAATGCGCAAGATGTATCACATATTATTTTGTAAAGGTTTTAATGGAAAAATGCATGATAACACTATGGTTTACCGTAAGTAATGCAATTGCTAAGGTCTTTTTTCATGATTTCAAAACAGCTTCTTTGATTCAACTATTTCAGCAGGCCACAGGTACTAAGGGCAACTCTCAAATGAGAGGGTCATTAAATTCTTTGTTATGAATAGGGGATTGTCATCAGATTGTCCAAACAGAACTTCGTAAACAGAGATCAGAGAGTAACGGCAGAGAGAAATTTAAGAGCTCAAGCCCGCACAAAGGGGGCCCATCCAAACAAGAAACAAATGTTTATTGTGAATTTTCAGAGACTGTCTGTTCGTATTTTGCATACTCCACAAGATTCATAAATGGAACATTTCACGTTTTTGTTTTACAAACTATTTCACTTTAATGTACACCGCAGCTTAATGTATACCTCAATCTTATTAATCACATGCTGTGTTGGTAAAAATATTAGTTCTTTTTTTCTAGATATATTTTGAAATGTTATCCTC
Organism: Dolomedes plantarius; assembly: GCA_907164885.2. NCBI lineage: Eukaryota > Metazoa > Arthropoda > Arachnida > Araneae > Dolomedidae > Dolomedes > Dolomedes plantarius. The sequence continues at coordinate 202,493,495 of OU015490.1, read as the reverse complement.
CATTGTAGAAATAATAGCATGTAGTCAAGTGACTTTCTCCTTGTGTTGCAGCATTATTCCTTGGCTACTTTCTTGCATTTTCCATAAGAACGTATAAGCAGAGAAATAGCAAAACATGCTACCCAGTAGTAGGAAGTTTTCATGCGAAAACGTTATTCCCAGGGTAATGGCTAAATCAAGCCTGCCGTCAGGGTGGGGCAAGGGGGACAAAATCCCCGGGGCCCGGTTAAAATAAAAGTTGACTAAAAAACTGTATACAATGTTCAAATATTGAGTGAAGAGGGGGCCCGCTGTATTATTTTGCCCCGGGCCCTGGCTCAGTTGACGGCGGCCTTGGGCTAAATACTTCTCCAGAATCATGCTTTACTCAAGCTAATGCACGACTAACAGAGACCAATATGGCATCATTGAAGTGGCATAACCAAAATTGGGCCATTTTTCAGGAAAGGAGCATCTGTTTGGACAACTGTTTGAATTAATGACTCCATTACACTTTACATCATTCTTTTACAGTCCAAGAATCTTGGGCACTACACCTCTATGCGATTAATAAGCCGAAACTTTGAGGCTAGTAGAGTGTTACCCAAATTTGGAAAGGAAAAATGTCTTAAATGCAGGTGTTTAACAAGTATGTGTATGTATAAACAAAATGGGCCAATACTTCTCACGCTTTGAATTATTATTCAAGGTCGAACTTTGTCAGTTTGAACTAACTTAGCTGTGCAGCTTTGTTGGTTGAAGCTCATATAACAATCTGACACATATAACATTTTGGTTTTTAATAGTTTTTTAATCATCGGGAAGGAAGTATTTCCAAATTGCATCTATTACTCTTGATATTTTACCAATGGATTTTTTCCAATAAGTATTATAGAAGTTGATCAAAGTACGATTCACAACAGAGATTTTACAGGAAATCTCATTAAGAATTTCAGCAATGACAGAATAATAGGACATCTAGCGTAAAATTTAAATTCGTAACTGCATTTAAATTTTTTTTATGAAAAAGTGGTTTTTATTTTAAAATGTTTATGTTATTTCTTTCTGATATCTTTATCTTTACCATTATGGATATTTTTAAACAAATATTTTGAATTTGTTGGTGGGGGCAGTTCAAATTTGATGCCACTAATAATTTTGTGAGCAACCATTCCTGCTTTTCAACGTTTGGGGAGATTTGGCATCACAATCTGGCAAACTTGGAATTTAATTTGTGGTTTCAAGCATTCTCAATAGCTAAATAACTGCGCAGAGCAAATCTAAAATGAAAAGGTGGTAGCTAACTGAAGTAAGGGCCTATTCACATAGAATCCGTCAGTGTTAAAGATTCCGTTGGCGCTGATTGGTTAAATGGGTCAATAATTAGTATATGATTGGTTACAATTTTTTACGCTAACGCTGACGGATTCTATGTGAACAGGCCCTAACAGTTACCTTAGCGCAGTTTTCTACGTCTAATAATAATGTTTAAGATTTGGAGAATATTCGTTACTGTTGAAATTTCATTAATATAGGATCAAATGCTGTAGTATTAGCTAAGTTTTACTAAATAAAAATCATATATAGTTTATTTTAATCAAGTTTTGTCTATCACTAAAGTAAGGTTGCTTTTTGAAATTTTTCTTTTCTTGTCATTCACCTCATCAATGTTGTAATGTTTTCATATGTAAGCGTACATCAAGTTTGCAACAACATTAAATTTTTGCAACGCTCACTTATTTAATTCAAGCGATCAGTCATGTTTTTGATATTTTTTTAGGTGGTTTGTCATTAAATAAAGGATTGCTATTTCTTGTCCTAACAAATAATTCAATGCTTTGTCGGAAGACGGAATCTTTTCTCATCTCCTGCAGAGACACGAATCAGCAGAACATTTGATAAGGAAGGTGATCTCAGCAACAGCTGATAACTTCTCGCAGTCCTCTAAATCATCGGCGTCATAATTATAAGAGAGCGAGTCGGAGGCATTTTCCTTTATTCCGATTTCATTCATATATGCTAGCAGATTATCACGTTACGTTATCTTTTTAATGTCTGCTATAAAGTCTCTTCTTGGGATCTCAGCTGGAATTTCACACGTCAACGGTTGCTCCCAAGACCGAAGGATTATTTCTGAAAGTTGTGATCTGCCAGATGTATACAACTTGGCGCTGAACAATCCTTCCAAAATAGCAGCCAAGAATAAACTCAAAAATACAGAATATCTATCTGTCTATCTATGTCTCTCTCTCTCTCTCTCTCTCTCTCTCTCTCTATATATATATATATATATATATATATATATATATATATATATATATATATATATATATATATATAAAATATATATATATATATTATATATATATATATACATATATTCTGTGATGTAAGAGGTAAAAGACACACTAAGTCACATTTATTAAATTTTACAGGAGAGCTCAATGAAATCCCTTTAGTGCTCTTTACCTCGATACAATGATAGGACATGGTGCCGTTTTCAACTGGCAAGGTCTCTTCTATATATATATTTGGTGTCCTTTACCTCCGGTACACAGAATATATATACACACACACACACACACACACACACATATATATATATATATATATATATATATATATATATATATATATATATATATATATATATATATATATATATATATATATATATATATATATACAGTAAAACTTCTCTTTGGCGGACAGTAATGGTTCTGAAAAAAAGGGGCCGTTTAGAGAGGTGGCCGGAAAGAGAAGCTTCACTGTATATACGAGTATATGTAGTACATAATAGGCCTGTTTAAAGTGCGGATAAGGGAAAAAAAGATGTGTTCACAGAGAAATGAACACCACTAGATAAGGAGATGAAATTACTGATTTATATCTTTATCCTCCACATTTGTGTATGGCTTAAACTCGAAATAAAATAGTCATTTTTATTACTCACCGAATGGGGGTCTAAATCACTTCAGCGCGTTTGAAATCCAAGTTTCTGTCATGATGCGGGGATTAAAAAGCCGAAAAGGTAGTCTATTTGGCATACCCTTCACTTGCATACAGGCATAGTCTTAAATCACAAGCTCCTGCTTTTCATATAAATAGACAGAGTTCCGTCCAGCTATAATTCAGTCGGCAGCCCATCTACTCAACTTGGTGGTACTAGATCAAGAGATGGAATCTTAATAGGATGCTCGCGCTTATGTTCAGCAAAAAAACAAACGATCGCTCAGCAATATATAAATCTTGGCTTTCTGAAAAAGAAAAAAAAATGCTGAAAAATAAAACAAAGAGAGAATAACTGAAACTCCAGTGCCAAGAACTGGGTGAACAAGTAAGTGGATATCTTGGTGAAATATGAATGGACTTGTAACCGCAGATATCAACGAAGAGAATTTTCTCACTGTTTGAATATTTAATTTAATAACATTATCTTTTTTCAGAGGCTTCAAATTATTCGTGGTGCTAGATCCTATTCTTTATCACCCTTTTTAAGCAAAATTAGTTACATTTATATGTTATAGGAACATGGATTCTTTATAAAGCTTATCTAAGGCTGTGCGATACTATTAGTTTTCGGTACCTTTTACGGTGATAAGCGTTCTGGAAGATTTACGAAGAGGAAGATTAAATACAATGGTACGAAGAAGGAAAAGGGGCTTGTGTGTCCGCGTTTTATGGTTTATATCTTTTGAAAACAGAAAACAGTTGAAAAAACAGAACTCAAAAAACAATACTTCATGCTTTATTATGCGGAAATATCCCTCTACACAGTTTGATATTTCAAAAAGATGAACTTATGTTAAACTGTGATTACAATATCTGCGGAATTAACAGGAGGACTCTCCCATCACAATAGGTCATCCAGGATTTTGGCTCGGAGAAGACAAGAAGACATCACTTCCGCTGGGGTAACATCTTTCGCATATTATCTTGAATTCAAGGCCTGTGTTTTATCTCATTTGTTTTACAGATGGTCGTTCACACTTTATGGAAACGATTTTGATAGTTACGTTTTATGTATAAATACCGTATTTTATGAGGCTATTTGCTTCTATCTGATAGCCATGGTTCTTGACAATAGCTCTAGCTCGAATTTTCCATGAAAGAAAATTTTTGCTTAGTATTGTTATGTCAGTTTTACCTCATTCCTCTTAGACCGTTTTCCAAAGTCCGTTCAGTGTTCTTAGATGCCGTTTTCCTAAGGCTCGTATTAAAAAACCGAAATCGCAAAAGTCCATTGGAGAAGAGTCAGGTAATTTTACAGGTATTTCATTAAATGGAATACATTTTATTACTGTTTCTGATTCTTTCTTTGCAAAATAAGCGGCAGTTGATTTAGACGTGTGACTAGATGCTTTGTCCATATGAAGCTCAACTTTATCAATGTCCTTTCCATATAAGGCTGGAATTTCTTCTTCAAAAATTGGTTCTAAAATATTCTGCTGATTGTAGAGTGAAATAATTTTGGCTTTACTTGAGACTTTTCTTATTTTTAATTTGCCGTTGTAACAAAATCCTTCTACTATCATGAACTCCTTTGAGAACTTTTCTGTACACTGACGTAGCCATTTCGTACGGTCATTCCCGTCAGTAGAGCAAAAGAAAATTGATCTTTTTTTATTACAGTCACTTAAATACACCCATGCCCCATCGAGTGTTACCACAAATTTGCATATTTCAGCAGCTAGGTGTTTTTCATATAATTTTCTACAATTTGTTATCCTTTCGGCAATATGCTTTGGCAAAAGCAGATGAACTTTAGGTTTAAACATCTTTTTTAAACTTCAAATCTTTATGAATGATTTTACTTACAGTGCCAGGATAAATTCCTAGTTTCGATGCAATGGATCTTTGAGTCGGCGTATTTTCTTTTAGGATCAGAGACTTCACTTTCTTGATATTTACCTGCGTTCGAACAGTCTTAGGATGAGGTTTAGTGGTCATGTTTTCCTTTTTACTTTCAGTTAGGCGTTTTTCCCTTTCAAATTTAATCTATACTAATATATAAAGAGAGAGAGCGGATTTTGTATATGGAGGGTAATCTCCGGAACCACAGCACCTATTTGAAAAATTCTTTTCTATTTGAAAGGTACATTATTCCAGATGGGCATAGGCTATATATTATGTATATCTGATCAGTAGAAAGAAAGCTAATGGCCTAAATGTTGAGCTGATGCTTCACCTTTACAACTTTCCCTTTGTCAACCATAGTCAAGTAACCATAGCAACACATCAAACGATATTTTCATTTATTATCAGTAAAACATTTAATATTTTAAAGATTCAAGTGGAGGAGGTATTGATAAATACAAAAAGGATTTTTGAACATTTAAGGTTTTATTGAAGAAAATTACATTTGGAACTACGCTTTTTATGGGACATTTAAGGTAAAAATATCTACAATTTATTGGCTATCAACTGGAAATTTATTGGTATAATACTACAAAACTTTATTTATAAACTTTATGTTTTTGAATTGATGTACAATTTTATGCACAATTTGCGTAAATCGAACTTGAATTATTGAACTTTATTAAAAAATCAGTGTGTTTCATTGAAACTGTGAAATTTATTGATTATTCCGAATAGGTCTATGTTTGTTCTTTTATAAGTGAAAATGTATTGCTTCAATTGAGCTGAAATTTTGTATAGATATAGTTGATAGTTCAGATTAAAACATAGGCATATTACTTTTTGAAAATCGGGCCTCGGTGTGTTTTAAATTAATTTTTTAATGATTTTGCCCCTAAAAGTTGCTCATTTGGACAGCTGCCGGGGCTGTCCTCGCTGAAAGCCAGACTATGGGGCAGAATCGTACCAAAATGGGTACGCGGGTGGCCCCGGACACGATTCAGTGCCTGACTTAGCCGGATTTTTGAATTTTTAATTTAAAAAAAGTTATTAAATTTTTTCTGCCATTTTTGGTGCTTTTTTCGTTTTTTTTTTTTTGTGTGTGGACTCTGTAGCGGATAGGCTATGGGGCCGAATCGTATCAAAATAGGCGTGCGGGTGGCCCCGGACACAATTCAGAGCCTGACATTACAATAAACATCACAGTTTACAATAAAAATTTCTTTCGCCATCACCATCAACAAATCCCAAGGTCAAACATACAAATATATTGGACTTGACTTACGGGAAGATTGCTTTACTCATGGACAATTACATGTTGGTCTCTCTAGGTCAGGAAATGTGGAGAATCAATATCTTTTAAAACCTCAGAAAAATGAAAAATGTGGTATACCATAAAGTTTTAAAACAAATTATACCTACCTAATATCTACTTAAGATAAATAATTGTTCAACCCGGACAAAGTCGGGACGGGTCACTAGTATATTATAAATACCTATTTTTGAAATGCCATGACCGCAATTTTTACACCGTTTTATAATTTGTTGATATGAATATTTCTCACCGGAAAGTGCAGTTACGTAACCTTCGATCCATCTATCAATTTTAGGAGCCATTTTCAAAATAAATATTTTATTTTGCATTCCAATCAAAGAAAAGCAATACCAGACGATTATTCTGAAGTTGCCAAATTTTTATCTCAAAATGCAAACGCCAAAAACAAATTACAAAATCATTTCCATAAAGTGCGAACGACCTTCTGTAATTGAACAGTTTCTTCTGAGTATCATACTCATGTCACCAGATTGTAAAGGTAAAAAAAACTGTTGCCAGCACTTCTCAGGGAAGTCAAACCATGTTTAAATCTTTTCCCAAATCATTCTGTTAAAAAAAAAGCATTAACAATAAACTCTTTTCTAAACAAGTTCATAAAAAGAGAAGTAGAAAAAAATATCCTCCATTTTCATTGATTTTCCAACACCTGTAGAAACATCTATTAGTCCTTTAAAATATCCACGCTCGTGGCACTCAAGATTTTTCTTGCAGGTTCAACCTCCTTGTTATTTTCTTGGGTTTACAGCAACATGTTTTTGATTTCTTCTTAAAAAATTACTTCGCCCCATCTCCCTATTCATTTTATTAAAGAATCCTTTAATACGTTTAATTACATAATAGGGTAGAGCGAGAATTTATTTATAATTTTCTTTTTTTAAATTTTTTTCATCTGTATGGGTACAGGATACATTTTTCTTATTTCTAAGCTTTTTAAAAGCTTTGCTAATAATGACAGATAAAATTTTCAGAAATTCTTTTCACACTCTGCTACTTGAAGAGTTCCTACGTCTATTTCCCTTTTTTGTGTTACACATTTGTTGATTTCCTCACTAGATCTTTAGTTGCCAGTTCGATCCGTTTGTCGACAGAATGTCCTCAAGTGATAGCATAAAAATTAATACAAAAGACGAATTCATAAAGGAAAATAATTCTTTCCCGCACGTTGACTTTTAGAATAAGATTTTCAAAATGGCAATTACCCAGAGATGCAGCATATAGATCTGGGTCTGCGTAAATCTTTTAACCGCCCTAACCACTCTTCTTTGTGGGTACCACTACTTTAACACGGAACTAAGCAGAAATGCAATACAGTCGAACCCCGTTAAAACGAACTTCAAGGGGCCAAAGGTTTTGTTCGCTTTATCCTGTGGTTCGCTATATCCGAACCGTTAAGAAAAATGCTAGAGTTCACAATATGTATAACTCATTGGTTTCAATGTGTATTCAATAATGTATTAAAAATGTGTATTAATTTATTAATGTGTATTAAAAATGATAAAATCTATTAAAAATGATCATTAATGAATTAAATCAACTGAAATGGATTACATTAAACTAACACAATACTAATTAAATTCTGCATAATTGGAAAACGGCGGGACCAAAATTTTCGTTCGTTATATTCCGGGTTCGCTATAACGGGGTTCGACTGTAGCTTAAATTCTCTAATCCGGTGGTCTTTTCGACCGCGACCCAATTTCTTTAAATAAAAAATCATTCGACCCCCAATCAAAGTTTTTGATAGTAGCAATATTTTTGAAAAATTATGAGAATGTTAACAAAAAAATATAAATATATATATATATGCTAATTTTGACAAACTATTTTTAAAATAAATGGTATTAGACTTAATTAAAATTATTATTAGAAGGTAATGAAAATATAGGAGGCAGTGAAAATTTAAGCATTTGCTTTGCGTGATCTCTTAGAAACAAATTTCTCCAAATCAACGATCGATTGTAAACCCTTTAGAATATCACTTTCAATTGCCATAAGAGCCAGTCTATTGGTATTATATTGTGCCAATGTCAATCTGTATGCACTCTTCAAATGTTTCACCTCGGAGAAACTCCTTTCCCCAGTCGCTTCAGTTATTTTCAAGCACATGCAAATCCGCGGACCTATTTCAACATCAGAGGATGAAAAAGTTTATCCATTGTTTACTGAAAGGGTGTGTAGATATCACAAGCCTTTTGAGCAGTGGTTCTCAACCACTTTATGCCTACGCCTCCCCTTTGGATGATCTCTTACCCTCCCCTCCCACGACACACACACACAGACACATAGATATATGTAATGTCGGCTCAATGCGGACACGTTTCGTGAACGCTGGTAGTCGTGGCGGAGAAACACTCGAGGAAAGAACGCTGTTTCATGAGAGCCATTGAAGAGCACGCACAACAGAGATGAGATGCACATTATTTATTTATTCCGGATAACGAAGAGATTATTCAGCAGACATTTCAGCAAAGCACCGTTATCTTTACAGGAAGCCACACACAAACAATACCAGCCGCCGGACCCAACGGGGCAGTGAGAAGGCAGAAAACGTTATTGCATGTTATTGGACAGCAGCGGAAGCAGCGCGAAGACATGTAAAAAGAGGAGAGAGCGTGAAAATCTTCTTCTGGACCTTTTATACTATGAGGGCGCTAGGTGTTTAAAATTCTATGATTGGTTAGAAACGAACACATGATTGACCTCGTGAAGGTATGATTCAAAATCTCATGCCTCTGAATCATCTCTGACTTATCTTTCCACGCACCTGTTAGTAGGTAGGAGGCAAATTTAATGTTTCGCGTGTGCAGTGAATGAAAAATAGTTGGTTAATTCGTTTATTCCTAGGTAACAATTAGGAATAGGGGCTGTGCTTTATTGTAGAGAATTTAGAATACGCGACAAGTAATAATGGTGGGGCGTTATTATTACTTACACACACAGACACAGACACACACACATATATATATATATATATATGTGTGTGTGTGTGTTTGTGTTTAAAGTAATTAACTCTAGTAAAGTACGTTCGTCACATATTTTTTGCAAACTTTGCGCACCCCCCCCCCCTAAATAATCCTCATGCCTTCCCAAGTTGAGAACCACTGCTTTAGAGGGTCATGTTCTGCCTGAGTTCAGCTTTTGTTTTCTAGAGGCCCTCAAGATTGTCGAGGCTTCTGAGCTGCAGCCCCTAAAACCCATTTCTTAATCCTGCCTCATTCACGAGGTATCTATTTCATTGCCCGCAAAAATTGTTCCTTTTCTTTCTGTCTTTAAAAAAAAAAATTTCTTTATAAAACATCGTTTACAAACACTAATTTGATAACTCCATCTCCCCATTCGGTAGCATACCATGCGTACAATTTAAAGTGTTTCCAGAATTTGTTCCTCTTTTATAATCTTTATGTGAAATTTATGTTGAAAAAAGAAAAATACTTCATTAACTTTATATAAAAGAAACCCCACAAGTTTAGGAACACGAACCCAAATCAGCCCAACTTTATTTTCCCTTTATGCGAAAAAGTACGAGTATTACTTGAATTTTTAATTAAAGTCTTACTTTACAGGCATGAACTCGAATTAACCCAACTTTTTTTTCCATTGCGGAAGGCACTTGTTCGGAGACATTTCCCCATAGATTCACTGTGAACTTCTTCATTATGGTAGAGCACCAATTAGTTTTAGGTAAATCAACATCGTTCCCTGTGGGGTGCCACCACGTTTGAGACCGAGCACCCTCTGGGAGGTGGACATCTGGGGGGGGGGGGTTGCATCCTCCTGAAACCCCTGCAAACCCTACGGAGGGACTTTCCGGGCTACAGATTCAGCGTGTGTATTCTCAGCGTACACACGACAGCATTCAGTGATGCCTGTCGAGACTCGAACCGAGCTCTCTGAATATCGAATCCCAATCTCTTAGTAGTACACACACACACACACACTCACATATATATTATGTTATATATATATATATATATACACTTATGGACAAAAAAATTAGCGCACTAAGAAGGAGTCGTCAAAATGAAACGAAATTTTACATACGTAATGACTACTTTGATATAAGTAAATGATAAGAAAATCAAAGAAAAAGGATAATTTATTTCAGAGAAGAAGGCAAAAGAACGGAGCAGTTAATACTCCGTTGGACCCCCTCTAGCGCGAATGCACGATGCGATACGATCGGGCATTGAGTCATACAAGTTCTGTATGATGTCTTGAGACATTTCGTTCCATATTTGCTGTAACCTTGCCTTTAGTTCGTTCAAACTCGTGGGATGCCCAACTCGTCGTCCCAAATGATCCCAGATATGCTCGATTGGAGACAAATCTGGGGATCGGGCAGGCCAAGGAAGGGTAGTAACAGTGCGGAGACAGTCTTGTGACACCCTTGCCGTATGAGGCCGAGCATTGTCTTGTTGAAAAATGGCTCCTGGGAGCCGTTGCATGAGTGGCAACACATGTGGTTGCAGGATTTCATGAAGATACCGCTGGGCTGTCATGGTGCCACGGAACAATACTAGGGGTGACCGTGCATTGTAGGCAATGGCACCCCATACCATCACACTAGCTGTGGGAGCGATGTGTCGCTGTACAGCAAAGGCAGGATTGAAGCGTTCACCACGGGCTCTCCACACACGAACACGATTGTCATCACTGCCGAGATTGAATCTGGATTCGTCGCTAAAGACGACCTGGTTCCATTCCGCTGCAGTCCAGTTTCCTCGTGCGCGGCAAAACTCCAAACGGAGGCGTCGATGGGTGGGCGTCAAGGGCAGGACACGTAATGGGCGCCGCGATACGAACTGTCCTTCAGCCAGGCGCCTTCGTATGGTTCGAGAAGACACAGAGGCCCCTAGTGAAGGTGCTACCTGTGCCTGGATGGCGGCCGATGAAGTAGTTGGCTGTACGCGTGCATTTCTTACGATGTGGCGGTCTTCTCGACGACTGCTCTGTCGAGGGCGTCCTGAGCCTGGTCTTCGTGTACATGACATCTCTCGGGTCCACTGGTCCCAACACCTCCTCACAACACAATCAGAGCGGCCTAATTGACGAGCTACTCGCCTAGCTGACCACCCAGCTTCCATCATCCCGACGATTCTCCCTCTCTCAAACTGCGACAACTGCTTATATTGTCTTCGAACACGGCCTAATGGCATGTCTATCTCAGCTCTTCCTTTGTAAATGATTCAGCACACTCAAACAAGCTTTGGTTACCTGTTTTATACTCCACAGAGTATGATGTTCAACGCCCTCTAACGGCTATATGTAATGCGCAATCACGCGTCATTTCTAATCATTTGCATATCTCCCCGACATGTACCTTCATTGCAAGTTTCGTTACGATCCCGCAATTATTCCTTGGTGCGCTAATTTATATATATATATATATATATATATATATATATATATATATATATATATATATATATATATATATATATATATATATATATATATATATGAAAGATATAAAATTTAAGTTGATCCCCTGTAAATTTTCTTCCCTTCCCATGCTTAAGATCGCATTACCAAATTCTGTTTTCAAGAACCCAGGAATATTTTTCATAGCGTCAGCAATTCCTGGGCAAGCCACGAAACTGTACGACTACTTTTCTATGCCCAAATAAGGTAATCGTCTTGCACAACTGATGCAGCTTGCAAAAAACATCTTTGGTCAGCAAATTCTTCAACCGCAGATACCTCTATACTCAAACCCCGGGAATCACTCGGGTGTTGGCTTTCCATTAGATCAGATGTCTGTTTAGCCACTCGGAAATAAATTTCTTTTTCTAATAGTTCTGTAATCTGATCTTATTTCATTACAGAATTTATAGCCGGCAGGATGTTATTCTTGTCCGGGGTGCCCTACGATTTTCGAATGATTAATTATAATTGTGTTACGAAGAAAATTTTACGTATGCAACGTATTATATCTTCCATAAAAGAAAATTTTAAGTGTCTATCCTAAAAAAATGAAAGGATATTTGTGCAACGTCATGTGCTCCAATGAACGTCATGTGCTTCATGTGCACGTCATGCAACGCCATGTGCTTCAAGTGTTTAATTCCATACAAGAATTTCAAAAGCTTCTTTAGAATCTTCAAATGGTAATATTACGTACAAGAAATTTATACGAGTCTACTTTTCACCTCAAAGGATCATCCTTTTTTCAATATGAGTGCTCAAGTCTCTGTGTACGCGGCTCTCCTTTTTCTGTGTGTCACTTATTACAGCATAAAATTGTTCCGCTTTCTTCACCTGCCCACAACGCCTCACTTTGTTTTGAATTACTCCATTCGTGAAATGCTGCTACTAAATTATGTTGTGCTGCAACCAGAAGAAAAATGTGTGCTCCTGCGTCAACAATTTGTTCCGGATCAGACTTTTTCCCACTCCTTCCCCTACGAACGTTTGGATTTGAAGTTATGTAACCATTGGTGGCATATTTCCATAAAATTAAATGTTATGCCGAAGAAAAATATTATTAAAATAAATAAATAAAAAATAAATATTTAAATTGGGACTCTTAAAGGTAAGACGAATTGTCTATAAAATTGCATAACTTTTCACATATCTGTTTTTATTATTAATTGATTATCCTTAAGTAAATAAAAGTTATAATGTTGAATTTTTATAAAAGTGTGTAAGTTATGTATGCGAAATTATAATTAATGTTTTGAAATATGTTGATACTAAAAAGGGTTAGCTAAATCAATTACAAACGTAAATTTAATCATACTTTTGTTCAGAAATTTAACATTATTTTTATTCTTTTTAAACTAGCCACGATCGTTCTTTGCAGATCGTTCTTTTAAGTATCTGTTTCTCACACGCAGTTTTAAATCTAGTAAAATACGGAGTAAAGTAGGTCATTCCTACTATAAACATGGGTCGAGAGCCAGCGTGCGCATTATTGTGTACACATAGTTGAAGGTTATGTTCCACAGCAATAAATATCGTTTAGCCATCCGCCGCTCAGACGAATCGGGTGTTTACGGAATTGTACTTGTTTTTCAATTTTATAATGTTTTCCTTTTTCCTTTCTCGCCTCAATAATGAGTGATTAATAAATATAATTTGTCAGAGCCTCTGTAAAAATAAGTCGCGTTAAAGTTAAATTTGCTTTCTTTCATTTTGTATGATGTATGTTCTTTCTTCGTTTCTCTTCCATGTTTTAATCAATGTTTTTTGCATTTGAGTTTTAAATTATCCACATGAATATTTTCTCATCTTTATGAAATATTTTAGAAATTATAAGAGTTAAGAATTTGTTTTATCATATAATGAAGTATTAAAGTATGGTTTTGAAAATCCTCGTAATTATATTATGTTGAAGGTTAGTCAGGAATATAAGTACTATAGGAGATTTTCTGGTGTAAAAGTAGAGATTCAAGGCGTCGTTTGTCATATAAACGGAGCGTCCTTCTAATAGCTGCTAGGGTACCATAATAAGCCACGGATGATTTTTCACACCCGTCTGCTAATAAATGTTCGCCCACTTCAGAAATTTCTCAAAATAGAAAGAATAGAGAATAAATAAATAGGAAAAAAAAAGTATAAAGAGAGATATGTTTGAATATATTGAATAAAGTGTGAGGAATATTACATATTTTATCAATTAAGAGAAGGATTTATAAGTTTTGAACAAGCATGAGCAGTTTTACATGTTTCTTTCAATTCACATATTGGTTAGAGTTTTTAGTTGATTATTGAATGATTATGAAAAGTACATGAATAATAATGAGAAGGAAAGGAAGTTGTTTGGAAGATTGTAAAGGAATTTGAAGGGTGATAAATTTTGATTCCATAAATTTAAAAACAAATACTTTTTCTCTTGTATTTTATGATGTGTTTTTGATTTAAAGGATAATAATAATGGTGATAATAATGTGAATGTCAGAGATCCGTTTCCTTTTTGTTTTGTTGGGTGCCTAACACCCCTTTGACTCCACTTATGTGGTTAAACTTTGTGTGTTGTTTAAATAAAAAAAAAAAAAAAAGCTAGTTTAAACTCTCTTTTTGAGCTACTTCTGTGTGTATTTATTAATGTGGATCTCATAAGCAATTGTATATTTGTAGTATATTTTTGAGAAAAATTTCTGGAACAGATGTGGACTTCTACATTACATTTGAGTATTATAGGTGTTTTTTATATTTTTGATATGTTAATAACTGATATTGTAATGAACATTGTTGACACATGATGAAGATAACCTAACTTTGATGGATTTAGATACCTACCTAAATTTCGTAGTTAATTATATTTATTTAGAGAACTTTTGATGCTAGTTGGCCTTCCACAAATTACCATCTGAATTATTTTAAAAGAATATTTATTAAAAGGAATGTTGATGTGCTTAAGTTAAAGAAAAATTTTGTCAATGTTAGGGCTAACATGAATGTCACAGGTTACCCCTAATTTTGTCAAGTGTGTTGATGATCTGAGTTATATTATTTGTGTTGACACCGGAGAACCCTTTTGCTAGCACAAGGGGTAGTTCCTCCCCCAGAGGGATGAGCCTCTTGCTGTCTTTGCACCAAGGCACCCTCGTGATCACTGACAATCTTTCACGTTAGACATCACAGAGGATAGCCCATTTCACCTCCAGGTTTGTCACTTATGTCATGATAGGTACCAATGCTTTTAGAATTTGACTATTTTGAAGTGAAACTAGTGACGATGTTAAAGCACACAATGTTTTTGAGTATTACCTAATATGAAGCTGATGCCCATTTACTTAATTAAGAAGTTATAACAAGTTATTTTGAGTTGTTTAATTTATGATCTTATATATTGTTAAAAAACTTGACAGGTATCTAAATTCTATGCTGCAATTGAAGTAACACTTTCAGAATAATATAACAAATCAATTTTATAATTATTAAGGTGAATTTTGAATTTTATAATATTTAATTTAATGTCATGATGCATTCTTTTCCTCAGTTGAGTTGTTCTTGTTTTGTTTTTATTTTTCTAATTTTTTTTAATAAAATTGTCGGGTTGTGATGGCCACACAACTCGAAAACATTTTTTTTTCATTCGGCAAAATTTTTATTTTTGGATCTTGGGGTTTTCCTTTGAGAGCAACTTCAGTTGAGAAACTGAATCCATCTATCTACATTTGTTCATCCACAAAAATTTTCTTTTGAAGTGGCGGGAGAAATTTATTTTAACCTCCTTTCCAACTTCAGAGTCAGCATTCCCCAGCAAACGTGAGGATACACGGTTGTTTGAGAGAAATGTGATTTGTTTGTCAGAAGTAAGGTATGTTTAAGGTATAAAATGTGTATTGCTATTGAAACGAATTTTGATGTAATGAAGTTGTTTTATTAATGTAAAAGTACTTTGAAGAAAAAGAAGAGATATTGATATGGAATGAATGTAAAAATTTATAATATTGTAATTTTGCACGAATAGAGAATTGTAATGAATATGAGAGTACTCAAGGAAGTTAAAAAATATAATACAGTGAATTTTGATAGTGATACAAACAATGTCAGTGTTAATATAATATAATGTGAGAATTAATAATACAATATGTGGACAGTGTTAAGAGATAGTTTCCAGGTAGTGTAAATATTTATATTGTGTTTTATCAAATATATCAAGATAATATGTCATGTAATCATAGAATTTATGTTATCGTCTTAAATTTTGAATACCAGTCTTATATTTTGAACTTATACTGCAATTATGGTTAAGTGCATACGAAGCAAATAAGATGAAGGATAGTAGGGAAACCGCATGGACCTGCTATCTGGAGGAACCATTGTGGACTTTGCCAGATATTTTTGTAATCTTCTGTTATATTCTGTATAATTGTAATATTTTGTAGTTTATTTTTTATGTTATGTATGAGAGCCTCCACCCGGGTAGACAACGTTTTAAAATGGGGGGATATGAAAGATATAAAATTTAAGCTGATCCCCTGTAAATTTTCTTCCCTTCCCATGCTTAAGATCGCATTACCAAATTCTGTTTTCAAGAACCCAGGAATATTTTTCATAGCGCCAGCAATTCCTGGGCAAGCCACGAAACTGTACTACTACTTTTCTATGCCCAAATAAGGTAATCGTCTTGCACAACTGATGCAGCTTGCAAAAAACATCTTTGGTCAGCAAATTCTTCAACCGCAGATACCTCTATACTCAAACCCCGGGAATCTCTCGGGTGTTGGCTTTCCATTAGATCAGATGTCTGTTTAGCCACTCGGAAATAAATTTCTTTTTCTAATAGTTCTGTAATCTGATCTTATTTCATTACATATATATATATATATATATATATATATATATATATATATATATATATATATATATATATATATATATATATATATATATACAGGGTTTGTATAAAAAGTATCGGGAAAAGTTTCGGAAAAATAAATTTATTCGCGATATTGCTACAACTCAGGAGGATTTCACTTTTGGGATTAGGAAATAGTCGGCTGGTGCCAAATCGGAACTGTAAGGGTGTTGGGGAATCATCGCGATGTCATTTTTCGTCAGGTACTCGGTGATCTTGGAGCAGGTGTGGCTGGGTGCATTGGGTCATCCGTGAAGACCTTCGGGACGAGTTTTGTGCAGATCTTTCGCATCGCCAAATTTTCAGTGATAATGCTGTGCACTGTCATCTTATCAATGCCAATTTCATCTGTGACCATGGGCACACTTAACCGACGGTCTGAATTCAGCACTTCACACACTCGTTGCACGTTGTCGTCGGTTCTTGAGGTCGAGGGGCGTCAAGCGCGGGGCTCCTCCTCCACACTCTCTCAGCCATATTTGAAGAGCTTGTGCCACTTAAAAACTGCAGTTTGTGATATGCTTTCACCCTTGAACACTTGGCAAATCATGCCCAACGTCTCCGTGCCCGATTTCCCCAGTCCAACACAAATTTTGATAGCGTACCGCTGTTCAATCGTTCGCTGCATTTTGCGCTTGCACCGAGTCACTCGACAGGGTCCACTAAAAACACGATCTGGCCTGAACGAATGCTCGCAGACGACTGGCGCTTGGAGCGTCTTGTAGGTCACATCCCCCACTACCGAGCATGCATGGTACGAGCGTGCTCCGACGTACTGTCACGTCAGGAAAAAATTGTTCCCGATACTTTTTATATAAATCCTGTATATGCACATATATATATATATATATATATATATATATATATATATATATATATATATATATATATATATATATATATATATATATACATACATATATATATATATATATATATATATATATATATATATATATATATATATATACATACATATATATATATATATATATATATATATATATATATATATACATACATATATATATATATATATATATATATATATATATATATATATATATATATATATATATATATATATATATATATATATATACATATATATATATATATACCGGGTGGCCATAATTAAACTGACAGTGCTCACATTGTTTTGTAGCGCGATGTATTTGCGAGAATGACGCCACATTTTGTAGGAAGATTAAACAAGACGGGGGACGAAGGATTCCGCGAAAAAATAAATTAGTTCCAAAAGTCACCGCTAGGGGAATATTTGGCGCTGTGTAATAGAAAATAGAGTGTTAACAAATGCAAATTAATACGGAATAAAATTACCTTTTATTATGCACATTTTCTTATTTAGTTCAAGTGCAATATGGCAACACTTTTAAAAAAGCGCAAAATCTACATAAACACCGATAAAGTCTCGTGATCTGCAATATCACGTACGCTGAGCAGAAGAAGTTCTTTATTCAAATTTCACGTTACATCCATTGGCACAGTGCCAGCTGCTTGGGTTTTAAAAAGCAATGTGTTACGTTTCGAATCAATCGGATTGAAAGTTTATGTGCAATGTCTCCTTCTTTAGTCGAGCGTGCGTTACTGGTCAAATTCTTTTACCTTAACCAGTGCAACGCGTCAGCCGCTCTTCGTGCTTTTAGAACGCACAAAAAAAAATGCGTAAAGGTAACGGTCCTGTGTCAGTTAATGGGCTAAAAGCAATGGTTGCGACGTTTGAGAAAACAGGTTCTCTGAAGGTTCAGTCAGGCAGAGGACGAAAACCTGTACCACAGGATACAATCGAAGCAGTTGCCACGGCGATTGTCGACAGAGGACCAGACAATATTGCTGCCACCTCTAGCGCTCGTGGATTAGCTCGGAATATGGATATGCCTTACAGTACGGTATGGAAAATCTTACGAAAGATTATCAATTTCTATCCGTACAAGATCAGCCGTGTACAGGAGTTACTGTACCCCGACTATGATAAGCGATTGACTTTTGCTCTCACCTTTCTTGCCAGAATGGAGGTGGATGATGTTTGGCCGTGGAAAATCTTATGGGGAGACGAGGCCCACTTTTCCCTGCATGGA
Source organism: Dolomedes plantarius (assembly GCA_907164885.2). Classification (NCBI taxonomy): domain Eukaryota; kingdom Metazoa; phylum Arthropoda; class Arachnida; order Araneae; family Dolomedidae; genus Dolomedes; species Dolomedes plantarius. The sequence continues at coordinate 202,474,915 of OU015490.1, read as the reverse complement.
ACTGTGAATACCCAGAACTGCCGAATTTGGGATGACAAATCACCACATGCAGTCACAGAAATTCCCTTACATTCACCAAAGGTAATTTCCGTATTGATTTGCATTTGTTAACACTCTATTTTCTATTACACAGCGCCAAATATTCCCCTAGCGGTGACTTTTGGAACTAATTTATTTTTTCGCGGAATCCTTCGTCCCCCGTCTTGTTTAATCTTTCTACAAAATGTGGCGTCATTCTCGCAAATAGATCGCGCTACAGAACACTGTGAGCACTGTCAGTTTAATTATGGCCACCCGGTATATATATATATATATATATATATATATATATATATATATATATATATATATATATATATACCACTAAGAGATTGAGATTACGCGAGATTGCTCCAGACCCAATTCTTTACTAACCCAACTTTATGATTATTCTAGGTGGGAAATAAAATGTTACATAAATTATTCAACTAACACCCATTCTTATTGTAATGACCCAAATTAGATACAATTTTGGTTCTGTTCACGTGGTTAAAATATCAATCAAACTTTTTAATTAAAGCCAAAATTTATGGCCATGAATTTAAATCATTCTAACTTCATGGACATATTATACGGCAAAGAATATTGCATGAACATGTTTTATAAAAATAGTCCAGCATAGTCTGATATGAAAGTTAGCCGAAGGTACCAGAAAATTTAGCCAATAAACCTGAAATATTTTGTATGTGTTAACATCTGTATGAAAGCCCATGCTTGGATCTAAATCAAGCCGGTACAGTTCGAATAATAATGATGAAAAATAAAACCAACCACATCAGCGCTTTCCTTGATCGCGTCAGAGTCTCATTTCCTCTTCACGTTTTAGAAGAAAAGGAAGTTCGCGAATTCCTTGATGGTAGGAGAATGCAGGGAGCAAAACTTTTAAGTGCCAACCCGATAATTAGCCGGCAACCAGTCGGTATGAGCATCGTATAAAATAGGCTCCTTTCACCGCCTCCGAGGGGGGCCGAAAATGTCTGCTCCCCTTTCCAAGACGGGGGGAATAAAAAATAAAGAAACCCCCTCTTCGTGAGAGATGTGAGCAATTATAGATGATAACGACGTGCCTGTCTCCCTAGATTCCTCCAATCCCGAACGGGGAATTACCTGAGTGGCAGATAGGCCCGACCTGTTCGCAAGCATGTCATTGCGCTCCGGGTCGGCCCATTTGTAATACCGCTAATAGACGCAGGCAGACCGGCTTTTACACCTGGGGAAAAATAAAACAAATGAAAATTTTCGAGAGAGAGAAAAAAATATAAATACACTGCCATCTTGAAACCACTCTCTCATTGCCGTTGCACTCATTTACTTCCTTACGTACATTTCTTCCCTCCTCTATCTGTGTGTAGACTGGTAAATATGAAACGGTTCATCAGAAACTTAATAACACCCCTCTAAACGGCCACTTTTTTTTCTCGCAACCATTACTGGCTGTCATAGAGAAGTTTCACTTATTTCAATGTATTCATATGATCATATATTTATATATATATATATATATATATATATATATATATATATATATATATATATATATATATATATATATATATATATATATATATATGTATATATATATATGTATATATATATGTATATATATATGTATATATATATATATATATATATATATATATATATATATATATATATATATATATATATATATATATATATATATATATGTATATATATATATATATACATATATATATATATATATATATATATATATATATATATATATATATATATATATATATATATATATATATATATATATATATATATATATATATATATATATATATATATATATATAGTCCGTTAGTTAGACTCGGATGTCCATTTGTTGTGAGATCTCCCTTCATCCAGACTCAGTATTCCCTTCATCCGGACTCCAAAATCAGGATTACGAAGCCATGTCGCTGCGGAAAAGCATCCATATGAAATAAGATAATGGCATTTCTTAAGCTGGATAAATATACCGGTCTAATATGAGATGGCTCCATAAGTATTGCTTCTGTGCTTCTGAATGATACATCGTACCTGGTTTGGGTTATTAAAGAGAAATATTTATCGACAATTACTGGGAAAAGCTCTGCTGAAAAATATTTATCTACACAGGTTTAAGGAGTAAATCAGTAGACATCGAGATTCTTCAGACCACCTTTGTTTAACTATGAGGAATTTTTTTCTCGGTATTTTTCTAACTACATTATGGTAACTTATTAATTTTCAGTTCTGTTTCTGGCATCTTTAAATATCTTTGAAAATATTTTTAAATGTCATATGCGATATTTTTCACAAATATTTTCGATTTAATTTCTTTCAGAAGCAAATTTAAATTTGCAGCGAAAGACTTCAATTATCTGATGCTCTGTTAAAAATCAACTACAGAAATATTAAAAATTTTAAATTTTTTTTAAATTCTGCTCTTCTTGTTTAAACGTCCACCTTTATAAAAAGGAAAAAACAGTTAAAGATTATGCATTTGGTAAAGATTATGCATTTGGTAAGATTACGCGTTTGGTGACACAAAAAAAAAACACTGAAAAGAAAATTCCATATATAGTATATATATATATATATATATATATATATATATATATATATATATATATATATATATATATATATATATATATAACTGTTTTTTCCTTTTTATAAAGGAAGACGTTTAAACAAGGAGGGCGGAATTTTTAAAATTTTTAAATAATTTTTTATTCCTGTAGTTGATTTTTAACAGGAAATCAGATAATTGAAGTCTTTAGCTGCAGAATTAAATTTGCTTCAGAAAGAAATATATATATATACTAGCTTTATATACCCGGCGTTGCACGGGCGTACCCTTAATAAGGCTTACTTGTATATTATGTAAACTTGTAATTTTATGTCAATCGATACCGCTCCCAACTGGTCAGCACCCCATCAGCATATTAATAATAACACCCTCCCCATGCTGATGTCAGCATTAAAATGTTTCTATCTTGATATCCCACCGACCCTTCGAGGAATTTGAGGGCTTCCCCGCAAACTCCTGTGAAAATGGCCGGTTTCATAAACAAATTACCTGGCGTTGCCCAGGGTAATAAAAATGAATGGAGTTAACCTGAGCTCTAGATGCATATGTACAAACAACCGAATTATCTATAATCCACACACACACACCTTTCCACACTTCATTTAATTAAGGTTGATCTCTCTCTTTTTCCCTACCACCAATTTGGCGTTCAAAAAATACATAAAAATTACAAATTATTGAATTATTTCTAGCAATTTTTACAAAATCTAAGCGAATGTCGAAAAATCGTGGCATTGATCATGTTAGTTACAATAAATCCTGTTTGTTGCATTTTAAATCAAGAAACTTATGGATATCAATTTCCTTCTTTGCGATATGAAGGAATATGTAAAAAACACGTTTTGCTCCCCCTCCCCTCCTTGGGGGGCGAATTTTGAAAAATCCTGAAACTGGTTTTTAGGTATTCGTCTTCCTTTCATTTTAAAGAAAGAATCTTATGCGTATCCGTTTCCTACTTTGAGATATAAAGGTATATGTGAAAAACACGTAAAAACACGTTGAGTCCCCCTCCTCCCCCTTGGTGCCATATTTTAAAAAATTCTGAAATTAGTTTTTAGATAATCATGTTCCTTACATTTTAAAGCAAGAATCTTATGGATATCAATGTCCTTCTTTGAGATATGAAGAAATATGTAAAAAATACGTTTTGCCCCCCTTTCCCCCTTGGGGGCGAATTTTGAAAAATCCTGAAACAAATTTTTAGGTATTCGTCTTCCTTTCATTTTAAAGCATGAATCTTATAGATATTCGTTTCCTACTTTGAGATTTGAAGTATATGTGAAAAACACGTAAAAACACGCTTAGCCCCTCCCTCCCCCCCTTGGTGCCGAATTTTGAAAAATCCTGAAATTGATTTCAGGTAATCAAGTTCCTTACATTTTAAAGCAATAATCTTATGGATATCTGTTTTTTTTTTCCTCTGAGATATGAGGGAACATAGGAAAAACACGTTTTGCCCCCTCCTCCCCATAGGGGCCGAATTTTGAAATATCCTGAAACTGATTTTCAGGTATTCGTGTTCCTTTCATTTTAAAGCAAGAATCTTATGGATATCTGTTTTCTTCTTCGAGATATGAAGGAATATGTGATAAAACACGTAAAAACACATTTAGCCCCCCTCCCCCCCCTTGGGGCTCGAATTTTGAAAAATCCTGAAATTGGTTTTTAAGTATTCATGTTTCTTACATTTTAAAGCAAGAATCTTATGGATATCAATTTTCTTCTTTGAGATATGAAGGAATATGTAAAAAACACGTTTTGCCCCCTCCCCCCGTTGGGGGGTGAATTTTGAAAAATCGCTTCTTAAATGACGCCTTCAGCACAAAAGTAATAAGCTCCTAAAATTTGATATCTGTATCTCCAATAGTTTTAGCTGGGCGTTGATTCCTTTATATATATAGATAAAACACGTAAAAGCACGTTTAGCCCCCCTCCCCCCCTTGGGGGCTGAATTTTGAAAAATCCTGAAATTGGTTTTTAGGTATTAATGTTTCTTACATTTTAAAGCAAGAATCTCATGGATATCAATTTTCTTCTTTGAGACACAAAAGTAATAAGCTCCTAAAATTTGATATCTGTATCTCCAATAGTTTTTGCTGCGCGTTGATACGTGAATAAGTCAGGACTTCTTCCTTTAGATATATATATATATATATATATATATATATATATATATTTGTGTGTGTGTATTTGTGTTTATGTATGTGTTTATGTATGTGTGTATGTATGCGTGTAATAAATGCAGCTAAAATTAAACTTTGCTCAGAGCCCTGTGATTCTTATTTATCAAATAGGTCGTTAGTTAGCTGTTACTCCTGTAAGATGGTAAGAGCTATATACGGTCTTATCCAGCAGGCAAATTTAAAAAAAAAAAAAATTAATCTCTTCTTGCAGCTTTTGCCAGCGAAAAGGCACGCAACGACACTGCCGTTTAACTGGACCAACGTGCCTCCGCGCTTTTTCTAATCACACTCTGGACCCCACACTCCTGGAATACAAATGGAAAGATTAATGCCCGAAAATTAGCCTCGCTCGTTCGTGTAATCTCCTCGTGTAAGTGGCAGCCGACAGTAATCTGCCGCGTGAAAGCGTTGACGCTTATAAAGAGATTCCGAATTCTTTTTCGTGTGAGGTGTTTCTCTGATTGATGGGTTTGATCGCAAGCCAATGATGCGGCAGCTAGCCATGATACCCGAGATTACTTCTCTTTTTTAATACCTCGTTATTCCTGCAGATGCATTACATCAATCAAAAGCGTCACAGACATTTCGGGAAAAGTATTTTGGATTGCTCCAGTGCTTTTGGTTTTCTATGGATAAAATATTTAAATCTCATGTATGGGGGATTATTTGGAGGGAGATTTGTCAAAGTTAACTACTATTTATCTTCATATGAATCGCTTAAATGGTGGAATGATTTAGTCAGTTTTGGATGAATATAAACTCTAATGCACCCACGCGTATATGTATTGCTACATTCAACATTCAGTATCTGTGGCCGAGAGGTAGCGTGTTGCAATATCAATCGGAAGTTCTTAAGTTCGATTTCCTACGCAAACACCCTTAAACTATTTTTCCCTTGATTTAAATTTCTGTAACCTTTGCCGGTTTGAGAAGTTTCTGGAACCGTCTTAACTTCTCTAGGCAAGCGCCTCTAGAATTTGCATAATCTTTCCTTCTGGTTTAACCATTTTCTAGAACCTTCTATGGAGGGTATACGTATAAGACTGTATCCCGCCAGTTGGAAGCAGTCTGTACTGAGAGTTGGGTGCTAATAAAACTCCTGTTCCCATAATCTACGAGTCGTTATTCCAATCACTTAACATCTACGTGACAGTATAACGCTGAAATTGATATCAAAAACAAGAGTGTAAAACCATATGAGTAAAACATGTGAGTTTAAAGGCAATGATAGTAGTTGACTTAACTGCCCAACCACAGGAGAGGGGAGGTATATTAAGGTTAAAAGAATCCAGATTCCTAAAAATCAGCAAAAAAGAAAAAGGTAATCCATAAGTAAATTTTCGCCCTATCTAAAAATTTTTTAAAGGCAAAATCATTTTTTCAATAATACCGACCAAGTGGCACAACAACGAAGGGAGCTCGGATCGTATCGAGACATACACCATTAAATACCTCCGTGTCTAGGCCGGATATAGACACGTTAAATTCGTAGACCGGAAATACTCTGTATGAGGTCAGAGAGGGTGAAAGAGGGTACGATCCCCCACCAAATGTCGCTCCTGAGGTTGCTCGGTTAAAATTGAGGTGACACCTGGCTGAATCGGACTCCGAACCTTGTGGTACCATTATAAACCGGAGCTGCACCCATTAGCCCGCTAGCCTATATGGATCTGATCTAGAATATCTCCGGCCAGGGGACAACAACAACAACGGACAGAAACAACAACAACAGCGAAGGGGACTTTGGGCGAAAAAGCTGGAACAGACTCAGAATTGGTAAGAAATAAAGATAATTTTAAATAAACTTTCATCTCAATCCCCAGCCCAGAAGCAAAAGTTGTTCAAATTGTCCCTTTTTTTGTCAATAGTATTGACTATGTGGAGTAACCTAGGGGCACAGAGTCCGGAAGTAGAGAAAGATAAATATGGTTCCAGAATAAAGTTTCCAATGTCCACGTCAACAATATAGGGTTCAAAAACAATATTACTTTTACAATAGCACGGACAAGGATACGCAATCACAGCGATTTTGATAAAATTTGGAGGCAGAATACTCAAAGAAAATGAAGGTAATTCCAGATAAATTTTTATCCCCAGTGCCCCTGCAACAAATTTATTCAAACAAAATATCGCTTTTATGAATGTACCCACATCTTAACGCAAATACAACGGTAAAGAAACTTTGAGGGATTTAAACACTGCCAGGAAAATGAATTTCAAATTTAATTTTCAGTCCGTACCTTGATCTACCGACAGAAAAGAACATAATTTATGAGTTTCCCTTTTTTTTTAAATTTTAAATATCTGATGCTTTTTCTTTTGGAATTTTACATTTTGAAACTTCATAATATTGTCATTATTTTAGAGGTGTTCAAAAAATAAAATATGACGGTCTAAAGCCGAAAATGTGTAATAACTTAAAATGTAAAATTCCTTTATTTAAATTTAATTAAATAAAGGGTTTGTCCATTTATATTTAATATTAAACTTTTTACTAAGTAACCTTTCACAGTATTGCTGAAGAAATTTCTGGCAAACATTTTCTTTTTAGTAAATTCTAGAACAGTGTTTCCCGACTCTGAAGAAACAAAATAATCAAGGCTTCCCTTAATTTTTATCTCTATCGACCAACAGTATTTTATTCAGCGTTAATTAGCATAGGTACATTTTGACGAAAAACAAGAAAACACTTCATTTACATGGTTATTATCAGCCATAAATTTTAAAACATAACAACAAAAATCGACTTCAGTTTACTTCAGCTGCAGTGCACAAAAACAATTTAATGAGAGGGAAGTGATTGCATATTTTTGCATAACAAATCAACGTCTGGTGCAATGTTTAAAATGCTAATTCTCAGAGTTTGCTCCAAAGACTCCGAAAGTCGCGACCTGTGCTTATTTTTTATTACCAGTAATGAGGAAATCGCTGCTTCGCATTGATATGCAGTGGCAAAAGGATTTGCGTCACGGCGATTTTCGATAGCTTCCAGTCTCGCTCTTGTATTACGAAGTCACAATAAGATGGAGCGTAATTTTTTTCCGTAAAACATATCTCTTCGTTTCGATTTTAACGCGAATTATTCCGAACTAGTGATTGTGCCCCTTTCACTTAAGGCTGCTGTGTACTAACCCTACTGGATTCGCTCTCCTCAATGTTAACCTATGGAGAAATGTGTCTACCATTTACAACTACATAAATGCTGATAATCCAATGAAAATGGTATTTTCAGGCAGCCTGAACTTTTCAGCACCTTGCAACAGGATTCATTTTATAATTTCGTCCACCAAAGGAATTTAGCAGCGTTTAAAACACACTATACCAGATTCTTCCCCCGAATAATTTAAATTAAAAAATAATATTTGCATTTCTTTTAAAACTAAAAATGCTCCAAGGAGTAAAATTTCTTTCCCTATTAAGGAGTACAGTTTTTAAAAAAATTTTTTCTTTGAATCCAAGTTGGCAATTCTTTGACAAATTTTCTCCTTAGGTTAACATTGAGGTGAGCGAATCCAATAGGGTTAGTCCATGGCAGCCTAAATTATTTGTGTAAAGGTGACCTTGCATTTCGTATATAAACAGTGGCGGATCATCGCCCAGGCGTAAGATGCGAGTGCTTGGGGCCTCTAATTGTCAGGGGTCACCGTAATTTAGAAGCTTCAAAATGTGAAACATTCTGTGGACATCAGGCAAAAATGTCATCTTCATCTAGGCAATTTGCCATTCGTCAAACGACAAACGGCGTTGTATAAGTTTTTAATACCTAATTTCTAACAAATAAAATTTCCTTTTCGGCCGGGGAAAAATATTTTAAGTAATAAATAGTACTTATTTATAGTATTAAGAACAAGGGGGCCTCAAAACTAGATTGCTCTTGGGGCCCTCGAAATGCTTTGTCCGCTACTGTGTGCAAACCCTTATAAGCAAATTAAATCTGGTTTTCTCGTCTCGCCCTTCAGGTATCCGGATACCTTTCCTATGCCCTTTTCAATTAAAAGTATGGATTTTTTTTTTTAGTTGCAAGCAATAGTTTTAAAACTCAGTAAAAATATTAGAATATTTCGCTGGCAACAGCTTCAAGACCCCGCCAGTTTGAGAAGTACTGTTCTAGAAGAAATTTTTTTGCGATTAGTTATTTACCTATGTAGAGCAACATAATATTACTCTATATGAATCGATCATTAATTAATCTAAACATTTTACTAGCAAAATAAACTTATGCTTTTATTTTGCATGTTATACTAAGACATATTCGTTTCCTGCTTTTTGTGCATTACTTTTATGGAAACAATCGTTATCCGAAGTAAAAATCTGCATGTGCTAGGCTGCAATTCTCCTGTTATAATTATTTGATATTACGTACTATAGCTAAATACCCGTGTTTCACTACGGAATACATTAGTTCCATGAATTAGATAATTTGGTTAATTTAATCAAAATTAACTTTAGCAGTAAAGTGTTGTCATTCCTCAGAGAAGTTCACATCTGATTAAATTAAATTAAATTAACCAGGGTTAATTTAGTTAATTTAAATTGAATTAGAGTTAGTTTAGTTCGTTTAAATTAAATTAACCAAATTATATAATTTGGTTACTTTAATTTAAATTAACTTTAGCAGCAAAGTGTTGTCATTACTCAGAGGAGTTCACCCTGCAATTTAACGACATTAAATACGAGTTTGATATTTTATTTTATTTTAGAGGATTAAGCGCCTTTTAAACCCCTTAAAGTTGGAATTTTAAAAGAAGATTTCTTAGTGACCACCTAGAGCCTAAGAGAAGCCCCCATACAAAATTTCAGTTTCCTAGGACTAATGGTTTGAGAGATAAAGGGATCAGTCAATGAGTGGTATTTGGCTTTTATATAACTGTGTTTACTGTGTAAAGGGTGTCAAGTCCAAAATCGCAGTTCTGAGAAAAACGGGATTGGAAACTAACATGTTTGTGTTTTGTTCCACATATCTCCAATTTTTACTGATGAATAAAAACATTTAGGAGTGGAAATGGACTTAGCTTTCTGTACCCTGCAGTAGCCGTTGATTTTTCAAACATGCCTGGTTTAATAACTCATTTCAGCCCATTTTGGACTTAACATCGCAAATTTTCACTGATAAATAAAAATATTTAGGAGTGGAATTGGACTTAGCTTTCTGTACCCTGCAGTAGCCCTTGATTTTTCAAACATGCCTGGTTTGATAACTCATTTTAGCCCATTTTGGACTCAACATCCCAAATTTTCACTGATAAATAAAAATATTTAGGAGTGAAATTGGACTTAGCTTTATGTACCCTGCAGTAGCCCTTGATTTTTCAAACATGCCTGGTTCGATAACTCATTTTAGCCCATTTTGGACTTAACACCCTTTGCACACCAAACACAGATATATAGATTAATAAAGTGATTTTACTGTCATCATAAGATAAAATTTGAAAAAAAAAATTTCTGTCAAATGACTCTATTTCATTGATCGAAAATGTAACATTATACGTATAATTCAATTTTATTTTAGTTAATGAGTATATTTTTCTTAAATTTTACTGTTTTGGAACTTGAAGCTCTGCTTAATATACTGTTAATGCCAAAAGACTTATAATTTAGGCGGCTGTTCCATTATTTACTTACATCATGATTAGGAAAATTTACAATCGCATTTAGGCACAGCTTTGAAATATCGATTTATTCGAGAAGTGTATCAAGAAACCCGATATTATCAAGGTCTTATCTACGAATGTCATACAGCATGCAAATTATTATACAATTATTTTTTTTTTCATATCTTGGTTTGTGCATGAATTAAAAACAATTATCATCCATACTTTTAATCGAAAGAAATATTTTTCTTCTTAAAAGAATTCTTCGTGAGTAATTTTACACGCATGGGTGGAAAAATGAATATTTTCTTCCCGTTGAATTTTTTTTTTTGGATTTTATTCTCCAGTTATTGTAGAATAAACTTTTCTCTGCAAGTTTATTTTGATTTATTTTAAAAACTTTATGTCACCTTGTGTTACTTCTATACAGTTATTCTTGAATGAATACTGAAATCCCATTCATACATTTTTCTCTATGTGTTCATGTGACTGATATTCTCTGATTGTGCACGAGCAATTTTTATGTTTATAAATGTAATTTCTTTTTCCCCGGTACAGTAGAACCTCTTTTATCTGAACTAACTGGAACCATAGACAATCCGAATAATCCGGATAATCCAGATAATTTGGGTAATAAGCAAAACAAAATCCTTAACTAAGCAGACTTACCGTTTATTACGATAAAAATCTGTGTTTTGTAACAAAATTGCATAGTATTGTTTACAAGACATTAAAAAATATAAAAATAACTTTTCACATAATTTCTTAACCAAAAAAAATTGGTAAATCTAGTAAAGTTTTCTTAAACTCGACAAAAAGCATTTTATTATCATAATTTATTGTAGAATCTATGCAGGAACTGTACATTGAATCAAACTAAAAAGCGAATATTTGTCGTACTTATAGTACAATCTTAGTTAAAAATTAGTATCTGATGTGAACATTAAATGAAAATAATATCTGCAAATTTGATCCGGATTATCCAGAGATCTGGATCAACGAGGGCCGGATAAACGAGATTTCACTGTATTTTCGTCAAATGTATTTAATAACTTGCAGGTGCTGTCAAAGGGTCTAGAAGGCTCAAAGATTTTTAAACATAGGTCCTGTTCACATAGAATCCGTCATCGTTACCCGTATTGAAATATATTTAATCAATTGCAAACCTCCAAACGATTAGCCACGAAATTGTTAAGGCCTGTGATTGGCTTAAAATCTATATATATAAAACAGTTCCGTAACTGACTGACTCACTGACTGACATACAACGCACAGACCAAACCGCTGGACCTAAAGTGCTGAAATTTTGCATGGCGATTCTTCTTATAGTGTAGGGGTGCACTAAGAAAGATTTTTGAAAAATTCTTCTTACATTTTTTTAATTAAATTTTTAAGCTGTTTTAGTAACTTTTTTTTAAGTTTGCATTTAAAATAATAATTGGAGGGTTATAAAATTTATATCACGAGAAAGATCATAAAAATTCCTTTAAAATGAAATATTTCTCGAATCTTTATCTCCATTTTCTGATTTTTGGTGAATTTTTAAAGATTCATTTTTAGAATTTAATTTATTAAATGCTGATCACGTGATTTCTTTTTCTGGTACTTTAAATAAATTTATCGTCACGTGCATAACAACTAAATAGACAAAAAATATTTTTCTTTTCTTGCTAATGCGGCAGACGATTGGCCATTATCCAAAAAAATATTAAAATACAGTAAACGATATGTTCCTCAAACTGCGCTTTATTCTTTAGTATGTCCTATTAGATTTAATTTGAATATTTTCTTCTACATTATTTTGTCTATAAAAATATCCGTTACGATTTTTTTATAAATATATTTTTTCGTTTTTTTTACATCAATTGCATACATTGATCGTTGTATTTATTATAAATATATTTATACATATTTTTGACATTAAATGCATACATTGACAGTTGTATTTAATTTGAATGGACTCCGTAGCGAAGTACGGGTTTTCAGCTAGTATGTCAATAAAAGTAATGCTGACGCTGATGGATTCTATGTGAACAGGCCCTCAGAAATAGAAATTTTGGTTTTTGCTGTGTATGTCACACCATTTATTTCTTTCATATGATGAATGTATAAAAACAAATTTAGTATAAAATAAGTGCCTTTTATTAACCAAAAAAAAACTTTTCTGTTTTATTTGGTTTCATAAAACTCCTAAGAATTTTCAGGGCATTGTATGATTTAAATGATGTGATGAGTGAATCATTTGTTGTATTGGATGAATTTAGATGAGTTCGAAATATCCTATGCCCAAAATCCTCGGCACATGTTGAAACTTCCATTCGGCATTAAATATTGTTTAATGAATGCCTAACCGAACACGAGTAAAAGTTGTCACAAAAAGAGAAAAATAAGTCAGTCTCAGCATAAGATTGTAACTTGATATTTGTAATAATTACAAGATAAAAAGAACTTTTTACATACCATGTTTTTAAATTTTCTGTTGAATCATATAAACTTGACAATTCTATGTATTAATAAATACTTTTTTTAAATTTTTTTGATGAATTATCCCATCAACTTGAAAGAAAATGAAGTTAATTGGAAGTTAACTTGCATATAACTTTTCGTTCCCGTTCCGGCCAATAGATGGCTGCACCAGTCTACAAAACAAAATTAACTGAAAATAACTGAAAATTAATTTAATTCTGCTTAAAGATGGCTAAAAGTATTAAAAAAATGCATTGTCATCGTGTTCTGAGCTATTCTAAAAGTTTCAAATGACTAGCTAGTTGGGAAGTTAGTTAAAAATCGATTGCAAGATTTGTACAAAATTAACTGAAAATAACTCACAATTAATTTAATTCTGCTTAAAGATGTCTAAAAGTATTTAAAAAATGTATTGTCATCGTGTTCTGAGCTATTCTAAAAGTTTCAAATATCTATCTAGTCGGGATGTTAGTTAAAAATCGATTGCAAGATTTGTACTTGACAAACACACAAACACACAAACAAGAAAGCAAGTTAATAAAAACATGGTAAAAATGAAGTTACTCTTTTACAAGATAAAAATTTTGTAGTAATTTCTCAATACGAAGACTATACAATTCCAGTAATATTTTATAAAATGCAAAAGTTTTCCATAAATTAAATTTGAGCACAATATATTTCTCCAAAAAAAGTTAGCCATGCAAAATTTTTAGCGAGGCAAGTACTTTTTTTAAATCAAAAGCTCCACTGTTCGTGCTATGTTCTAAAATTTTTCTGACAAGGAATATAGCCACATAAACTCATATCATAGCCATAAATAATGTAAAAATGACGTTACTCTTTCACTTAAGGAAAATTCAGTAATATTTTGCAGGCAGGAATACGAAGAAATTCCAGCTGTATTATGTATAATGCAAAAGTTAATAATCGAATTTTAAAAAGTTAGATTTTAAAAACTATAGCCTTCCATGAAAAAAATTGGTCTTGCAAAACCTAAGTTTAACAAGTACTATTTTAAGTTCCGTGCTCAATTATTCGTGTTATGATTTCAAAATTGTCTAGTTATTGAATGTAGCCACGTAAACTCGAGTCGTAACTATTACGAATTTCAGTGGTTAACTAATTTAAGTTCCGTAAAGAGACTAATTTAAGTTCCATGCTCGATTATTCGTGCTATGATTTCAAAATTTTCTAGTTTTTGAATGTAGCCACGTAAACTCGAGTCGTAACTATTACAAGTTTCAGTGGTTAACTTAGAGACTATTTTAAGTTCCGTGCTCAATTATTTGTGTTATGATTTCAAAATTGTCTAGTTATTGAATGTAGCCATATAAACTCGAGTCGTAACTATTACGAATTTTAGTGGTTAACGTAGAGACTATTTTAAGTTTCGTGCTCAATTTTTCGTGTATGATTTCAAAATTTTCTAGTCATTGAATGTAGCCACATAAACTCGAGTCGTAACTATTACGAATTTCAGTGGTTACTTAGAGACTATTTTAAGTTCCGTGTTCAATAATTCGTGTTATGATTTCAAAATTGTCTTGTTATTGAATGTAGCCACATAAACTCGAGTCGTAACTATTACGAATTTCAGTGGTTAAATTAGAGACTATTTTAAGTTATATGCTCAATTGTACGTGTTATGATTATTCGTGTTATGATTTCAAAATTGTCTACTTATTGAATGTAGCCACATAAATTCGAGTCGTAACTATTACGAATTTCAGTGGTTAACTTAGAGACTATTTTAAGTTCCGTGCTCAGTTATTCGTGTTATGGTTATTCATGCTATGATTTCAAAGTCTTCTAGTTATTGAGTGTAGCCACATAAACTCGAGTCGTAACTACTACGAATTTCAATGGTTAACTTAGAGACTATTTTAACTTGATAAATCTGCTCTCCTTCAGTTCAAGAGTTATGTCACAGGGACATACGGGGAGTTTTTATATACGGGGAGTTTTTAAATATACGGGGAGTTTTTAAAACATATACGGGGAGTTTTTAAAACTCCCAGCAATATTTTCCCATTTATTGTACCGGGGAACAGAAGTGTTTGGCAAAATACTTCTCTGAGATACTTTACTTTGTTATAAACATGACGTGATTTCCTGCATAAAAACGTGCATAAAAAAAAAAAAAAAAACACTACACGTCGTGTTATTGTATCCGGCACTTGAGTGAGGAAATGTGAAGTGACAGCCTCTCGTCTAACGACACCAAACCACCCAGTGTCGACAAAGGAAAGAGAAATGCAGATTATGCTGCATGCGATTCCCGTCTAGATTATGACTAGCAATCAACCGCTGCCTCTAGCCCATCGATCATGGCCGCTGACAAGGGATCAGAGCTCTCTGGGACTCGAAGCGCTCTTGGACAAATTCTCTCCTCGGGATCCCATTTCGACAATGGAGGGCTCTTCTCTGTCGGTATTTATGTTGACAAAATGGACCAACAATTCCAGACGGTCCTCGTGAAAGATCTTTCGGGATGATCGGAAAAAAAGTTAAAAAAAAAAAAGGCCGTGCGAGCAGCTAAAGGGCGGATGTGGTTATTATTTGGGAAGAAAGACTCTGGGAGGGCTGCTCAATAGCAGTGAAAGTTCGGGTTGTGACAGCTTGTACGTAGATAGCGATGAGTCGCTTTTACAGGAGACTTAACTTTGTCACTCGCGTGTTAACTTATACTTCAGATAAGAGTAACTTTCTATCTCAGGGACGGTAAAAGGAAAAAGGTGATAGCAAATAATACCAAGGTTGCCCTCAATCAAGAAACATAGGTGTCACGCGAAGCTCCTTAGTTAGGGAGAAGCAGTAGTTTATAGTACTGATGTGACTTCAGGGATGTGTTATTCGATAAGATCTCGGCTTAAGCTCAGTTTTCATACGGGCAAAACATATTATTTTGGTCTGTACAAGAATACTCGTACATCATGAGGGTAATATGCCTTCGTTGCCTTTAAAACAAACAAATCCCCTCGTAATCGTAATCCCTGTAATCCGAAATGGATGAACAATTGGATGCAACGGAAAGTGGTGCTGATTGTTTATGGAAAAGTTCTGTCTGCGCTGAGTTGGGAGGTAATTTCTGAATGGGTGCACTTCCATTTTTATCAATGCTGGTGAAGTGTGAGGCAGATATTTCGCTGTATTATTCTTTATATGTTTGGGATGACAAATGAATGAGAATTAGTTCATGAGAAAAGAAAATTAATTCGAATTTTTTTAAAGAATATTTCGTCTAAGGTGTTTCCCGTTTTAGATTATTTTCTTTAATTTAGATGGTTTGTTGTTAGGCTCACGATACAGAGAGTTATTAATAACGTTTCCAGTCAGATAATTAATGTCTTTAGATTTGTGGAACAAAATATTAGGCTCCCGGTATACTTCAGCTTTTCGGAAAGCTACTTAATTTTTTTTTTCAGTATTCAGGCTGCGGTGTACTAACCCTATTGGATTCGCTCCCCTCAATGTTAACCAATGGAGAAAATTTGTCCAAGGATTGCCGACTTGGATTTAAAGATTTAAAAAAAATATTGTACTCCGCAATAGAGAAAGAAATTTTACACCTTGGGGCATTTTTAGTTAAAATAAATGCAAATAATAAATTTAAATTATTCGGGGGAAAAAAATCTGGTATAGTGTGTTTTATACTCTCCTAAATTCCTTTGGTGGACGGAATTTATAAAATGAATCCTGTTGCAAGGTGCAGAAAAGTTCAGGTTATCTGAAAATATAATTTTTATTGGATTATCAGCATTTATGTAACTGTAAATGGTAGACCCATTTTCTCCATAGGTTAACATTGAGGTGAGAGAATCCAATAGGGTTAGTACATACCATTCTCAACCCATTAGGGTGGAGTATTTTATTCCTTGGTTGACATGTTATGATATTTGTATTCTCTCCTCAGAGGAAATATGCTACTTTACTAACATATCGCCTATGGTAAAACAAAATCGTCCTCAGTAACATCGTTATAGAGCAATAAATACTACAATTAGTATAACTGCAATATTGGGACTTGTAAAATAATATGATAATAATGAATGGTCCAAGTTGAAGTAAAAAACTTTTATTAAAGAAGAATAAGATCTCTATAATAAAGTCAAATTGAGGTTATAAATACTATTTCAAGAGAACCTTGAATTTAGGGATTCGACAGATATTAAATAATATCTTTTCATTATAGAATGAAAGAAGTATTTATACCGATCTTTGCTTCTGATATTTATCTTTTATATTCTTTTTAGATGTCGTAAATGCTTTCAAAAGAAATCTTAAAAGTAATAAAAATGTAATATTTCTGAACTAGAAATGTTTTAGCTTAATACCCTGATGAAAATAACAAACAATTTACAAAGTAAATGTGCTCTTCTTTCCCCCTTGAAAAAAAAAATTTTCAATATTTATTTGACATGGGGGATGAAAGTAACCTTTTGGAAGACATGAAAACTTTTGTGTCAAACATTCTCCCATCATGATATTCATGACCTTGTCCCTATAGATTCTAAAAACCGTTAGATATAAACGTTGTAAGCCATCATACACTAGTCAATTTTTTGCTTGAAGCTATAAACAATACCAACTGTTAATAGCAAATATCTTCAAATCAATACGACTTCTTCAGAAATAGTGCTAAATTTTTAAAAATTGGTACAGAGTTTGGTTACTATATCTGTTTTGTACACAAAATTATACTTTATTTGGAATGAAATCGTATAAAATTTAAAGAGTATGAGATATAGTTTTTTATCATTCTTCAGTTGTTCATAACTTTTAAAGTTATGAACAAGGTTGGTTTGGTTTGGAACGCTACGATTCATTTTTTTTGCTACCCGAGGGCCAATTAGACCGGGACCTACTGTTTAAAGCCGATTCCGAATGGCTACAAACATCCATGCCAAGTGTGGGACTCGAACCCACAGATTTTGGTACCGAAAGCTATCACCCTAGCCACAAGGGAACCTCTGACGCTGATTTTTTATTTTTTTTTAAATTACTAGCTGTCGCGAGATGCTCAATAATATTGAAATCAGAAGACACATAAAGCCATGGGAGATGCTGGATTATCTCATACTTGACAAATGACAAATTTCAAAGCCCTCTGTAGTAAATGATAGAAAAATTAAAAATTGAGCATGTCCAAAGTAAGTTCGTGAACAATAACCACAAAATCAAGAGTATTACTACATACTACTCAAAAACCAAAACCAAACGAAATTCTAGACTTCTAGGGATTCGTTTCTAATGCAGGCAGGGTGAACACTCGTGATTCTGACCTCATATATAATTTAACGACGAGTTTGTGTGAATAAAATAACTTCTTCTGCACAATAATGCAACTTTGCCGTATTTCATCGTATTTCATTTGATATAGCTTAAAACCCCGTGAAAATGTGTTCCTTTGTGTTTCCTTACATTACTGAAGGTCAAACAATCGTTGACTAATAGGACCTCGTTACCTGATACCTTAGACTCCTCTTCAAGAAGGGCCCTGCCCCCAGCACAAAGGAAATAGTAGTGTAAAATAATATTCACGGCATCAACAGCGAACCACTTCAACGAGCCCGTGTTTGGTTTTCCCAAGAAGACATTCGGTCGGCACTTGAAATCGGAACAGCATAGGGGCACTCAGCTTTTATGTGTTTGCCGCCATCATATACTCTCCTTTCTGTTTGGCTATTAGGAAGAATAGTCAAGATTCGGGAAACTTTCCACCAGCTCGCGCGGGGAAGGGGAAGAAACAGCTGAGCAACTCCTCGTCCGTTGTGTGCGAGATTCCTTGAATGGAACAGCCTTGAAGTGGGCAGCATTGCTGGACGCACGTGTACAGTTTTGTATACGTCGGCTGAAGCAGAACTTTAACCAAACTTTACTTTTCTATTCAACAAGGCGAGTTAACAGCTGCATAATCAACTTGCAGCCGAACTGCAAAGCACAAATGGTAGACGCACGTTTGAAGCTGAACGGTTGTAAACAAGATATCTAAACATTTTCCATCAAGACAGGCGGGCTTTTTTTATGAAAATTTTCTCGTAAGCGGAGATCTGTCTGCTCCTCTACTGACCGGATCTCTAGTATCTGTTAGTACAGTCGAACGCCGGTATAGCGAACCCGGTAAATAACGAATTCACGGATATAACGAATGAAAATTTTGGTCCCGCCGTTTTCCTATTGTACGTAATATAATTTGTATCGTGTTAGTTTAATGTAATCGATTTTAGTCGATTTAATTCATTAATGGTCATTTTTAACAGATTTTATCATTTTTTAATACATCATTATATTGAATACACATTGCAACTAATGAGTTATACATTTTGTGAACTCTAGCATTTTTCTTAACGGTTCGGATATAGCGAATCCCCGGATAAAACGAACAAAACCTTTGGTCCCTTGAAGTTTGTTAGAACGGAGTTCGACTGTATTACAACTACCTCGAGGCTTTTACTGAGCCGACACAAGTTACGATGGTACTACATTTAAATACACTACATTAACTGCACTAGAAATTAAATATAAAATAGCAGTATTAAATTCATAACATTTAGATATGAAGCTTCACGGGCTATATTAGTAGTTTTCAGACATTTTTCGACAGTACCCCTTCGTCATGAGTAAAAATCTACTGTGCTCCCTTGCAAAATTTCCCAATCAAACTAAGTTTTAAATAAAATCTGACTTCCTTGAAAATTATTGTTGATTAATGTTTATAAATTCAAATAACTGTTATTTTAATGTGCTTAAATAATATACGTAATAAAAATATTTCAAACCGATAAGGTTAAAAAAAATACTCTTATTATCCGACCATTTTTCGTCTTGAGAATCTTTATGATAAAATAAAAACTGAAGCAGAACAAAAAAAACTTATTGCAAGAATCAAGTGGAAAAATATCAAAAATTTTCTTCGGAGCTTTATTCAAAAACTAAAGATATAAATCAAAAGGATAAAAAATAGATAATATAGATAAAATTTTCAATTCTAATTCTTGAATTGATTAATTATGAATCTATAAAATTTCCGTTATGTTATGTCTCTTATGACTTAACACAATTTAAAAAAATTTTTTTTTAGTTAAGGTTTTCGAGTTAAAACTCTCAAATAAATTACTGGCGTAAAATTTTGTCTGTTGATCCTAGCCGTGTTAGTAAACAATAAATTGTTTGCGTGACCATTGCGCAGGTGCAGTAAATTTTTTCAGCATCAAAAGATATACTGTGGTTGCAATGTGAAACCTATGTCATATACAGGAAACGTATTCTTTATTAGGTGCACCATGGAAGTGAGAAAATTATCTAGGTATGGTTTGCATACATCATGGATAATAAATAAACAACGATTTTAAATTTCTTATGATATTTTAGAATTTTAAAGTTTATCATTATTGTTTTTTGGAACGAAGTTCTTTTACGCAGCTTACAGTAGAGTGAACTGGCAAAAATCGTCACGTATGGAAAAAGCGTTATGCCCCCTCCATCTAATCTCGGTGCGAATCTTTTCAACTTATCACTTCATCTTGCTGTGCTATGGCTGGCACAGTGCTAGAGCGCCCTGCTCCTATACTTTAGTCCCCGGTTCGATCCCGGTGGATGCTTGCTATGTAGAAAATTCTAACAATTTGAATTTTGTTCTTTTAATTCTTATTATAATTTTAATTTTACTTATTTGAAGAGGGCTTAATTTTTATATTTTCCTTTACTGCTGAGCACATATTTTCTGATGCACATATCTTGCTACTGAAGGTAAAGTCGTTCGACCATGGCACTCCAAGAATCTTTATATACCTCGCTACCATGCCCTTTCCAGGCGACCTTTCCCTCTGTTTCTCTTTCTCTCTGTCTCTTTCTATTATATACGGTTGTATGTGTGTGTGTGTGTTCGTGCGAGTATCGAGATTCGAGCAGCAAGCATTGTGCGCGGTCAGCTGTATAGCCTCAATTGTAAACACGTGTAAATATTATTTAAACTTATTTATCTATCTATCGTTGTTAGAATATACTGAGGGAGGTTCAAATTTACTTAACCAAAATTTTCATAAACTTCCACTCATATTGGCTGGAGACTTCAACGTTAACTTCAATAATAAAGAAAAATTTGAAAAGCTCACATCTTTTTTATCAGGTTTATTTGATTTAAGTATTAATAATGACCCAGCACAGTTCACAACGAAATACTGTACAACCGTTGATGCTGTTTTCTCGAGATATTTGGATAAAATTGAATCTCAAACATATGCATCTTATTATAGTTACCATAAGCCAATAATTACCATGATACAATATAATGATAAAATTTAAAAAGAATTTTTCTTATTTGGAATTTTTTATACTATATAATTTATAATTCACTATTTTATATTTAATTTTTAATAAATGACTATTTTTCCTAAAATATTAAATTTATTTTATTGATTTAAATCCTAACTTTACATTTTTGCTTTGAAAAATGATAAAAAATAAAAATAAAATATACAAATTAGAGAGAGAGAGAGAGTTGAATAAAAGAGGGCTGCGCTTTTTGGCGTGACAAAAATACACTAATATAATCAATAGAAATCTACATATTAAATCACGTTTAGAGTTGAAAAAATAACGTAAGAAACTTCGTTCCTGACGGGGTCCCCCGATAGCACAATTTTTTCTTTCTTTTTTATATCTTTCTCTAAAATTTTTCTAAAATTACCAGCGAAATTGCATCTTTTTTATGTAGATTAACAAAGTACCTTAGAGCGCCTGTTTCTGCAAAAGTAACCTTTTGATTTTTAGCGTGAAGGAAAGCCTAGCCTGAATGCTTTTTCTTAAACATACCTTGTCGAAAGAAAGTTTATTTATTCTTTAACAGCCCAGTACAATGATCAACATGTCATAGTCGCATATTTTAGTAATCGTGCTTCTTTGTACTTTGCTACATAAATCCATTTGAAAAAAAAATATCGATATATCATATGTATGAAGATTCTTTTTCAAATCGATCGCAGTGTTTCCATTTGTATTACAAGAACATAGATAGATGAGCTATTTTGGAAAAAAAATTCACTATTAATAGCAACTCCTGTTTTAGTAATTTGTACTTAAAGGAATTGTTCCGGTCCTAGGATGACTGTCTGGTATTCTTTTCATTTATTTTTTTCTAATTCTTTTCCTCTAATTCGAAGATTTCGCCTTTTTCCCCCTTAGGCTCTGTTTACATTGCCCTCCGTTAGTGTAAGCGTAAAAGTATTGAAATATATTTAACCAATAGCAAACCTCCAAACGCTTAGCAACGAAATTGTTAAGGCCTATGATTGGTTTATTTTCGTCTCAGCTCCATTTTCCCTTTTATGCGTACGCTAACGAACTGCAATGTGAACTAGCCTTTATCCTTTTTTCTCTTGGTGCAAGATTCACGCGTAAGACAAAATGAAGTAAATAGGCCTGAAATATTTTGCTTTCTTCTTTACAAAAGTATAAAACAAGAAATTTCATTTAGCAAGGAATTTCATCTGTCAAGTTTTGTTTAAAAAAAGGTAATGCTTGTTCTCATTCCTCGTAAACAATTTTTTATGGCTGATTTAAACGTAGATATTGGCCTTCGGATTTCTTTCGAATTGTTACGTTATGCATGCATGCATTGATATAACGCCGAATGTAAAATAAAAAATACTAAAATTTCCTCTCATTTCAATGTAAAATATGTCCGCTTTTAATCGACAGGAAAACTGCAACCAACGACAACCTTTGCGTGTAACTTAATAGCTTTGAACCAGTCATTATGACAAATATTATGAGCCATAAAACGTAATAGCATTGGTAGATGCTTTAAATCAGCATTCGTACCCAAAAGGATATTTAAGGCGTTAAGACTGCTGTGTATTTATGCTATTGGATTAGCTCTCTTCAATGTTAACCTATGGAGAAAATTTGTCTTCTATTTACAGCTACATAAATGCTGATAATCCAATAAAAATGGTATTATCAGATAGCCTGAACTTTTAGGCACCTTGCATCAGGATTCCTTTCATAAATTTCGTCCATCAAAGGAATTTATGAGCATTTAAAAAGCACTATACCAGACCCCCCCCCCCCGAATAATTTAAATAAAAAAATATTATTTGCATTTTTTTTAAAAAACGAAACATTTTTCAAGGTGCAAAATTTTTTGTAGTGTCTTTTTCTGTTACGAAGTACAACTTTAAAAAAAAAAAAAAAAAACTTTTCAATTCAAGTCGCCAATACTCTGACAAATTTTCTCCATAGGTTAACACTGAGGAGAGCGAATCAAATAGGGTTAGCACCCAGCAGCTTTAACAGCCATACTCTTAGGAGTCGCCATGCCATTACTTACTTCTTCGAGGCACAAGAATTAGGTTGCTTTTTTTATGACATCGCTGATGTCACAAAAATATTTGCAGCCTGTAACGTCTAGACTAAAACACTCCCTAAAAGGATCACAACCGACACCTAAAGCAACCAGGAACCCTTCGCAAATGCCTCTAATCATTAGCGGCACTTATGTGATTATCCTGTAGGTGGTGCTACCGGGAGAGACCTAAAAAATTCTAGCGCTGAGGTCGGAAAACATCAAATGATGTCCATCAGTCTCAATAAAAAGACAACAAACAGTTTCACTTGCACGGCTTTCAGTGCAGAGATCTCATCCATCAAGTGATAAATCCTCTTTGTCATTCCTAGTCACTCCTGACTTTGGCTTTTGGGGGTTGCTTGTCCTTCAGAAAGGGCCCCACGCGCTGTCCGCTTTTGGGGAAAAATGCTGAAAATTTCCTATTAACACACCCATGACAAGGTCCCTAAACGTGTGCCTCTACGAATCTTTAAGGGTCTTCTTATCTATAGCTGCTTTAATAAATCTATTAACTATTAATATTTAAGATTAACTATTAATATTTAAAGGGACTGTCTACGTTTGGAGCACTCTTTTTCAAAAATATACGGCACTGATAAAATACCTATACTTTTAGTTCAAATTTGATGTAAAATAATGAAAACATATATAATTTTGGTAAAAATTTCATAACATTTCTAAATAGACTAGTTGGTGCCCGTCAAAACATGACGGCTGGAGATAAATAAATGTATATGAGAGGAGGGTATTATGGAATACCATTTACATTTCTAAAAATAACTTTACTAGTTTTTGAATAAAAATCCCCAAATCATCATGAGTACATACTCTAGCTAATTGTAATGAACTGTCACTTGTAAAATTATACTATTTATTTTGTTGTTATAAAAAAATTATTTTTAAAAAATGTTACAAATGGAGGTTAATATGAAATAGTCGGGTAATATGGAATAGGGGGTTTAAACCATTGAAATACTAATTAGATTTCATAAAACATGGTTATTTTTAAGTATAAAAACCATATTTTTACGATTATGTGCATGTCATTTCTGCTTCTAGTCTATTTACAAAAGTCACAGATATAATCTTCTTTCTCTGCTCCGGTACAGTCAAGGTGAGCCCGCAGAGACAGCTGAAGCATTGAATCAAAATTTTCCCTTGTTGATCTTCGGAGAATTTTCCGTTACACATGATATATTCAGCGCCTTTGTTTTCCAGTTATTTAGTTAATGGCATGAAGTCCATTACAGATGATACACCAGAATGGAACGATTCATAGCTGCTAACACAGGAGTCATCTCTAGTAGGTTTAGGTCTAGAAGGTCAGTCTAAGTTTAATTTCTTAACAGGGGTCTTTGAATGTTCGGTTTCTTTTGTTGTTTTGAAGCTTCTGGTTCCTTCTTTATGTCCTTTTCTTTCAGTTCATCCTCTAACTCTTTTTTTTTTTTATACAGGGAGTACGTTATTAGGAAGATCCAGCTTTCCTGCTTCTAAGGGGATTATACCCGACACGCCATCATGGAACATAAACCTTTAAACTGATGGACAAAGCTTTGTCAGCTAAAAAACGACCACAGTATAACAAACTACAATTCTTTTAGTGTACATTATGCTTAACATCAATGTTCAAGTCCAATGTGTACTATTAGGTTAAAATGTTTGAAAACTTACCTGCAGAAACTCTTGAAAATCACAAAACACATTTTGTTCTCTAGCGAGTGGTACGAAAACAACAAACGGTCAACTCTCAGTGCATTGCATCATGGGAGTCTTTCTTGAATAGTTCATGGTATTCCCACTTGATAGCAGCACCAAACAGAGCCAAAACCTCGGTATTCCATATTACCCGACTATTCCATAATACCCTCCTCTCCTCTACTAATACACAAATTATACTCAACAAATCACTGGCAAATGTTGAAAATCATAATATTAAGAATAGAGAAACACACTTAAAAAAAATACTATTGAACTCTAAAAAAAGAAATAGTTTTTCACAACGGCGCGAAATAAACAATTTCCGTCAGGTTTAAATGCATATCTCACAAACGTAATTAAAAATAAAAATGGCAGAGAGAGAGCTAGAGAGATTCCTCAGAATCCATAAATTAACGTGTTATGCGGCCTCGTGCTTAGTAAGTATCTATAGCGAGATTTAAACATGTCACTAGGCATGAGCAGAAAACAATTTTTAATTGTAAATTATCGCTAGTGAATGGAAATTGCGATTACAAAAACCAAATTTGACACATCTCTAGATCAAAATCTTTCGTTTTAGACCAAAATGATGTAAATTGATGCAGTAGTTTTCTCTCACGGACTGCCCAAATAATCGACTTAGCAACTTAAATATATAGATGGATTTTTTAATAAATTTTTAGTACAATTTAGTGCTTACGCCAGAGACCCTAGACTCCATTCAGTTCAATATATTTTGATTTTCTTTACACTATATACTACTGTGACACATACCTGTGTTCTGAATTAAAAATTTTACAATAGTTCCAAAAATCGCTGAAATACACCAAAAAGGGTGAAAAAAGTTTTTTTTTTTTTTTAAAATCATCTTTTTATAAGGGCAGGTACCTGTAGAATGATTCAGTTCACACATATAGCTTAGCTTTTAGATCAAAACATACTTAGGAATATGTAAAACACTATTGCAAAATATCAATGAAATATACTGAAAACTTTTTAAATGATGAGCCTTCTCGTTTACAAAAATAGCTGAAAAATGAGTTTTCTAGAAAATGCATATAAAGATGCTACATCCGGTCTTTTAATACAGCTTTCGGTTTATTGAATTGACCATAAATTCTCATGCAATGATCGTACGAATAAAAGTAAATCAGTTTTAGAATACTAAAAGACTGGCCTTTGAAATAGAGCAAAAAAAAAAAAAAAAAAATTTTAGAAATTTTGGACGAAAACAGCCATTTCAGATACCTTGAGATACAAGAAAATATCTTTTAGATAAACTAAAGCAGTCAGGCCCTGATTTTCCAATAGGCCCTGTAGGTCCGGGGTTGGGGGGCCCCAAAAATTTTTATTTTAAAAGAAAAAGAAGAAATTCCCAAATAAAATTTTTCTTTTATTTTACTTTTTGTAATAGTGATTTTTTTATATATCTTTCCAAATTTGATTGATTGGTTCATCATATGTGAAGTTGCATGTATAGTTCCTAATATGTATAGTTATATGTATAGTTCATCATATTGTAACATATTCCGCGCTTGGTGTCAAAGCCGACACGCTAGGTAGCGTCACACCGGTTATGTATAGTGATAAAACAGCTTACTAATAAGAACTTGTTACACTAATATCAATTTATTATGGATTCTGGATTAAAATATTTCACGATTAGGTCATGTTCTGGAACATCAATTTACACTAGTAATGTCCGTTGAAGTCTGCGTCGCACGTTAAAGATTGTCCGTTCAGCTGGCTGGATGCTCTGTCGCTACGGATCGTCGATCGGGCCTTTAGGAAATAAAGCTCTAATCGCAGAAGTCTCAGTTGCTAGGAACGGATTCCACTCGTCGGAACCGGCTGGAATGAGGCTAACTCGAACTCCAACGAAATATGATCTAATTATCACAGAGTAGTGGACGACTCGTCCCACACTCTCACCAAAGAAGCTAGCTGCTTCGAAAATAGAGACGATCAAGCTTTGATCTCTAAAATACCTTTCTCAGCGAGAAAAGAGGTCTTCACTCTCCGACTCTCCTCTCCTCTCCTCTCCTCTCGTTTCTCTCGTAAAAATCTCCTGCATCCGCTTTTAAAACTTTTTTTTCCTGGCGGGATCTGTAACAACCCCGCTCTTTGATCTTGGGCTCCTCATAGGCCCTTGGCTTGGCCCGTGTGCAAAACGATACCTGTTTTTTCATATCGTTATCGCACGGTGGATCATTACGACCTCTCATCAGGCGGATGGTCCCCCTTTGTTAGTCTTTTGTGTTATAGTGTCTTCGCTCTAGACATCAGGGCGCCTCGCTATTGTAAGTCGTTCCTCACCTGTGAATCGAACAGCTGACCCTTTTGTAAGACACCCCTTGTAAGGACTTCGCCTAAAATCAAGACTGACAGCCTTTAATATTTACAAAATGCTTTATTGGCATTCGAGAATAAATATAGGCTCTATACAATAATTACAAAGTAAACATTATCTAAGGATAATTCGCGGGTTCAGGGTATCATGAGAGGAACGCGGCATGCTCTCCGTCTCTGGCACACGTCCGACGACGAGGGTTGTTCACACCTGTAAAAAAAGTCAACTGCCCCCATTTACATCAAGGTGGCGACTATATATCCTCACAAAAATCTGTGGGTGGTTGAAGCGGGCTCTCTTTGAATTCCTTTCTGTAGACCGTCTTCAAACCATTCCGCGTCTTCCGCTAAAGGCTAAATGATTATCCTCGGGACAGGCTTTGTCTGCAAGGAGGGGGATTTCTTACAGAAGACGGCTTCCTAATTGTCCGATGGCGACGCGGCGTCTGCCACAACTTGGTGACAAAGCGACTGTCACCGATGAATACGGTAGATGATAATGGACGTCTTGCCGTTAGGCCCTCTCAGGAATTCCGGGTGTGAAAGAGGCGCAAAGTCATTACACCCTCGGCCGGGGAAAACTATTGCATCTTCGCAGTTCGCCGATGGGCCTACTCTGTTTCAAGCCGAGGTTAATAAATTTCCTGGGCCATGAGGAGGGGAAATGTCACAATATGTATGTTATAGTGTAAATAAGGGACTAGCTGAATACCCGCACTTCGCTACGGAGTACATTCAAATTAAATACAACGGGCAATGTATGCAATTAATGCCATAAAATATATATATTTATAAAAAAATCGCAACGGATATTTTTATGGACAAAATGATGTAGAAGAAAATATTCAAATGAAAAACAACTGTCAGTGTATGCAATTAATTTGTATGTTTAGTATCCATAAAATATACTAAATTGAATTAAATTGTTTAAAAACTTCTATCTTAATTTGTCTAGTGGTTAAATTTGATCTTTAACCGAATTTTAATATTTCTATTGTCAATTTATTTCGTTGTTGTGTACGTGACGCAAAATTAATTAAAAGTAGCACAAAAAGAAAAGAAACCACGTGATCAGCATTTAATAACCAAATTCTAAAAAATAATCTTTAAAAATTCACCAAAAATCAGAAAAGGGAGGTAAAGATTCGAAAAAGTTTTCATTTAAAAGGAATTTTTATGATCTTTCTCGTGATATAACCCTCAAAGTATTATTTTAAATGCAAACTTAAAAAAAGTTACTAAAACAGCTTAAAAATTTAATTTAAAAAATCTAAGAAGAATTTTTCAAAAATCTTTCTTAGTGCACCCCTACACTATAAGAAGAATCGCCATGCAAAAGTTCAGCCCTTTAGGTCCAGCGGTTTGGTCTGTGCGTTGTATGTCAGTCAGTGAGTCAGTCAGTTACGGAACTATTTTATATATATATATATATTAATAAGTTTTTCTGGTTGCATTGTATTGGTGTTTTAATGATGAAGTTAATATGCTGTATTGCTTTTTGTTATTTGATAATGTTCTAGGTTTCTACGCTTCAAATGGCCAATTCTTGGTAAAATGGTACTTTCACAATGATTCATGATTATTTTTTTTGTGTGTCAATTTTGGAAATTTTACGCCCACATCAGTGTTAGGGGGCGCCCATTCCGTGTTGTCACTATAGTCAAGAATTTTCTAAATCGGGCCCCGAAAGCAGTGGTTCCAAAATTATGGTTCGCGGATCCGCGAAGTTCACTAGTATAATAGTTAGAGAACCGCGAGAGAAGATGTCTTTCTTTGATTAAGGTACGTAAAAGTATTTACGATACGGATTAAAAAATTTTGATCGAGGATGCATTTGCACAGCTGTCTCATAATTCTCCTTAAAAATTTATTTATATAAAATTATCTCAGAATTTTTCTGAACAGAAATAGTTATTTTGAACTGCCAGAAAAAGCCTCGCCACTATCGTTTTCAGTAGCTTTATTTATTTATTTTTTTGTGAATATTTTGGACTCTCCTTGTATTGTTGTTTATACAAAATTAGCTGGGACACCAAAAAAATGGGGAACATGACTTGAGAATCAACATTTTGCTGACATATTCTGATTTGTATTACCAATCAGAATCTGAATGGTATTACCAATTTGGTAAAGGCTGGTTATTAGAAACAATACAGCAAGGATGTGAAAAAGCAACTGCTATAACAATAACAATCTCTTTTGCCGAACCTATAAACTTTACTACATCAATATTACATCCTACATAATAATATGATACATCGACAAATTAAAGGTCTCCCCGAAGGAGGCATTGCTAACCGCCAACACATATTTGCATTTGAGAGGTGCATAGTAATATCAGTAATATAATTAGCATAATTTATGCAGACACGTGGATGATATAATAATAATAGAAATTCTTAAATAGATCTAAAAATCTCCCAGTATTTTAAATGCAGCTGTCAAATACTCTAAATGTAATTAATATTAATTTAAATCCCAAACGAGAATAAACATTTGATAGGTATGATTAAAGGCCTGATTTTAGTTTAAAATTGTTAAATTTCAAGACTTTAGCTGTTGCTGTCAACGGTAAAAGTTAAACATAATTGATTAGGTCAATTCATTAGAAATAGGTTATGATCCGAAAATAATAGGGTATAAACACTCTAAAAAATTACGAGAGGTGCTTATTAAAAGTAATTATGCTATAATTAATCTGTTATAGCTTTATCAGCCACATTACTTTTTATTTACTAACTAGCAATGCTTTATGTTACTTAAATATTTACTTTAATGTTACAAAGATATTATACTGTAGATCAGATTTATAAAAAATATAACAGGTAATTAAAAGTATTTTATCTATTGCCTCATCATTATCTCTATTTTTTTGTCTAAAACATCAAATAGGCAATAAATTCCGTTGAATAAATTTTTAAATAGGCTTCCTCTGTGAAATAAATTCCTAAATAGGCGAAAAATTCTGTTACTGTCTACTAGGGAGTTATATCACTTAAGCTATTTCAGAATAATTGATCCTCATTCCGTCAAATTAGTCATGCAGAAATATTTTTTTCTTGTCGTCATTTTTATTTTTTATTTAATTTATCCATATGGTTTAATCCTGCCAATCACATCTGTATAATCTGCCTGTTCACACTGAATCTAGAATGTTACGTAGTATCAGCGTTAAAAATTTTAACCAGTCACAGAGCTCAATTTAATGATCACGTGATTCGTCAAACCAATCTCGGGTCACGTCCACAATCTCGGAGCCAACGTAGTAACGTAATGCAACATTCCGGATGCAATGTGAACAGGCCTTTTATGGCTTCGTATAAAAAGTCTGCTAGCATTTTATATTCTCTTAGTGAGCTGTTTGAAAAGAATTGCTGCCTATCGCCTGACAGTTTACTTCAAGCATCATCACATGTATGCACACGTGTATTGCCTAACTGTTGTTTTCGTTAACGTAAGACTTCTTATCCATTAATATAATCTTGGTGAGTTCCCCCGAAATATTTGGATGATTCTAAACAGTAAAAAGAAGGCTTCCTGATACTCACAATCAAATAAAAAAAGTGGCGATACGTGTTTCAATCTGATTAATAGATCATCATCAGGCCGAGGAACATTGGTGTGATTGTCACTATAAACAATTCACAAATGTCAATACTATTCATCGTGACATTCACGCAAATTCCGTGAGAGGGATTCCAACCTAAGGGATTATATACTGTCCTTATAGATAAAAAAATAAACCAAATAGATATTTAATAAAGATTAAAGATTCAAAAATGGGTTTCCCAACTTGATAAATTTTGATAAAAATAGATGGCGCTACAGTCAAATTTAAGAAATTTTCAAAATACTTAGATTTCTAATGATACAAATGATACATATTGGAAAAGATACATGTCATAAATTTTCAAAGATACATGTTGGATATTTATAAAGAAACTTTTTATAATTCTTCTCATTTCTAAGTTAATCAAAGATACATGCATAGTTGTCATATGTTACTTAGACAAAACAAACGTATGCAGGTAATTTTATGATATCTATTTTCCCTGAATAAAATGATTTAAATTTGGAAAAAGCTTTACAATTATAAAACATTAAAAATTGTCTAATACATTTTTTTCAAGCTATTGTTTATACACACACACATATATATATTTATGCATATTAAATATATATATATGTATATATATATATATGTATATTATATATATATATATATATATATATATATATATATATATATATATATATATATATATATATATATACAGTAACCACCGCTTATAGTGATCAGTGGTTATAAGAATCAACCGTTTATAAGAATCAATATCGCGAAAGCAAAAACAAATGTATTATTTCCATGTTAAAATTTTCACTTTAAAGAATCAATCCACCGGTTTTAAGAATCAGTTAACACTCTTCGATTTCCTTTCATTTTTCCAAAAAAGCCACTTATACTCTCAAAAGGCACAAAGTTCTTTTTTTTTTAAAGAAATATTGATAAGATGGGATGGAATATAGTCGTAAAATTCATCCCTTTCTTTGTTAGACATAACATAATAGTTTCCCCTTAAACACTTTAGCTCAACACTGTCCTATCAGCTTGACCCAGGGGCATCTTTACCCTTTCCGGGTCCGATTTCACTTTTCTCCACTGACAAACAAATATAGGGACTCTTTTATCCCACCTCCCACATCCTGGTTGCGGCTTCCTGGACCCTGAAACACATAAATCTTCGGTGAAGTGTCCACTATCACTTAGGCAAATGTGACATTAGTAGATTCAGCACGTTATCAAACCGTGAAACGTAAGCTAGAAGGCGAATCTTTGTCTGAGACTATTAGTATTGAAAGAGGTATAAACAGCCTCCTGAAAACTTCATTACGTCAAACTACCATAGAAAACTTTTTCTTGCTCCCTTCCTGTAGTTGAAATGTTAAAACTATTAAGCAGGTATGTTGTAACAAATATTGGATTTTTTCTTCTCTTACTATAATCATGTGTATTTACTTATAGGTCTAGAAATAGGTCTACTTATAGGTCGTATAGGTCTAGAAATTAAGTTGTATTTTTAAAATTATAAAAAATAATTTTAATAAAAGATAATTAACGTAAATTAGAGAGTATTTTATGGTAAATTTTCTCATATATGTATATATAGGTGTGTGTGTGTCTGTCTAAAAACCTAAATTTCGGCTATAAGAATCAACCGCTTATAAGAATCAAAAACAGTAATAACAAACGTGATTCTTATAAGCGGAAATCACTGTATATATACACTGAAGTGCCACTGAATTAGGGATACCTACCTAGTAACGAGTTGGGCCTCCTCTGGCCTTGATAACGGCTGCCACCCGACGAGGCATAGATTCAACAAGTTTCGAGAAACGTTCCACGGGAATGGCTTGCCAAATATTGGCTAAAGCTGTCCATAATTCAGTAAGGTTCTTTGATGCTGTGTGCTGTGTGATGGCCTTTCACGCTTTGTTCCAAAACATCCCAAAGATGCTCAATAGGATTTAAGTCTGGGCTTCTAGGTGGCCAATTCATGACAGAGAAGTCAGAGGAATGCTCATCCAACCAGCCAGTAGCCAACCGGGACTTATAAGAGGTACAGTTGTCTTGCTGGAAAACTTCATTGCCGTGCGGATAACAGAACAGCATAAACGGATGGAGGTGATCACCCAGCAACTCTACGTACCGAATTGCATTGAGGGAGGTTGGTACACGCACCAAAGATCCCAAACTGTGCCACGAAAAAACACGTCAGACCATGATTGAGCCACCATGCCCTTGTACAGTTCCAGCCAGGCATGCAGGATCCATGGCTTCATGAGCCTGACGCCATATTCTCAGCCTCCCGTCGGCGTTAAGTAGTCGGAATCGAGACTCATCACTCCATGCTACTCGTTTCCAGTCCTCTACACTCCAGTCTCTGTGCTCTCTTGCCCAGGCAAGACGTGCAGCCCGATGGCGAGTATAGAGCAATGGTACTCTCGTAGGTCGACGGCTCCCGAAACCCATACGGTGAAGCGAGCGTTGCACAGTCCGTTTACTGACTGTCGACTGGCACCGTCATTAAACTGGGTGGTAATTTGAGCTAATGTTTGGCTTCGCTGGCTACGTACAATACACCTGAGCCGTCTCTCACCACGCACTGTCAAGGCTAATTGTCCTTTGCAGTTTGCCCGATCGCTAGTTTTTTTCCACCATCCATGTATTCTTGGAACACTCTTGACACTGTCGATTTTGAAAATCCTAGCTGTCTGACGATTTCGGAAATTGAATGGCCCATGCGTCGCGCACCTACGATTTGTCCGCGATCGAAGGCGTCTAAATCAGGCAGTTTACCCATACTGGCAATTCCAACAACTAATTTAGAACAACCACAGTACGTGCTATATGTGCAGTTACCACAGCGTCCTCACTTGCGCATACATGATGCGCAGCGCTACACAATTTGCATAGGCTTTGCTATCCCTAATTCAGTGGCACTTCAGTGTATATATATATATATATATATATATATATATATATATATATATATATGGAGAGCTCAGAGTTAAAGTGAACCATAAAGTTCACCAGTTGTAAGAAAAAAGTTAATTTTTTTTTTTTAATAAGGAATAGCTCTAATGTTTGTTTTAATTTAGATTTCTATGATTGCACTGATATATTGAAAGACACATGGAGAGGATTTCTTTTCTTTTTTTTTTAAGTATAAATCATGAAATATCGAGTAATAGTTTTTTCTCGTCGTACAAACTCTTGCAAACACAAACATTTGAATGGACAGTATACTAAACAGTCATTCATTTTTGAAATGTTAATCGACGAGAATTCTTCTAGGAAGAAAAAATTCCCTGCTAATTAAATTTTGCAAAATTTCCTATTCAGAATATCAAAACGCTAATAATTTAATGCATATGCTAATCACGTAATTGATCAATCAATAATTTATTAAATAAGTGATTAAGTTAAGACAACCAAAATGAAGCATTTTTTTTTGTCTTTATGCATATATTGATGTATAAATTCTTCCTATATCATTACGAAATCGAAAGATTAATCACATAAATATTAGACTTCACATTAGGCGTGAAACTCCATTTATACATAGATTGAAGTGCTTATAAAACAGCTAATGGCTTTTATGTTTTTTTTTTATTAATATTTAACATACTGTATTAATGATTTTGAGAGACGAGATTTAGTTGATAAAATGTTTGTATAATTTTCTCATTTTTCATGTATAAAGGGGTTTTTACCTTAAAGTTTAAATAAGAGAGGTACTAAATGAATTTCAATTGCACTTGTTAAATTTTTTTTCTAACAATAAGAAAAATATAATTAGAAAGTAGTAATAAGAAAATGTTATATATATATATATATATATATATATATATATATATATATATATATATATATATATATATATATAAATAAGAATAAGATGAAAGAGAAAACCAGTAATAGCTCTAAAGCTACATGAAGCCAGGAACATCCAACATGTAAAGAAAAGTATGAATAAGGTTTTTGACAGCATTTCTTCATCAGCGGTGTCAATACTGTCTAAAAACCAATGGATTGTTTCTGATGAGTATGATCTATTAAATAAACACACTCAGACACCGTACAACCCATTATTAATCAGAAGAATTGAATAATATATTAATAAAGTTTGAATAAAAGTACTTAACCAAAGAACACCAAGCCTGGCGCTAGTCAGAGTGGAAGTTAAGATCTTGTAACCGCAAGATGACTGACGTCATATAAATTACAACCATTGAGGTAGTGGATACTCAGTTACAGACTTACTTAGGTTACCATATTTTAAGACTATTATTCCTTTATTTATTTAGTTTTTATTTATTGTTACTACTATGAGTTAATTATTTTTTTATTTTTCTTATGTTTTTAATTTTGTTTTAGTAGTTATTATTTTTATTTTAACCTATTGTTATGTTTAACTTATTAATGCAACAGAACAAACTATTCATTAAAACAAAAACAACCAATTATGTTTTTGGATAGACTAACTGGGTAATTATTACGAGTTAGTACAGCTTTCAAGTCTATAATATGCTTAATCCTATTGTCTTTAGAACATAGCCTATTTATACGAACTAACTGATTTACAATAATGTTATTAAAAACAGATTTATGTAAACAGGTTAGATAATTTTGAAATTTAACAATATTAAAATTATAGTCAGATCTTTTGTCGTATAAGTCATAAGTAAATTTATTGTTAGTACTTAATTTAATATTAATATCTAGAAAGTTTACATTAATATTATCATGGCTACTTTTAATTAGTTCCAAATTAGAAGGGTAAAAATTTAAGTCTATAGGGTTATTACTTTTATTTATTACTATTATATCATCTATATATCTAAATATATTGTAATTGCTATTTTCTATATTATTAATTTCAAAATAATATAAGTATAAATTAGCTAGCATACTTGAAGCATTACCACCTTGTGGTACACGTGATGTTTTTAAATCTGACCCTACTCAGAGCCATTTGTAGTGCGATCTATCAGCCGGAATTCCACCAAAATTGATAGAGGGACTAAGAACGACATGGGAAAGAGTTTAGTTGGAAAAAAAAATTTGTTCCAAAAGTCGCCGATAGGGGAAAATATGGTGCTTTTGTTGTCGGCACACCCGAGAATTTGCATAAAAGGCAAGTAAAACATAAAAATACAAATTCACAACTATGTAGTCGACAGCACTGCCAGTATTTCGGGCTATAAAGATAAGAGATGATTACCGATAAAATTGTAAGCAGACAAATGAATAATAAAGAAATTTCCCCGCAACACCACTTTATGCAGCAAATTCACTTCTCCCTCCTTCAATGTGACCACAGTCCTGGTGGATGACACATTGCCTCCTGAACACTACGTTCTTTACGGCCAAGCGTAACATGACACCAGGAATGTCCATCAAAGTCCGGGATATGTTGTCCTTTGGGGGCCGCCATTTTCGAGACTCCACCAAGATACACCTTAAACTTTAAATAACCCCACAGAAAAATGTCACATGGGTTAAGTCCGGGGAGCGAGGTGGCCAGGCAAGTGGAAGAATCGACTGATGACCCTTTATTCTGAAAGCGAAGGCGCAACAGATTCCGCAGTCCGCACCGATCGTTATAGCCCAAAATACTGGCGCTGCTGTCAACTACGTTGTCATGAATTTGCATTTTGATGTTTTACTTGCCTTTTATGCAAATTCTCGGGTGTGTCGTTAACAACAGCTCCATATCGTACCCTATTGGCAACTTTTGGAACTTTTTTTTTTTTTCACGGGAACTCTTTCCCATGTCGTCTTTAGTTCCTCTATCAATTTTGGTGGAATTCTGACTGATAGATCGCACAACAGATGGCTTTGAGCAGTGTCAGTTAAAAAAAAATCTCCCTGTTTATAAAGTAATATTATGTTTACAAGTCAAGTTCCAGGCTGACTGTGATGCAATGTATAAACATTTAAGTGGTTCCAAGTTTTTTCTTAGTACAGTGAAACTTTAGAGAGAGTCGTCTACTCCTCTAAATGGCCGTATTTTGGTCACAACCAATTAAAGACTTCATAGAGTCAATGTTATGGAAGAAACCACTTTTTTCCTCAAAACTCTCACTTTCTCTCGAAACCATTAATGGCTACCATAGAGAAGTTTGAATGTATTATCAAATTTTAAAAACATGGTATTAAGGTATGATATAAATGATAAAAATGGGTTTCCCAAACTTGATAAATTTTCGTAAAAGTAGATGGCGCTGCAGTCAAATTTCAGAAATTTTCAAAATACTTGGATTTTTAATGATACAAGACACATGTTGGAAAAGATACATGTCAGAAATTTTCAAAAATACATATTGGATATTTAAGAGAAACTTCATATAATTTTTCTCATATCTAAGTTAATCAAAGATACAAGTATAGATGTCATATGTTACTTAGACAAAGCAAATATATGCAGCTAATTTTATGTAAGTAAAGAAAAGATACCTTTGAAGATAAACTGTTGTAGTTTTGATTACTAAATTTAGATAACACCAATACAGTTTGAAAATAGGAAAATAGTATCTATGATTGGTTTAAATTCAGCTTTAAATTTCATTCTATTCAAAAACGAAATGACAGATATCAAGCAGGGGTCACTACATACATAAGTATTGATGTTGTTAATACCTACTGATTTTTTAAAATAAGTTTTATTAAGTAATAGTAAATTGTGTAACTAGTATAATATATAAAGTATATGGTTATGGATTTCAGCAATTTATTTACGAAGCAACTATTATTCTGTTTTAGCAATTTTAAACAGATTGTTTACATTAATTTGTTTCTAATAGAGATGAAAAACTCTGACTATATATTATGGCGTATAACCGATAATATACAGATGGAGTACAAAATAATACGAACACCTGTGAAAAAGTATGACGTATTTCACACCTGCAGCACAGCCGCGCCACCTGCAACAGAAGTCTGCCACCTAGTGAGTGTGAAGAGGAAGGTATCAGTCTCTCAACAGCAGTTACCTACTTTGCATGCTTCTATCGAACTGTCTGTGATAAGTTGAAATGTCAGACCTGTCAGAGTTCCAAAGAGGAATGATAGTTGGAGCGCGTTTGAGTGGAACATCGGTTACGGAAACAGCAAACCTTTTGGGGTTTGCAAGAAGTACGGTATCAGCCGTTATGACAGCGTACACGAAAGAGGGTAAGACGACGTCTTCAAAGCACAACAGTGACCGAAAGTCCAAGCTTGCTGATAAGGATAGACGGGTCTTGAAAAGCATAGTAGCCCGAAAGCACAAGCAATCGTTATCCGAGATAACATCCGAAATGAACAGTCATCTCCAGGACCCCGCTTCAACAAAAACTGTCAAAAGGAAACTTCATGCTGCGAACATTTATGGCAGAGTGACAATTCGTAAACCCTTGGTGACAGCAACTAATGCTTTCAAGCGACGCCAATGGTGCAGAGATCACAAAGGCTGGTCCCCACAGCAGTGGCAATAGGTAATATGGTCAGATGATTCGTCATTCACCCTATTTCAAACGACCGGACGCGTTTATGTCTGGAGAACGCCCAAAGAAGCGTTTCATCCTGAATGCCTCTTGCCGACTGTGAAGCATGGGGGTGGCTCCATTATGGTATGGGGTGCGCTATCTTGGCGCAGTCTTGGGCCACTTGTTATTCTGCATTGGAGGATCAAATCCAATTATTATCTAAGCGTTCTAGGGGATCATGTCCATCCTTTTGTCCAGACTGTATTCCCTGGAGAGCGACCGCTTTTTCAAGACGACAACGCCCCTATCCACACTGCTAGGTGTGTTCAAGAATGGTTCGAAGAGCATGACGATGCAGTTGAACATCTCGCCTGGATCCCTCAGTCTCCGGACTTGAATATTATTGAACATTTATGGCAATATTTGGAGTCCAAACTTCGTTCCCAATTTCCACCTCCATCCGGACTTTCAGAATTAGAGACCGCTCTGCAGAAGGAATGGCTTAATATTCCTTTAAATATTGTCCATGACCTTTATGCATCTATCCCACGTCGCATTAAATCTGTACTTCAGTCAAAGAGTGGTTCAGCCCAATATTAATAAAGATTTTCCATCATTTCACAGGTTTTCGTATTATTTTGTCCACCATCTGTATTTCCATGGCTAACTACATTTAAATCAAATCACTTCAGTGGTGAAAAAATTGTTGAGGTGCATAATGGAATTTAAATATTATATGCTAGAGATAAGTTATTTCGTAGAGGGATATAAGTTTACAAAATTTAAATACCAAAAGATCACAGAATATTTTTACCTAATTGATAAATATACTATGAGACTCAAACAAATATACTAATATAGAATTCTACTCATCTATAAAAGGGGTTTTACCTTAAAGTTTAAATAAGAGAGGAACCAAACGAATTTCAGTTGTACTTGTTATATATTGTTTTCTAACAACAAGAAAAATATAATTAGAAATAAATGAGAAAATGTTATAAAAGTAATGTTATGTTCACAAGTCAGGTTCCAGGTTGACTATGATGCGATGTTTAAAGATTCAAGTGGATCAAAGTTTTTCTTTAGTATTATTGAATAAAAGACATTCAATGTTAACACATTGTTGACCAGTACAGAGCAAAATCTTGTTTTTACACGCAAATGATGAAGACAATTTAGGATATAGAAAAGTCTTAATGGAAAATTTTTTGACCAACTGAACATTGCATTATCCGAAAACTACCTTTATTATGACCTGAATGAGTTTTAGGCAAATCCTCACATTTTATCATTTATGAATCTCAGACCCCCATATAAAGAAAACAGATATCACAATATAAAAATGCCGTTCTTAAATCCAAAATTTCAGTCCAAAATTTCAAGTGACTTGCGTATACATTTAAACAAAACTACTAGTCAGCAATGAGTTAATGTAATATATAAATGATAAAATGTAAGAAAAGAAATGATACCTTTGAAGGTAAAGTGTAATACTTTTGGCTGTAGTTTTGATTACTAAATTTAGATAAGATAAATACTGTTTGAAAATAGTTTCAATGAATGGTTTAAATTCAGATTTAAATTTCATTTCTATTCGAAATGTAAATGACAGACATCGAGCAAGGGTCTTTACATATATAAGTTTCGATACTGTTAATATCTACTGATTTTTGAAAATAAGATATATTTGGTAATAGTAAATCTTATAATTAGTATAGCGTATATATTTAATTGTTATCGATTTTAATAATTGATTTAGGAAGCAAGTATTATTTTGTAACACACACACACACACACACACATATATATATATATATAATAGACTTATACTGAAACTTCGTTAGGATCCTTAAACAAGATCTGAAATTGATTTTGTCGAGAAGCATTACTGCAGAGCATGAAGCGGAAAATAAAAAAGATTCTCTTCAGCCCCTCCTGCAATCCGAAGAGGATAATACGCACCGCAACTCCCTCCGATTAAAGGTCAAATCTCTCCAAATAAAGTGCTGCAACTTTGTAGAACTTTGTAGGCGTTTTTAAATAGCTCGCACACCTACACTTGATCTCGGATTTAATCACTTCTATTGTTGGAGACCGCGAAAAAGGCTGCATACGTTATTACGGTTCGGCTTTTGTTCTTTTTAGAGAGGTCTGGGATATCCGCAAATTTATTCTTCCTCTTTTTTATTGGTCTGTTGTTGTAAGAGCGCGTCAACGCTTAGTGGCTCGCGGTTTCTTACTTACTATATATATATATATATATATATATATATATATATATATATATGGTTGTATGTGTGTATGCTGCAGCATCACTCGAGAACGCCTGGAGCAATTTCAACCAAACTTGGTACCCATATGACTCACAATCTGGGAAAAAACACTGGGGGGGGGGGTGTTAAGATACCCCTAGAACCCCTGGGGGTGGACGGGGAGGGTGATATGTAAAATTAATCGAAACTAACTGTTATTAGTGTTGAATCCATAGTTTTCGGAGTCGCTGAGATGAATAGTGACACTCCCGATGCCGTTTAAGTGCAAGTTCAGCTCTCATCAGCATTGGGGGGAGGAAAGAGGGGGGAAAGGGAGGGAATGAAATGTCAAAAATGACACAGAGTAGTGTCGAATCCA
This sequence comes from Dolomedes plantarius, assembly GCA_907164885.2. Classification (NCBI taxonomy): domain Eukaryota; kingdom Metazoa; phylum Arthropoda; class Arachnida; order Araneae; family Dolomedidae; genus Dolomedes; species Dolomedes plantarius. The sequence continues at coordinate 202,433,992 of OU015490.1, read as the reverse complement.
TAGTTTTGACTATGGTAGGTGAGAGGGTGTAGGTGAGATGAATAGACGAAACTAAAAATATTTATAGGTAAGTTTTGATTTAAATTAGTATTATAGAATTGATGCCTTCCGCGGTCTAATAAAAAGTTGGGATAGAGAAATACCCGGCCAACGCCGGGTAAACAGGTACATATATATATATATATATATATATATATATATATATAATATATGTATGCATGTTTGTGTGTGTGTTATGTGGTTTGATTCCCACTCCTGCATTAGACTCAGGAATGGTGAGTAATGGAATAAGAGAGAACTTAAAAAGAAAACAGATATTATCAGTCCTGTCTTTTAATGACGAACAAATCATTCCCCAGAAAGAAAAATAACCCTACTACTGATAACCGTCCCACACTACCATACAAAAAAGTAACGGAATGTCAGATGAGGGGTACCTTGCTATACAGGTTAGATGTGGTTGGCCACGAAAATTGCTCCTCGCGCTGTAACTTCAAACGCGGGCCACTCCTTTTGCTTTAGTATGATAGTAATGGCATATTTTACTGTACATTGTTCACGTATTAAGCATAAATCATTTATATATATATATATATATATATATATATATATAAGACAAAGTTGAAAGTGAAAAACCAGTATATGCTCAGAACCACAAGAGCCAGGAACTAAAATCATGAAAAGATAAGTGAAAAATAGGTTTTAGACAGCATCTTGTCATCAGCGGTGCCGATACTGTCTAAAAACCAATGGGTTGTTTCTAATAAGTATGATCTGAGCAATAAACATACTTAGACACCGTAAAATACATAAGAAACAGAAGAAGTGAATAAACAGTAGCTTTATCATTGAACACCAAACTCGGCGCCAGATAAAGTGAAAGTTAAGTTAAGGAGACCGCAAGATGACTGACGTCACAAACATTGCAACCATGGAGCAAATGGATTCACCAGCAGACTTACAAAGGGCACTGTTTTTTAGGTAATAATTACCTAAGTTAACTTAGACATTTATTATGACTAAGAGTTATTATTTTTTATTTTAATGACAGTAGTTTTTATTTACCTTTTTAGTAGTTATTTACTAACTTTAATCATTTAGTTTTGTATTACTAATTATTAGCAACAGAACATGCTATTCATTAAATCTAAAACAACTAATTATGCGCTTGGAAAGACTATCAGGGTAATAATTACGTTTTAGCACTACTAATAATTCTTTTATATGCTTATGCCTATTGTCCTTAGAACAAAGCCTATTTATTCTTACTAGTTGATTAACAATAATATTATTAAATACAGATTTATGTAAGCATGTTAAGTATCTTTCATATTTTACTATATTAAAGTCCTATTCCGATCTTTTATCATAAAGATCAAGAGTAAAATTACTATGAGAATTTATTTTTATTTTTATATCTAAGAAGTTTACATTAAGTTTATCTTGGCTACTTTGTACTAGTTCTAGATTAGGAGGGTAAAAATTTAGGGCTATATTATAATTACTGTTAATACTGTAATTACAATTAAGTCATCAATATATCTAAATATTTGGTAATTGCTATTAACAATATTATTAATATTATCAACTTAAAAATATGGAAATATAAATTGGCTAGCATACTGGAAGATATACATATACATATATATATATATATATATATATATATATATATATATATATATATATATATATATATATATATATATATATACAGTGGAATCTCGATCTATCGTTTTTCAAGGGACCGATTGAAATGAACGATAAATGCGGGAAAACGATAGATGTGGAAACATAGCAAGGCAATATGATCGTTGGTACTGGATAAAATGAACGACACATACGGAAAAACGATGGATCCGAAAACGATCGATCGAGATTCCACTGTATATATATATATGTGTGTGTGTGTGTGTGTGTATATATATATGTCATGATTATATCATAACTTATTTTGTTTTTGAATAAGAATCCAATGATTAAAAACTGAGTTCCAGAGCTTATTTTTTTTAAAATTGAGATATCTATAAGTGCAGAGTAATTAGCTTTTATGTGTTTTAAAGGTGTAATTATGATATATATATATATATATATATATATATATATATAAAATTTATAGAGAAAACTGAGACATTTTATAGCTATTATATTGAAGGAAATAGTTTAAGGAAATGTTCTTCCCAGCACGTAATCCAATCGCAAAATGGACATAGAGTATTAAGGCTGCAGTATACTAACCGCATTGGATTCTTTCAACTCAATGTTAACCTATGGAGAAAATGTGTCCAAGGATTGCCGACTTGGATTTCAATATATTTTTTTTTTAATTGTACTTTGTAATAGAGAAAGAAATTTTACAACTTGGGGTATTTTTCGTCTTGATTTTTTTAAAAAAAGGCAAATATTTTAAAATTTAAATTATTCTTTGAAAAAAATCTGGTATAGTGTGTTTTAAACGTTCACAAATTCCTTTGGTGGACGAAATTTATATAATGAATCCTGTTGCAAGGGGCAGAAAAGTTCAGACTATCTGAAAATACCATTTTTATTGGATTATCAGCATTTATGTAGCTATAAATAGTAGGCAAATTTTCGCCATAAATTATTAACCTGATGTTAGTTAACCTGATGGGACAACTTAGCGAATTGAGGCAAAAATCGGCTAAGGTTACTTATGCCGAAGCTGTAATCAAGACGGTTAAGATGAAAACGAAGGTGAAAGGGCAAGGCACCCATGAAGTTACGATTTTTCCAAAAGAGGAAAAGGCGGATCGGAGAGGTAGTCCGAAAGATGATCTACAAGAACGTATAAAGCCGGATAAACTCAAAATTGGGATTGTAACTTGTCGAAAAATTGCAAATCATGGAGTACTTATTGGTACTAGCAAAGAGGAAGACATAGATAAGCTTATTGAAGAATTCAAGAAAGTTGATGAATTGAATGGGAAGTATGATATTAAGAAAGCTAAACAGCGTGATCCACATATAATTATATTTGGAGTTGATGAAAAATTAGAAAAGAACGACATAAAGGAGAAACTAATGGTCCAAAACGAGGAACTAGCGGGAGAAAATATAAATGTGATCACCAGTTATAATCCCAAAAATGGGAAAAACTGGATTATAAGCTTGAAGGGTTCAGCCTTCAAAAAGCTTGAAAAGTTGAAGAGACTCAAGATAGGATGGGAGAGATTTGGCTTCAAGGAATACTTGAGGCCAATTATCTGCTTTAAGTGTTGGTGTTTTGGACATGTTGCCAAACATTGTGATTATGAAAATAAAATGTGCAAAAAATGCAATAAGAGGACACATGAGGGAGATTGCACTGGGCCACTTAGGTGTGCCAATTGTGTGAACTACTTCATTAAGATAGATAAAGAAGAGGAAATTCCAGTTTGTGCTGGACATCTACCAACGGATTCCAACTGCCCGAGGCTCAAGGCACAAGTGGATAGAATTGTTGAAAGGACTAACTATGGGGTGCGTAAAGTTTTACGTTAATTTGTTGGCTTGCTTCGCTTCTTGTTCTGTTTGTTGTTGCTTGTCAGCTTTGTAGTTTGCTTTTGTAAATTTGTTTGAACTTTAATTTATATTTGTTATTATTGTTACTAGCGGCTTTGGCGATTAGCATGGTTTATTATAGTCAGTTGACTATTTTGTACAAGATGGTACAAGTTTATGTTCTCCGCCCTGTTTGTTTTGTTTGTTTGTTTTCTGTACGAGTGGTACAGTTGATGTAAAAGTTTATATTAAATAAAATAAAAATTGTTTTGTTGAGCGATGTAGAGAGCAGTATGGGGGCTGCGCATTAAAGAGGAAACTAGCGTTGATATAAATTGAACTTAAAGTACTTGGACACGGACGAATCAATTCTCGGATTGGCTCTGTTGATGCTCTGGATCGGGGAAGCCAAGAGCGAACGGTGTTGAGGGCTGGACTTGGACCTGGATGGTTTGGTATCTTTGTGCTCTCCCTGGGGCTCCTGTCGGATCGGCGGGATTGCTGTTGCGAGGCCAGTTATCAGATTTGCTTGGCCGATACTCCGTTTGGAGTGGGGGGCCGTCGGTGTTCTAGAACTTTCGCCATAAGTTAACAATGAGGTGAGAGAATCCAATAAGGTTAGTACACAGCAGACTTAAAATATCATGAATCTAAAACTCTATAGTTTTGGTGAACCATTTGGGGACGACTGTATCTGTATTTTGACAATTTTGCAACAGTCACCATTGAAAATAACACCAAAAAGGTTTAACAGTTTGAAGTAAATTGTCAGAAATTTCTGTAATTGAGTGTAATGTTCACGTATTAAAGTTACCGTCATGTTTCCTGTAATGTCAAGCTTGTAATAAATTTTTCTCTGTCAGAACGCCGCAAATTGATTCGTCCATATAGCAGTAAAAAGTGCAAACACAAATTCATAAGATTGTTTGACATTTGTATTGTTTACTGTCTATGATATTTGGGAAAAAAACAACTTTAACAATTGGAAGCAAATAGTCAGAAATCTCCGCAATTGAGTGTTTTATTAGTTAATAGGCAATGTTGTATATATATGTATATTATACCAACGTTGGCTTAGTAGTATTATTTATATTTTTTATCGTCAGTAGCGATGATTATGTGATATATATATATATATATATATATATATATATATATATATATATACTTATATATAAAGAGAGAGAGCTATTTTGTACGTGGAAGGTAATCTCCGGAACCACTGCACCTATTTGAAAAATTCTTTCACTGTTTGAAAGGTACATTATTCCAGATGGACATAGGCTATATATTATGTATATCTGATCAGTAGAAATAAAGTTAGGGGGGATACTTTAGATTTGTGTGCACGGCCGCCATCTTGGATTTTTCCGCCAGGGTTTAGCGCATTTCGCATGGCGATAATTATTGCGTTCTGGTAAAAATAACCCAATGTCAAATTCTCTAATTTTAAGATCAAACAGTTATTTCTGATGTGATCTTTTAATTACAGTATAATAATTTTAGGTCAGATCTTGGCCTTGACCTGGAAATCTGAGTCAAATTGACTATACTCAAAAGAGTAAATTATTTTTAAAACTAAGAGTCTTTTTGTTGAAAATTTTTGAATGCATTATCAGTTTTTCGTTAACTTATTAAATTTAAGTTGCTTTTAATTTTGTTTATCGATTGTCAATTAGTATACTATAATGATACACCATTTCATTTATTTGACGTAAAAATTATCTGCCATCATTTTTTCGTAAAATGTAAAATACAGTATACATTTTAAATACAATATATTTTAAAATATTTTATAATTCCAAGTTGTAGTGGATTACAAATAAATTTAAATAACTGAAGTTCAACTTCTCTCTCCCCAGGAACCTAAGTTAAAAAGTTAGTTAAGGTTAAGTTATTGGTTTAGGAAAAGGGTTTTTTTTTTTTTCTTATTTCCAACACAGCAGGACAAATGGTCAAATAATCCTTGTATTGGATATTTCTCATCAGTCGAATAGTTTATAAATAATGAGTAGAATATTATTTTCGTGTTGAGTGATATTCCAAAGTATCTCTAGATTACTCTCCTAGATTATCAAACAGTTTTGTTGCTTAATAATTAAAATGTCATTACTGAGTCCTTTCAAAATACAACCTCACGATCATACAGGGAAATAAACTTCCTTTTCAAGTTAAGTATGCAACTGAGTCGTCGCTGTAATTTAAATGCATTTTTGCTTCTTGTGAAACAAGGTAGAACATTTTGAATATCACAAGTAGTAAAAAGTGTAAAATAAAAAAAAATGACCAAAAGGTGATAAAATTGATAGTTTTATAAATGAATTTATTGCTATTAGAACAAGAATAGAATAAGGAAATATAAATAAAAATAAAACTTTCCTTTAAAAGGGTTAGATAGGAAATTTTTTAGTTGCAAGAAAGACATTTTGGTTTATATATAATTTCATGTCTTCAGCTTCTACTTGTAATCTATGTTAAAAATAAATTACAAGGTCAGGTATCTGATTTACGCTCATGACGAATTTCTAGCTTGTTCTCCTACACTTTATTGTACCCTGGTTGATGTGCGACGCCTTTTCAGCCACCATTATTGTTGGAATATTTGTGTTACTCCACGGAACTGTTGGCATTACTGAGGCATCAACAACTCTCAATCCTCGTATGCCTTTCACTCTGCAAATAATAAGAAAATATTTTATACTTTGCTTCAGTTAAAAAAAATCCTAAAATATAACATATGTTTAGTGAATAAAATTTAAATTTAATTGAAAACGTCTTGACATCAATGTCCATCAAATGAAATGTTAATCGTATTCGAGGATTATTTGATTGCTTTGAGTCTGTCGAAGTACATTATCGTAAGATTTCGCCTCTATTAGTGAAAGTGAAAACTGTATTTTCATGAATATGTATAAATAAAGTGGTTCTACGAGTATATATCTCGTGACCTGACCGCCCGCATGATTATCGTAGTTAGCGTCTTGAGCTTTGACGCATTGGGCTTTGATTGAAATTCCGACTATGGCTTGGACAAGGGATAAACTCCCCTTGCTGTGTTTCTTCATAGGGAGTAATTCTGGCTCACCTATGTGGTGTTCCCATAATAAAGTAGCGAGAATGACCGCGGTGTTGTAGGTCAACAAGTCCCTCCGCATTACATTAAAAAAAATCTCGGGAACTGTGATTTCAATCATTTTTCTCGGGGATTTTGGTTCTTGTTTTCCTGAGGAACACTGGTTGGTGCCCTTTTTTTACGTGCAAAAAAAATCTCGGATGTGCTGCGTTAAACTGATGTTGAAGCATCTTTCTGACCAAGTAAAAGTAAAAAAAGTAAATGACATAGAGACACATTTTGGGGGGTTGTGTGCAAGTTTAAAAAGACATTACAAAATGAAAATGTTACTCATTAATTCGTTAATTTTATCTTTCAAGAGAATTTTCCGAAAGATTTTACTACTAATTCAAAACTTTTCAAGGTTTGGAGGATAATCTGCCATTTAATTTCTTTGCTTCGAAACACATTTTCAAAAACGATTTGTACTCTTAGTTTTTCGCTACTTACGTTTGATAAATGTACTATTACATGTCGTTTCTGTAATATTAACTTTCAACAATTCTCACGGATAAAGCGTATAGTAAAGAGATCAGATTTCTTTCGCATTTCAGGATTATTTTTGCTATATATAAAGCCAAAAACTCTCTTTCCCGAGAGCTGTTATTAAATTTTTTCGCATCTGTTGGTAGATCTAATACAGAATTCTTTGGATTCTCAAGATTCGGTTACTTGAATACCTTTAGTTTATTATCAGCATTTTGTAATGCAATGAAGATTTTGCCATCAAGTCAGCATTTTGTAATACTCACGGAATACAATTAATGACAGAGATTTAAATTCTTACCTTAATTGCGGATCTACCACTGTCGTCGGATCCTCTGGATCTCCCATTTTAGCAGTGCCTACTTGATGATTCGTGGTGAAAACGATTGTTCTCACGATGCACGTCAAGTACTGATCCATGTTTCCAGCAAGTTCTTCACAACCCGGGACCAAAGCATCTATTGGCTTCGCTCCAATTTCTTTCATAGCAGGATTGTTCATGATCCTCAAGCAAACTTTCATGCCTTAAAAATTCAGTCATTAATAAGTCTTTAATATATACTTATTATAAAAAAATATGAAATAAACTGTAATATTTATTAGGAGACACTGGTATGATTATTTACGCTTGTCAGTGTAAAGGTTTGAGAAATTAATGCAACTATCCATTGAACATCAAACATAATGGCTGTGCTAGTATATATATATATATATTTATATGTATATATATATATAGATATGCTGTGTTAAATAATTTTCTTAGTTATTATCCAGTTAGATAACCGGATGGAATTTAATGTAGAAACATTGCTATAAGTTAAGAAAGGACCTAACGTGTTGTAAAATCGTGGTCTTTTCTAATCGTCCGTAAAAGGGCCTATATGGGAATCCCTATAAAGGCATTCTACTTGAGGCAATATGGTGCTTTGCCATAACAGTGTTTTGCACTAAATTGACCATTCTAGAAAATGCCAGTTTGTCGAATATTTTTCAAAGAGCTTATGGCCGTCTACATGCATTTACTTCCATATATAAAATAACTTTTTTACTTATTAGAAATCTTCTCCATTTAATGACTTATTTGCAGATAAACTATGTTATACTATTCTCTGAAAACTTTTAAGCACCGTTGAGATCTAACAGTCTACATGAAAGTCTTAAAAGGCATCAGTAAAATTTTACATATTAAAAGGTTTAAAATTATAAAATTATTTGTAATTATTTGTGTTAAGTGTTAAAGAAAAACGGGAATCACTCGATTTCTACCCTCGATCCTACACTTTTGCAGATTGTAGCTAGTGGGAGTCCAGAGTCCTGAAGCTGACATCACCATATAGGATCAGTTCAGAGATCCCTGTGGACAATACAAGGATTTGCTCTTGTCGACTCACTTTTTGACGTATATTCACTCCAAGCAGAAACTGGGCGAGGAGGATAAAGAAAGACTTGGTGGGCCAACAAAAAGTATTCGCTATAATGCTCGACCACACAACTCGGAAAACAATTCAGGGGCTTATACCCTCTTCAAAAGAACTACCACGATTTCTTGCTTTTTGGAGTTGAGAGCTTGTCGGAAAGTGTTCCGTCTAAGGTTTGCAGAACCCGGCTAAAATTTCAGATCCGGGATTCGGTTCTCAAATTTTTTAAGAACCGCGTATCCGGACATTGCCTGGGTTTGAATAATACATGAACCACAAAACAGTTGTCCTAAATATTGATAAATAAAAACTGCATGTATTTATAATGTGATGCATTTTAGTTTATTGCGCATGCAAAATTTACATTTATTTTTAATTAATTTTAATTTAAGTTAATTTAAGGAAGGGGAAAACTTACAAAACCCGAAACAACGCTGGCTCGCTTTTTGCCCTATGTGAAGATTTTATGTTTTTTTTCTTTTCAATTTGCTACTGGATTCGAAATTCGTCGTAAACTAGATTGCATAATTTTAAATAATATTTTTAGCTGTTTATAATAAATGTTTTTAATAATTTCGCTGTCTGCAATAAATAAATTTTCTTTTGAAAATTTTATATGAAATAAATCAATAGAAGCAAATGGCACTCAATGGCATATCTTTTGACATCAGGAGAGGATTGACTTCTGAGATGGCTGAGAACGATCAAGTAGTTTTTACTCTGGATGCTCTTAAGACAAAGGGTTCCAAAGATCTAGCCAGTGATAAATTGTGAAGCATGGTAAAATTGTTTTTCCCCATTAAAATGTTGTTTTTAAATCTAAGATTTGCTACTTTCAAATGCCTGGTTATGTATCCATTGGAGTCGGGTTTTCGGTTCCAACATTTTCCCCCGGGTACCCACCCGGCAGTAGTATCGAACCCTCTATCGTATAAATGGTATTGTGAGTGTAATTGCTGAAAAATAACTCCAGTTTAAAGAAGCAGATTTGATTTAAAAAGCTCAAAAATGTTTTACATCCAAACAATTAAAAAGACTTAGAAAATCACTAGTTGGTACCCTTCAAATCATGACGGCTGGATAATAAATAAATGTACTAATACACAAATTATACTCAACACATCATTGCCAAATGTTGAAAATCATAATATTAAGAATAGAGAAATACACTTTAAAAAATTACTATTGAACCCAGTAAAAAGAAATATGGTTACTTAACTGCGCAAAATAAGCAATTTCCATCAGCTTTAATTCTATATGTTTAAACATAATTTAAAATAAAAATGGCAGAGAGAGAGCTAGATAGATTCCTCGTAATAAACAAATTAACGTGTTTATGTGGTTTCGTGCTTAGTAAGTAGCTAAAGCCAGATTTAAACATGCCACCGAGCATGCGTAGAAACAAATTAATGTGTTTATGCGGCCTCGTTCTTAGTGAGTGTCTAAAGCCAGATTTAAACATGTCACCGAGCATGCGCAGAAAGCAATTTTTAATTGTAAATTTTAGCTAATTTATAGAAACTGCGGTTGTAAAAACCAAATTTGACACATCTATAGATTAAAATCTTTCGCTTAAGACAAACATGAAGAAATTTGATGCAGTAGTTTTTTCTCACGGACTGCCCAAAGAATCGAATTAGTAACTTAAATATATAGATTCCAAAATAGCTTCTTTGACTTGCTATGTGTTTCTGGCAGATTTTAAAAATAAATATTGCCTTTACAACGATGCAAACTTTGTCATGTTCTCTTAAAATTTCTTATTAAAAATAATTCTTTCCATTTTATTAATTACTAAAGGACTATATCATCTGAGGACATCCCCACGAAAGGCCTAACAATGTTAGTCCTTATTTATTGGGGGAAAATTAACTATATAAACCTTGCAAACCTACAAATTTGCATTTTGCACTCACGAACAAATGTCTTTAACTACAGATCGTCAAATCCCTTCTCTAGCGAGAGTTTAAACTGATCTCTAAGAAAGACTCTATCTCGCTGATTCAATTTTTTCCCTCTTACTCTGCACGTATACTTTTCAAATTTTTTACGATCTTTATTCATAATCTTCTGATGATTAAAAAGGTAGGAAATTTATCCTTTAATTTGTTCCCCAGACAGTAATAATTCAATGAAATTTAGTCATTGTGGTCTAGATTTTAAGAAATATTCTCGGCGACTGTGGTCTAGACATATGGGAAACAGTTTCGGGAATTCTGTTGGTCGAGTTGAAATTTTAACATACTCATGTTCCTTTAACATGTCATATACTTTTCAAATTAAAGGAATAAGGGCATAATTTTACAAGAAAAGCCCACAGGCGAAGGGAATGTTTTTACCATTAAAGTTACCTAATCCAACAAAATATCCACATATTTACGCATGTTGCTTGTCTAGCATCGTATTACTATTCATAAAAATTTCCAACTCCCCGGCAAAATTTTGAGAGATTATGGAAATTTATCGCTGCTCAAGTGCAATGCTGATTTAGTGAACGGAGCAAGAGAATTTAGGATCGTGACATCATCTGGATTAATGAAAATTATTATAAATTGTAGAAAAGGATTTGTAGTAATTTTTTAAATAGCAGTGTTATTCCCCAATTTAAGATAACACGTTACTTAGCACACTTTATACCATCAGGCTGATAGAAAGAGGCAGGAGAAAAATCTTGCGGCTGATTTGATCATTCCAGTCGTAACACATAAAAGTTTAGCACCTTGAAAATGATTATTCATATTCTAACACTACCATAATTGTTCAGAGTTGTGAAAAATTTTGTACAAGTAAGAAACGATTAGTACTAACTGTTGCGAACGTGTTAGAGAAAAAAAAGTAATAGATTTATTGTTTTAAATTTTTTCTTTCTATTCCTATAATATGGAATTCGGCACTTCTCGTGTTCCATACCTTAATTTAGTTGAATTATTTTAACGTGATACTAATACACAAATTATACTCAACACATACATTCAAATAAGGATAAATAACATATAAGGATGATAAGGATAATATGGATGGATAAATAAGGAAAAATAAGGATAATTAAGATAAATGGATAAATAAAGATAAATAAGGATAAGATAAATAAGGATAATAAGGATGATACATTCAAATATGGATAAATAACATTTTGGTGGAAAAAGATAACTCAAGCGTAGAAAAATGATGAGCATAGGGCCAAAAACCAAACTGGATATGTTGGCGTTTATCTTTCTCTTGATTCATTACTATTTGCGTAAAAAATAAAAATAAGGATAAATAAGGATAATAAAGATAAATGGATAAATAAAGATAAGTAAGGATAAAATAAATAAGTATACTAAAGATACACAAGGATAGATAAATAAAGATAAATAAGGATAATAAGGATGATACATTCAAATAAGGATAAATAACACTCTGGTGGAAAAAAATAACCCAAGCGTAGAAAAATGGTGAGCATAAGGCCAAAAACCAATCTTGGAGTGTTGGCGTTTATCTTTCTCTTGATTCATTACTATTTGCGTAAAAAATAAAAACAAGGATAAACAAGGATAATAAAGATAAATGGATAAATAAAATAAGGATAATGAAAATAAATAAAGATGGCTAAATAAAGATAAATAAGGATAATAAGGATGATACATTCAAATAAGGATAAATAACACTCTGGTGGAAAAAAATAACCCAAGCGTAGAAAAATGATGAGCATAAGGCCAAAAACCAATCTTGGAGTGTTGGCGTTTATCTTTCTCTTGATTCATTACTATTTGCGTAAAAAATAAAAACAAGGATAAACAAGGATAATAAAGATAAATGGATAAATAAAATAAGGATAATGAAAATAAATAAACATGGCTAAATAAAGATAAATAAGAATAATAAGGAAGATACATTCAAGGATAAATAACACTTTGGTAGAAAAAGATAACCCAAGCGTAAAAAAATATTGAGCATAGGGCCAAAAAACAATCTGGGAGTGGTGGCGTTTATTTTACTCTTGATTGATTACTATTTGAGTAAATAATAAAAATAAACGAAAAAATTTATTTCAGAGAATTTAGCAAACTTTTCAAAAAGACCGATTTGCGGCTACGCCAGTAAATAATAAAAATAAACGAAAAAATTTATTTCAGAGAATTTAGTTGATATACTCATTTGATAGCTGATACCTTTCCAGCAAACTTTTCAAAAAGACCGATTTGCGGCTACGCCAGCAATCCTCACAGAATAATTATTGAACTTCAAAGTGTGAGAAAATATATGCGCATTAATGCAAGAGCTGCTAAATTTATTACGTGCACACGAACTCCGAATTTTGGTTTGAATGCAATATGCGCAGTTCCCCTAAGCTGGCGAAGAAGATAAAATTAATTATTAAAAACAATTCCGTAGAAGAAATGACATCGACATCCCTTAAGGCTGCTGTGTTCTAAACCTATTGAATTTGCTCACCTCAGTGTTAACCTATAGAGGAATTTTGTGTACTATTTACAGCAACATAAATGCTGATAATCCAATAAAATTGGTATTTTCAGATAGCCTGAACTATTCTACACCTTGCAACAGGATTCATTATATAAATTTCGGTCACCAAAGGAATTTATGAGCGTTTAAAACACACTATACCAGATCCCCCCCCCCCCCCGAATAATTTAAATTTATTGTTTGCATTTTTTTAAAACTAAAAATGTCCCAAGGTGTAAAATTTCTTCCTCTATTACTGAGTACAATTAAAAAAATCTAAATTCAAGTCGTCAATCCAGGGACAAATTTTCTCCGTAGGGTAACAATGAGGTGAGTGAATCCAATAGGGTTAGTACACAGCAGGGTTAATCATCTACCAGACTTTAATCATTATTACACGGTTACTTCTATTAGCGAAATCCCCTATCACTATGTCAGGATGTAACTTTACTACCTTAAACAATACTCGTTTCATCATTGCAACACATTTTTTATTTAACATTAACTTCAATAACTTTAAATAACTTCATTACATTTATAAACGTTGCCTCTCTAGCTCACGTTGACATATCATACCTTTAGAACAACCTCTCGTTATTGCCAGAACGCAACAATAAACTTATTATGAAAATCCGCTCATGGAGTTAAAAATTGGGTGATTACATTTCTGACCTGGAATATTATTACCCTAAAGCAAAAAAAAACGAACCTTACAGATCATCAAAAATCTTTGGAGTTAAAATTTTTTTATATTGTTGAATCACACGCTTTCACGCTTGCATCTGAATCAACATTACGGGCGCGGTAGCCCAGTTGGCAAAGGTAGCGAGACAGTGATCTAAACGTCTCTGTTTCGATGCCGGTCGCTGACAAATCCACCGCCGTGTTCACAAATGGTGGCCGGGGCACTTAAAATATGTCGTGGCGGCAATGTCCTCCAAGTTTTCAAATTTACCTCTGGAGGTGCGGGGTCAAGTGTTCCGACCTCGTCACTTGACTCGGTTCAAAATTACGGGACCGGCCCATAGGGGGTAATGCTGGTCCACCTATACGGTGCTCCCAGAAAAATGGCCAGCAAAAACCGCGGTGTTATATGGCGGTATGTATAATGTCCAAGAAACCGTCTGACGCTTTGGAGAAAAAAATTTATTGTTAAAAAAGGTTTATCATTGTTACAATTATTATTGTCGTTAATGTTATAAGTGCTATATAGCGGAGACTGAAAAGACTAAGTTTGTTTAACGAGTACCTAAACATTTTATCCCCTCTATATACCTGACTGAAGTTGGCACCATATGCCAAACTACTGGGAGTTTAGGGTTAACTTCAGGAGCCTGAAATTTGTGGATAAAAAAAGGGTTATTCCAGGAAAATTTTTATTACTGTATCTCCCCACTCGAATAAAAAACTAGTACAGTCGAAACTGGTTAATTGGACCACCGGTTAATCGGACCAGCCTCTTATTCGGACCTAATCCTTTGGACCGAATCCCGTCTTGTAACATAGGGCATGTTCGCTTAATCGGATCAGCCGGTTACTAGGACCAAAATGATCGCGTCCCGGTGTGATCCGATTAACCGGAATCGACTGTATTTCAAAAACTAGAAGAACCATTATTTGAATTGAATCTTGTTTAGCCCTTTGTAAGGTTTACATAAGATTCGATTCACAATAATCGAACTTTTAGGTGAATAAATCTAAAGACGCCGCTTAAGATTATTGCGGCATACGTGGTTGGTATAAATACCAAGCAACCCGATTAACGAGAGGAAGGAGCTAGGAAGTAGGGTCGACAAAGTGTTGAGGAAGTGAGAGGAAGTGAAAGGAGGAGTAGAGCTGACGAAACGAAGTATCGAGCTGGAGCTAGGCTTAAGGTGCACTCACACTACGCTGACGTGTCGTGTTGACACGTCAGCGAAAAAAATTAAACTACTACTTTAAAAAGGAGTGTGCATACTACGCTGCCGTGTCGTGACGTGGGAAAACACGCTCTGGCGTGGGAACTGAAGCGTCAGCTCTAAATATAAATTCCCAGATCTCGTCAGCAGGCGTCTGGCCGTCAGCTATGAATACGGACGAAGAGCTCATCGAGCATGTGAAGAAATACCCTATTTTATTTGACCATTTCAACAAAGATTACAGAAATAAATATGCACGCAATGAAGCATGGGAAGAGATTGGAAGAATCCTGGAAATAGCTGGCAATATTTACGTTTATTTACTAATTTATTGCAAACTTAAACCGTTTCATTGATTTAAGCACTATTTCAAACAATTTAAAATCACGTTTATAAAATCAGCGTTATCATAACATTTCCATAGCATAAAATTTGGTTTCTTTAATAACTGGCGGTAAAGTTGGTTACTGATCTTGTAAAATGTAAACAAAGAGGAAGGGGTGATTTAACAATATAAACAGGTGTTCGTCCCCTCGGTTTGTTTTCGATTTTCGTCTTTTAGATAGCAAAAATAATTTATATGTGATTATTATTTTTTACATTTATAAATATAGTATTTTATTTAAATTTTTCATGGGAAAAAAAATTTTTTTTTTAAATAAATTAGCGGTAACAGTTGACTACTGATCTTGTCAAATGTAAACAAATGGAGAGTGCAACAATACAATATAAACAGGTGTTCGTCCCCTCTTGCTTTTAAACTTCCATCTTTTAAATTTAAAAAATAATTTATATGATCTTAGTTTATGTGTATTTATAAATTTATATATATTTTTTGATTGATAGTTACTTTTAATTAAATATTGTAGGCAGACGACGGTCCTCGACCAAAATTTACCTACTTAGTATTTGAATTATTTGAATACTAGGCAGAAAAAAAATTCACTACAGGTTACTTATTTACATTCTTTAATAACTCAAAATTATAGCAACCAAAATGATAAGTTTGTTTATGAAAAACAGTAATAAAAATGTTTGCAAAAAATATTAATGGGCCATTCTGCCTTTATGAATGCTCTCCCATTGCCATGAACAGCTTGCAGCCCCTTCATGAGAAACGAAGCATTTTTTCATCGCTCTTTATTGAATTCTTGCTATAAAGATGCATCAAGTATGTTTTTAATGTGAAAGCCTCATCAGCGACAATAAATCGATCGGCCACTATTTATAGTGTGCCTCCATATTATTTATAGGGTTCACCCGCAACGATATGCACCTTGAGGTAACCAAACAACAACGGACGTGAATTCGTCACGACACGACACGTCAGCGTAGTGTGCACACACCGCCTGACGCTGACGTTTTCCCACGTCAGCTGACGTTGCGGTCAGCGTGTGTCAACACGTCACGTCAGCGTAGTCTGAATGCAGCTTTAGAGTCTGGTTTAATAATAGTTGAGTTTTGCGAGCAGCCGCTCGAGGCAAAGCTAGGTTGCTTCAAACCTACGCGAGTTCTTGTTAGGCCCAAAGTGGCAGCACTGCTGGTTGACTTTCAAAGTATCTGTGAGTATTGCAATGTGTATTTTTCTTAAATGAGTAGTTATACAAGTGAATATATTGAATTGTATTTCCCTTGTATGAATGCTATATATATCTCGTACTAGTAGTACGTATGCTTTATGTTGAAAAGAAAATTGACATATGCAAATATTTAAATAAACATTGTTGTTATGTAAGAACTGTGTTTGAATGAAATTATTTAGAGTGCCATTTCAAGATATACATACCCAAAGTTAGGGTAGAAGTGCATGTAACTCTATACCTTGCCTGAATGTCTCTCGCTTTAGGTTGTTATAAGATGAAATGCGTTATGACGTCAAAACTTCTACCAATGCAATCTAGTTAAGACGTGACGGAAATGATGGGTTGATGAGAGGCAGGTTGCGGACACTCAAGTTTGATCACATATGAATAACTTATGCAAAAATTTTATGATTAGCAAGTGTAAGAAAAAACATAAGGTAATAATTACTTATTAGGGATTGCTCCCTATAATAATAATCACCTATGATTGTTATTATAGAGTAATTATGAAATGAAACGAAGGTCTAAACACCATAACAAACACATTTAGTTCAGTCTTTGAACTACATTTTTATTTTAATCACTGACGCAGATTTATACGCAGGAACTTCTGCAAAGGTTTTTTCGGGGGGTTGGGAGTTCTGCATGCGTTTTATTTTCACAGGGAATGTTTTAGCTACAAATAGTTAAGAATGTCGTACAAATGCGTTCAGACGTCAGTAAAGCTTTAAAACTGACTACAGGGAAACTTCACCAGCCGCCACCCATTTACATGATCATATTTTGTGCAGAATCGATTAAAGAATCCATAGAGCCAATGTTATGGAAAAAACAAACTCTTTTTGACGGCCACCCCTTAAAAGGCCACTTTTTTTAGGAACCATGACTGGCCGCCATAGAGAAGTTTATATATATATATATATATATATATATATATATATATATATATATATATATATATATGTAATATACCCATTACATCTCGCCCTTAAATTAAAACTGAAAGTGAAAACTAGCTCAGATTTACATGGCAGGAGCTAGAGTCAGCCTGAAAGGAATAAAAATTAAATTTGGAAGCAGTCGGCCCGAATCGTTTATTAGGGCGACAAAAGTACATCCGTCCATTCCAGAAGAACGGATCGGAAGTAATATCACCTTTCAACATTAAACGCGAGGGCGAGGTAGACATGTGACTCTTAATTGTAGTGTCAGACGATTTGGGAGCTCGTGATGCTAACCTACTCCTGAATCTAGACGTATACACTTGTAGAAATGCAAAGGCATGCGATTCATGGGAAGTTCTGTGGCTAAAGATTTTAAAGCGACAAATTAATCTTACTGGGGATTGGATTCAGGAAAGGGAGTTTAAATGCTAGAATGGATGGCATAATATTATATATATATATATATATATATATATATATATATTAAAGCCATACACAGATGTGGAGGATAAAGATATAAATCAGCAATTTCATCTCCTTATCTAGTGGTGTTCATTTCTGTATGAACACGTCTTTTTTCTCTTATCAGCACTTTAAATAGGCCTATTATAAACTACATATATATACCGGGAAGCTACTCTTTCCGGCCACCTCTTAAAACGGCCACTTTTTTTAGGAACCATGACTGGCCGCCATAGAGAAGTTTCACTGTATATTTAAATATGAAAGAACCCACAAAAATTCAGAATATTTTTGCTTCAAAAAAATTTTTTTTTGCACCGGGAAATCCCTATGTCCTGGGAAAATTCTTCCCACTGCATTCTCGAATTGTTACTGTTCACTTGTCTTCTTACTGTCCTTACTGGCAAGAACCAGACATCGTTCTGCAAATTCCAAATTCTGTAACCGCCCATAACTCTCGCGGTTTCTCATGCACAGTTGTGAAGGTACCCTCTCATTCTCAGAATACTTCCTAAACGCTAAATAACAAGCAAAAAGTGAATGACAAAGTCATGTAGTGGTGGAGACAGACAAAAGAACCCTTTTTTGGACTAGGGGTCAATCGTATTTTCCGCGTGGGAAACAGCGAGGAGAGGGTGCGTACCGTTTTATGCCTGGTCGTAGAACACGCCCCAGGTCAACTAGATCGTTTGGAGAGATGGTCACTTCCTAATGTTCTTTAAAAGGTAGGTAAAAAGTCAAAGGAAGAGGGGGTGATAGCTTACAGAAGGGAAGATTCCATATGATGATGGAAGAACCATTGAAGAAAAGAGGGAGGGAGTAGCGATTAGCTTTAACTACAATTCATCAAAAGTCTCAGGTAGTTTGATACAAGGCTTTAAAAATCTTTTGGAAACAGCTCTTCAACCGACAAATTTCAGGGATTATAATCAAAATAAAAAGATGTATAATTAAGTCAATTAAGGGTACGGTGGATATTCCAAAGCGATTTTTTGAAATTTTTACCCCAGTGATATGAAATTTTGCATATATATTCATTAAAGTATAACTATATCATATATATAATCATTAAAGTATAACTATATCATATATAATCATTAAAGTATATCTATATATAAGTATAGCAATATTCATTAAAGTATAACTATAAGTATAACTATATCTGAATATATATATATATATATATATATATATATATATATATATATATATATATACACACACTGCTGGCCACCCAAATTGCAACACCAAGAAAGACAAGAGATATCACAACAAAATTTATTTTGTAGATAACATGTTGACCAAGTATCAAATGATTAAATTTATAGACTTCTGTGAAGTGTGGTTCCTGCCAAAATCAGTAGCCAGAGTAGCCGCCATTGTTGAAGATCACCGCTGCCACACGCCTCGGCATTGATTCAAAGAGACTTTGGATGAGTTCTTGGGGTACAGCAGACCAAGCAGCTGCCACACGTTGCCAAAGTTGATCTGCTGTGGCAGCTGGGGATGGAATCTGGGTCAATCGTAGAGCAACCATGGACCACATGTTTTCTATCGGCGAAAGATCCGGAGAGCCAGGCGGCCAGGGAAGCAATTCAATCTGGCTATTGACGAAGAACCGTTGGACAATGCGTGCCACGTGTGGTCGCGCATTATTCTGTTGAAATATGGCTGTGGGCAAGCCCTGAAGGTAAGGAAGAACAACTGGCTCCAACACCTCGGAGAAGTAGCGCCGGCTGTTTAAAGTACCGGCAATGCGTACTAGAGGTGTGCGAGAGTGATATCCAATACCGTCCCATACCATAATACCCGGTGCAGGACCAGTGTGGCGGTGCATAACGCAGCTGTTCAGCATCCTCTCTTCACGGTGTCTCCAGACTCGAATGCGACCATCGTGGTGTTGCAGACAGAAGCGTGACTCGTCAGTCAAGACAATTTCATTCCATTCTGCCGTCCACATCCTTCTGTCATCGCACCATTGGCGGCGGAGACGTCTGTGGTTCTGCGTCAAGGGTAGACAAAGCAATGGACGTCTTGCGGACAGACCACTCTGCTGTAAACGGCGTCGAATGGTACGCGCAGACACTGGATGATGCGTTACAGACTGCATGTGCTGTGCTATGGTTCGTGATGTGACTGAGAGATCCGTCACTGCCATGCGCACAATTTGCCTGTCATCACGTGAAGTGGTGCGCTGAGGTGGATGCGATCGAACACGCCGGTCCGTCGTACCCTCCTGCATCCAACGATCACATATCCGCATTACAGTTGTTTGGTTTCGTCCAACACGACTACCGATTTCCCTGAAAGATAATCCACAATCTCGGTAGGCCACTATCCTTCCTCTGTCGAACTCGGATACTTGATCAAAAGATGATCGCTGTTTTCGACGAGGCATAATAGGCATAATGGCACGAGGCTTTGTCGCGACGCACAGTGGAGTATTTGTAGCCAAACCCTGGCCAATATTATTTGTCATGTTTTTTAAAGTTAAAACCATTGCTTTTGATTTTTGACTTACTTTGTAATTGTAAATATTCATTTATTGACTTAAGTCCTAATCGCAAACGCATATTAATAAATACTGCAAGTGTTTCTCTTTCCAATGGGTTACTGGTATAAATTTCCTCGAGCGCATTTCAGAAAAACTAATCCTTACAACTTGTATACGTCCCCACACATAACTGCACCTCCATATTTTCAATGCCCGTTCTCAGATAGCTTTCGGGGTACATTTACCAGCAAGGAGTGAGAATCCAGCCCAGTTCAGCACCCATCGGTTTCCCACACTTGTAATACGCCATCTATCTCGAATACCTGTCCCCGATGACCCTCTGCTTGACAGCCGACAAGTTATGACAGTGGTTCCTCCGAATGGACCCCTAGGGGTATCTCCCACGCAGGGAGTCTCCGCTAAGGGAGGATGCAGAAAAAAAAATTTCTACCTGACAGGGATTGGAAAAGTTTTGCCGAATAACACCGCTTCGGTGAAGAATAATGGAAGAATTCTCTGGGGTCGAATCTGTAAACCGAATCCTGGCTAAAATGGTTTCGTCTGCTTAATAATTCTCCTTAATTATCAAAATGATGTACTACAGATTGCACGTTCCGGGGAAGAATGAGGAAAGAATTCTCTGGGGTCGAATCTGTAAACCGAATTCTGGCTAAAATGGTTTCGTCTGCTTAATAATTCTCCTTAATTATCAAAATAATGTACTACAGATTGCACGTTCTGGGGAAGAATGAGGAAAGAATTCTCTAGTGTCGAATCTGTAAACCGAATCCTGGCTAAAATGGTTTCGTTTGCTTAATAATTCTCCTTAATTATCAAAATAATGTACTACAGATTGCACGTTCCGGTAAAGAATGAGGAAAGAATTCTCTGGTGTCGAATCTGTAAACCGAATCCTGGATAAAATGGTTTCGTCTGCTTAATAATTCTCCTTAATTATCAAAATAATGTACAGATTGCACGTTCCGGGGAAGATTGAGGAAAGAATTCTCTAGTGTCGAATCTGTAAACCGAATCCTGGCTAAAATGGTTTCGTCGTCTGCTTAATAATTCTCCTTAATTATCAAAATAATGTACTACAGATTGCACGTTCCGGTAAAGAATGAGGAAAGAATTCTCTGGTGTCGAATCTGTAAACCGAATCCTGGCTAAAATGGTTTCGTCTGCTTAATAATTCTCCTTAATTATCAAAATAATGTACTACAGATTGCACGTTCCGGGGAAGAATGAGGAAAGAATTCTCTAGTGTTGAATCTGTAAACCGAATCCTGGCTAAAATGGTTTCGTCTGCTTAATAATTCTTCTTAATTATCAAAATAATATACCACGGATTGCACGCTCTGGTAAAGAATAAGGAAAGAATTCTCTGGCGTCTAATCTGTAAACCGAATCCTGGCTAAAATGGTTTCGTCTGCTTAATAATTCTCCTTAATTATCAAAATAATGTACTGCAGATTGCACGTTCCGGTAAAGAATGAGGAAAGAATTCTCTGGTGTCGAATCTGTAAACCGAATCCTGGATAAAATGGTTTCGTCTACTTAATTTTCCTTAATTATCAAAATAATATACCACGGATTGCACGCTCTGGTAAAGAATAAGGAAAGAATTCTCTGGCGTCGAATCTGTAAACCGAATGCTGGCTAAAATTGTTTCGTCTACTTAATAATTCTCCTTAATTATCAAAATAATGTACTACAGATTGCACTCTCCGATTAAGAATCAGGAAAGAATTCTCTAGGGGTCGAATTTGTAAACCGAATCCTGGCTAAAATGGTTTCGTCTACTTAATAATTCTTCTTAATTATCAAAATAATGTACGACAGGCTGCACGCTCTAATCATCACTCGGCGGCGTAGCTCTTTTTGTATAAAGATGTTAATAGGTATTATAAAGGTTTTATTACCCCCAAAATACACACAATCCTCTTTTTCGGGAGGGGGAAGTGAAAGGAAGAGAATCTCTCTTT